>JARFIZ010000089.1:600507-1201014 GCA_036325965.1 Sinopyrophorus schimmeli | reverse complement strand
ATACACAAATTAATAACAATTACAGTTATTGAAATATAGTCGAACCTTCATAAGTCGAATCTCGATAAGCCGAATTTTTGATAACTCGAAATATTTTTAGTTTCCCTTCAACTACGACTTATCGAGGTTCAACTGTATTAACAAAAAAATACCAAAGTTGATTTTAACTACTATCAAAGTAAATAGTTACGGCCCCCTGAGTTTGAAATCAAATAAAATCAAAAGTTAGGAGTGAAAAAGAAATTGTAAAATCAGAAATCAAAGTGCATTCTAAACAAAATAAAATGATTTAATAAATTAAGCTATAACGGCTTGTAAAAAAAAACACATTTTTGTAGACAATAAAGCTTAAATATAAATAACACAAAAATGAATAACATAAACAACCACGACAAAAGTCAATATACGCAATAATTTGTAATTTAAAAAAAAATGTATTTTAAAATTGACTTGACGATTATTGGTTCATTCAAATATTTATCCAAGTGGTTCGCATATTTTCCAAATTGTTTCTCAGGTTGGTGGTGCTGTATGTATAATAGTTTAAGGCTTCTTTTCTTCTGAAACGGTGAATAGTTAAATAATAATAGTTGCGCTTTGAATTAAGTTAAACCTGTCGGGAACAACATACTTTTTTTGCTTTATATAGGTACCTACATTAGTTTTAATAAAATAATTGAAAATCACAACAGCAATTTACAATATTCGGAAACCTGACATTGAAAATTCAAAACCAATATTCCTAATAAAATTTTCAATATTTTAATTTTTGCGTATGCGCCATCTGTCAGAATATAGTCAATGTTAATGTTGAAGGAACATAACCCAACAAATAACATTTATAGTGGGCGCCACTTACATTCTGAAATTGTTATAAAATACTTGTCAGTAATAGTTTTGCAAGACTCGATACATAAAAGATACTTCCTCTACAGGGCGACATATTTTAAGTTGAATAAAAATCTTTAGTTTTTGTGAAATTATAGTTTAAAAAGTTCACTTTTTTGCCCCTTAATGTAGGTTTAATTTCAGGTACTTTGGAATTTTTTTTAGAATATATATTATCAGTTTTGGGCAAAACAAAATATATTAACCCTGTAATCCTACCTCCCGCTGGCCTATTACAATTTTTTTTAATACAATTAGTTGTTGGAAAAAAATAGAAATGGAAGTACGCAAGGTTTAAATGTTTTTTCAATATTAGGCAACCCATTTCTCTCGGAACGTTGCCTTATATTAATTATCATATTAAAATTTGAATAATACTTTTAGAACTGTTTGTTTTAAATAATTAATATTTCTTTTAAAATTTTAGTTGAAACTGATATCGTAACTTTGATATCTGGAAAGGTCATTAAAAAAGATGGTAAATCATTTCTGGACATAACATTCTTCAGCAGTGACGTGACTCCAAACGATATCAAAGTTGATCTTCGAAACCTTTTCGATGACGCTACATTCGAAGAAGCTTTAAACAGAGTGTTCAATCAAAATTGGAGAGAACTATATGCAGAATTAGGTAATTCGTACTTCAGCGTTTTTGATGACTTCTTTAAAAGTGTTGCAACGAAGATCTTCGACAAAGTTCCTTTAGACGATATTTTTCCTGATTAAACTCAACTTTAAACAAAATAGATATGTATTTAGTATTATTGTTATTAGTTTTAGTTAAAGATGTGTTAATAAATCTAAATATATTATATAATACTTTATAAAATTTAAATAAATTCCAAAATCTGCAAAAAGATGTATTATACGTACATACCTATGACGTATATAGTAAATCAATCATATGCACCTTAGAAAGTTCGGTCTAAGAGATGTTATTTTAAATAGTTATAAATAAATTTAATAAATTGATTTCTGCGTAAAAAATAGCAAGATGTATTATCTTGCTTTAAATTTCTTGTAGATAAACCTTGATAAGTTGAAAAACCTGATTAGGAAAACTTTATAAAAGCTTACAATTTTATTATTGTTATTTATACGCTAGACAACACTTGCGCTATGTTTAAGATTATTTTTCTATTTTTATTTATTGGTTTAGTAGATTGCAAAAATTTACGTAAGTACCAAGTTGTTAATATTAGTATTTTGTATCGTATTCTAACAAATTTTAGCAAAGTCCTTTCCAACATGCAGTCGCAACAACTTAGATTTTAAGCCTTGCTTTATTAGTGCGGTTAATACAGTTATTAAACAGTTAAAAGAACGTAAGTTAATAACTTTAATACTTACGAAAATTAGAATTAGACAAATTATTTTAGCTATTCCCGAGTATGGAATTCCACAAATGGACGTCGTTAGTTTAGGAACTGTAACTGCAAAAGCTGCACCTACTGGGACCTTTCGCATAGATCAAGAGCTTTCAAATATCGAATTCCATAATTACACATTATTCAAAGTTAACGATGTAGAGTAAGTTTTAAGTTTTATTATTTTAATATTATCAATTAATCTTTCGTCTATTACGTCTATTACAGGTTAATTAAATTATTGTTAATTAAAAATGCTTACTATTAGTTAGACCAAAAAAAAATTTAATTTTATAAGTTATAGTTAAAAAAAAATGATTTATAAATGCATTTACATATTAATTTGTTTGTATCATACAAATATTCTCGTTTGTATTGTTGTATATTTATATATTCACGGTACCATGACAAAAATAATCTCCATGGTTTTCCAAACAACTAGAAACAAACACTGTCGTAACTAGTCATAAGCGTCCCTGCCAAGATTTGAAATTTGAGTCCCCAAGGTTTATTTTTGACATCTTATTTTAATTTTGTGTCCCTGTGCCCTAGCGCCCTGCAGTCTAGTTTAGTGAAAATTTCCACTATGCGAAAAAAAAATTAAAACAAAAAGATAGGTCTTTGTTGGTTTAACACGGAAAAGTGCTCTTGAAGATATGTAACAGATTTTTGTTTTTGCGAGGTATCATAGCAATAGTAATAAATGTGGAAAATTTTATGTTACCGGCCCTTATGGTTTATCAATAAAAGAATAGTTATTTTTATATAGTTTTTTTTTTTTGAAAATCGACTTGATCGGGTGTTGTAGACAATTATTATTAATTATTATTAATTTTTTTTATAATTTAATTTTACCAAAAACATGGATGGTAATTCTGAATTAGAATCACCCACCATTTTTGCACTAGTAATTTCTTAGTTACTAATCCAAAACATTTTTTTAAAATTTTTTGTCTAGTTGAAAATAAGACCATATTATTAAAGAACGGGACAGAAGTGAATATGCTAATTTAATGCATAGGTACTTTGATGTTGCTACTTCTAATAATAATTATCTAAATTATGATACTTTAAAAATTTATTATAAATGCAAAAAAATAACGTAATTATATACACGTCAATATTTAAAGCTCCGTATCAGTGAAACGGTGCGATCTACGTAAATTTTATTTCAGACCTTTTTTGTAGAGCCGAAAATTTTCTACAAGAATCTTTAAAGAAACCTGAAGTTGGTTAAGTCACTCACATGATAAAAAATTCAGAACATTGCAAAAAAAATTTCAATGCTTTTTGAACGGGAAATAAAAAAAACGATGAGTGTCATAATATTAATATTAAGATCTCGATCTGTATTTAGGTATTCTCTACTAAAATTTTAAATCTAATCATGAAACAAATTAGTCGATTTTTTGACACAGTTTAGTATGTATAGAGCAGAGTTTTCCAACCTTTTAATTTAACGTGCCCCACCTAAGTCATTCTAAAATTTAGATGCCCCCGTATGTAACATATAAATATTTTAGTATATTTAAAAATTGAATTATTTCTTAAATGAAGCCTAATTTCAACTTGTTCAAGACACAAGATTGGGGATTTAGCAGGAAATCACTAGAAAATTTTAAGAAAAAAACAATAAGTAAACTTTCAAAACATAGAATAGGTAGATACAGTCGAACCTGGATAAGCGAGAGTTCAAGGGACCGCAATATCATTTTCGCTTATAGAGGTTTTTTACTAAACCAGGTTTTTCGCTTATACAGGTACAGGAATGGTTTTTTTTTCTCTTATAGAGCTTTAAAAAATATGGCAAATACGTATGTACATATGTAGTGATAAATATGTTTTTAATTATATAGGTTTTGTTCATTAGAATTTGATATAGATGCTTACAAAAAAAACTAATGTATGCATTTATTTACTTAAAGAAATCCGTTAATTTCTTCTGTTTTTTTTTATATTTTGTATATTTTTTTTTATTTCATAAATTTGATAAATATTGTTTTATCGACAACCGCCGAGTATTGAAAAGCTGCTTCTTTGGAATGTCCTTCGGTTTTGTATCCAAAATCTGTGATTGGTCGACTCCGTCTTCACTGTCTTTTCCGTCAAAGCCCTTACTCACACAATTTAAAAATGGGTCATAAATAGCAGATGTTAAATATAATCTCGACTGTTTCTTATAGAGGTACAGGCAAGCAGCAGTCTCAGTTATAAAGGTCCATGAGGGAAAAACGACTCTCTCTCTTATAGAGGTTTTTCACTTATCCAGTTCTCACTCACCCAAGTTTGACTGTAACTAAAAATTTTGTACGTTTTCAAATTGTTAAGGAGTATAAGGAGTGTCAAGTTTTAATCGTTTATTGTAATTAAATTAAGTAGATATTAACTATCATAACATTGTAGCTCAGATAGTTAAAAAAAATTGTAGTGTTTAGAACAGCCCGTGTTGTGTGACATTTTTTTCTTGTTGACATTACATAAAAAACTACAAAAAATGCAGTCGTTTAACGTTCTCAATGCTATTAACCATTTAAAATATTCAATTGTTAGCAAATATCCGTGTAACGTAAGCGTTATTAATGAAGAAGAAAAGAGTTATGCGAATAATTTATTAAAAATGATTAAAAGCTATGTTGCATTTAATGAAATACAAAAGAAAAAAATTACAAAAATATTCGTTTTTGTGCTACATGTTAAAGGCCATTGCCGGATTAACATGTAAAAGTACCCTTGAAAACATTTAGCTAATTTTTTTTTCTGCAATGTATTAGTAATAATGTTAGTAATAATTGTAGAATATTTTCGGTTCCCGCCTTTATGGTTTTTAAATAAAAAAATACTTCTTATTTTTAGAATTTTTTTTTTCAATAACGACTTGACCGATCTATTTGTGCTTTCGATATTATAGACCAGCGTTGGCCAAGCTCCTTGATTCAAAATTTGAAATTTTTCGCAAACCGCAATTAAATACGTATTTAAAAGATATGCAAAAAAGGTTTTAAAATTTTTTTTTTATTAATCATAATGTTCACGACCAATATATTTTTTTTATATTTAAAAAAAAATTGTTACAACGTTGCACTTAATCTTTCATATTTGTTGCCAGTAATTTAAAAGACATTTTGAAACACATACGGAACGATAATAATTTGTTTAAAATTTAATAGCACAAAAATGAAAAGGGAACTCGAATACATTTATCGAGAGCCACAAATAATCCTTCAAAGAGCCGTATGTGGCCCGCGAGCCGCAGGTTGGCCACCTCCGTGATAGACATATATTCAGCCTATGAGGTAAAAAATAATCAATTTTGAATTTTTCCAAAAAGTGTATTTTTTATGTAATTTCATTTTTCAAAAGGACATTTTTGGTATTTCTAAATTAGGGACACCCACCATTTTGGTACAAGTAATTACCTATTTACTAGTCTAAAACATACATTTTTGTCAAAAATTTTTGTTTCGTACAACATAGCTCAATATTTAAAAAACCGGGCCGAACAGTATGTGCATTTTAACGCACAAGTATCTAGATCAGTTTTTTCCAATCTTTTTTGTGCTATGCCCCACCTAAACTTTTAAAAATTTATGTAACACATGCATAATTTTTAATATTCAAAATTTTTAATTATTCACTAAGTAGCTTAAATGATGGACTTTGAGAGGAAATCACAAGGAAGTTATTGAAAAAACTAAGAGGCTAAGAGTCACCATATGGTTAAATTTACATTCTGGAAAAGTCGATTTTTTCCCCTTTGAGCAATCGAAATGCTCCCCTGTGGGGCGTGGGCCCCACGTTGGGAAACACTGATCTAGATATTGTTTCTTCTTCATATTTAGATAATGTACCTAATAATACCACTACATGCAATTATTTATTATTTTAATATACTACTGCATTGCCAAAGTGGTAGATTAAGACAAATAATATTCTATTATTGAATTTTGACAATTCTATGAAATATTCAACTATGCCCGTGAGGGGTTGCTGGTCCCCCATCGGGCGCCTCCTCAGGTGGCGGATAGAGGAATGCTTCCCAGATATGGGTGGTACCGGGGAAATCAAATACTCGGGGTGGACCAAAACCAGCAACAATAGCAGCGACTGATCCAGAGTGGGCGGCTGCAAACAGCGACTGATCTAAAATAGGCGGCTGAATAACAACTCGCCAAGACGCCTGGCAAGCGAGGCGAGTAAAATGCCAAAACCTCTCAAAATGTCGACTTTAAAACATACTCGAAGGAATATACCCCAGGTGGGTAGAGATAACTCACAATCCCACACCAGAAATCTGGTCAGCCTCAAAGATTCTGGGGGAGGCAAAAGAACGACATCTACGAAGAAAACCCCAAAGAGACCCAGTAAAGATAGAAAAACTGCTCATTGAACATTGCAACTTATAACACGAGGTCCATAAGAACCAGAGAAAGAATACACGAACTAGAATACGAACTAGAAAGAATAAATTGGGATATTGTAGGATTAGCCGAAACAAGAAGAAAAGGTGAACAATATTTTCGATTGGACTCAGGACACACCCTGTTCTGCAAAGGGAAAGACGAAGATGGACAGGGAGGAGTTGGGATAATAATAAATAAGAAATTGCACGAAAACATAAAATTCTGAAAACAATATCAGATAGAGTAATATACGTCGTGATTACTATAAATAAAAATATAACCCTAAAATTTATACAAGTATACATGCCAACCACCACACACGAAGACGAAGAAGTTGAGACAGTCTACGAGGATATAACAAGAGCAATAAACGAAAATAAAACGACACATATAATTGTGGGAGGAGACTTTAATGCCAAAATAGGTAAAGGGGCAGAACCAACAGAGACATTTATAGGAAAATTCGGACTGGGAACCAGGAATGAAAGAGGAAACATGTTAGCAAACTTCCTAGAAAGAGAACGACTATATTTGATGAACACTTTCTTCAACAAGAAGGAGAAACGTAAATGGACATGGAGAAGTCCGAATGGAAAAACAAAAAATGAGATTGACTTCATCATCTCACGTCACAAATACATAATCCAAAATGTAGACGTAGTCAACCAATTTAGTACGGGAAGCGACCACAGGATGGTCAGAAGCAAAATACTCATACATACCAAAATAGAGAGGAAAAGAAAAATGAAACAAACATCGACAGAAGTAGATAGGAAAAAACTAAGAGAAAAAAGTGAAGAATATAGAAACCAACTAAAAGAAAAGTTCTCAAAAAATCCAGGGCATATAAACGAATCAATAAACGAGGCCAATAAGAGAATAACAAAAATCATAAAAGAGACAGCAGAAAATGTAGCAAAACCTCAGAACAAAACTACAGACAAACTGTCTAGCGAGACAAAAAGTCTATTAGAGAAAAGGCGAGAGTTAATCAAAATGGAAAAAGAAACACTATCGAATATGCAGAAACCAACAAGACAGTGAGAAAATGGTGAAGAAGGACATACTGAAACATCAAACAAATCAAGTACAATCATTATTGGAAAATAACCATGGTCTAAATATATTTAAAAGACAAAACACACAGAGAAAAGAAATAACAAAAATCAAAGACAAAGCAGGTAACACAGTTGAAGATAGACAACATATCTTAAAGATGGTAGAATCCTACTACCGGGACCTGTATGAATCAAAAATAACAGACGCAGATATACAGGAAGAAATAGAAAAGGAAAAGAAAAGACAAAATAATAATAAATGTTAATTCAGAGGAAATGCCTGAGATAGACGTCGAAGAGCTGGAAAAAGCGATGTCCAAAATGAAAAACGGCAAGGAGCAGGAGACGACAGTATAATACCTGAGATGCTTAAAGAAAGCGACATAAAGACAAAGGAAGAACTAGTAATATTATTTAATAAATGTTTAACAGAAGGATACATCCCTAATGATTGGGAGAATGCCGTAGTCGTATTGCTATACAAAAAAGGAGATCCGGCCGATCTCGAAAATTACAGACCTATAAGCCTGTTATCTCAAATTTATAAACTATTTACTAGAATAATTACAAATAGACTAGAGCGAAAACTCGAGATCTACCAATCAAAAGAACAGGCTGGTTTTCGATGCAAATTCAGTACGACAGAACATCTCCACACAGTAAGGCAATTAATAGAGAATCTACGGAATACAACTTAACAGTCTGGTTGGCCTTTGTGGATTTCCGAAAGGCATTCGATACCATAGAGACCTGGGCTATAATAAAATCACTACGGAACGCCAGGGTAGACCAACGCTATATTAACATTATTGAAAACATCTATAAAACATCCACTACGACGATAAGAATACATGAGACAACGGACAGAATAAATGTCAGAAGAGGAGTCCGTCAAGGGGACGTAATCTCACCTAAATTATTCACCCTGGTACTTGAGGACATCTTCAAAAACTGAAATGGAAAGATAAAGGTTTAAATATACAAGGAGAACGCCTACACAATCTGAGGTTTGCTGTTCAAATTATTCAATGAAATAGCTGCAGAAGCCATTGCGCTCGAATCTTCGAAAATAGACTCCCAAGAATTGAGCCAAAAGTTTCAACAAATCAATCCTATCTTTCAACCGCTATCAACAGAATTACAAATAAAAATGATAACCAGATCAAGAATCAAAATCAATCTCAACAGCTACAAAACAAACACAGATCACAGTCTCGTGGAAATAAAATTGAATTGATTATGCCAAACTTGGCATCCAAGGATTATGCTTGAGATGTGGTAAAACAATCACACCTCTAAGGATTGTCGATGCAATCAATCAAATCTGCATTGTACAAGTTGTAAAAACAGGACATTTAACAAAAGTATGTATCCGAACACTTTTGGGAAAGGAATCAAAATCGACATCAAGTTCAAATACTAATCACGTCAGTGAAGAAGAATCTATGATACAATACAGTACGTATCACATTGTAGATATCTACCAGAGTCAATCAACAGCTCAAGATGCTGATCGCTATTATACTTACGTTAAATTGACGAACCAGATTGAAAGGGAAACTCTCAATGCTTAAAGAACCTATTTGGAATTTTCTTCGGTTTTGTATCCAAAATCTGTGATTGGTCGACTCCGTCTTCACTGTCTTTTTCGTCAAGGCCCTTACTCACACAATTTAAAAATGGGTCATACATAGCAGATGTTAAATATAATCTCGACTGTTTCTTATAGAGGTACAGGCAAGCAGCAGTCTCAGTTATAGAGGTCCATGAGGGAAAAACGACTCTCTCTTATATAGGTTTTTCGCTTATCCAGTTCTCACTCACCCAAGTTTGACTGTAAATAAAAATTTTGTACGTTTTCAAATTGTTAAGAAGTATAAGGAGTGTCAAGTTTTAATCATTTATTGTAATTAAATTAAGTAGATATTAACTATCATAACATTGTAGCTCAGATGGTTAAAAAAAATTGTAGTGTTCAGAACAGCCCGTGTTGTGTGACATTTTTTTCTTGTTGACATTACATAAAAAACTACAAAAAATGCGGTCGTTTAACGTTCTCAATGCTATTAACCATTTAAAATATTCAATTGTTAGCAAATATCCGTGTAACGTAAGCGTTATTAACGAAGAAGAAAAGAGTTATGCGAATAATTTATTAAAAATGATTAAAAGCTATGTTGCATTTAATGAAATACAAAAGAAAAAAATGACAAAAATATTCGTTTTTGTGCTACATGTTAAAGGCCATTGCCGGATTAACATGTAAAAGTACCCTTGAAAACATTTAGCAAATTTTTTTTTCTGCAATGTATTAGTAATAATGTTAGTAATAATTGTAGAATATTTTCGGTTCCCGCCTTTATGGTTTTTAAATAAAAAAATACTTCTTATTTTTAGAATTTTTTTTTTCAATAACGACTTGGCCGATCTATTTGTGCTTTCGATATTATAGACCAACGTTGGCCAAGCTCCTTGATTCAAAATTTGAAATTTTTCGCGAACCGCAATTAAATACGTATTTAAAAGATATGCAAAAAAGGTATTAAAATTTTTTTTTTATTAATCATAATGTTCACGACCAATATATTTTTTTTATATTTAAAAAAATTGTTACAACGTTGCACTTAATCTTTCATATTTGTTGCCAGTAATTTAAAAGACATTTTGAAACACATACGGAACGATAATAATTTGTTTAAAATTTAATAGCACAAAAATGAAAAGGGAACTCCAATACATTTATCGAGAGCCACAAATAATCCTTCAAAGAGCCGTATGTGGCCCGCGAGCCGCAGGTTGGCCACCTCCGTGATAGACATATATTCAGCCTATGAGGTAAAAAATAATCAATATTGAATTTTTCCAAAAAGTGTATTTTTTATGTAATTTCATTTTTCAAAAGGACATTTTTGGTATTTCTAAATTAGGGACACCTACCATTTTGGTACAAGTAATTACCTATTTACTAGTCTAAAACATACATTTTTGTTAAAATTTTTTGTTTCGTACAACATAGCTCAATATTTAAAAAACCGGGTCGAACTGTATGTGCATTTTAACGCACAAGTATCTAGATCAGTGTTTTCCAATCTTTTTTATGCTATGCCCCACCTAAACTTTTAAAAATTTATGTAACACATGCATAATTTTTAATATTCAAAATTTTTAATTATTCACTAAGTAGCTTAAATGATGGACTTTGAGAGGAAATCACAAGGAAGTTATTGAAAAAACTAAGAGGCTAAGAGTCACCATATGGTTAAATTTACATTCTGGAAAAGTCGATTTTTTTGCCCCTTTGAGCAATCGAAATGCTCCCCTGTGGGGCGTGGGCCCCACGTTGGGAAACACTGATCTAGATATTGTTTCTTCTTCATATTTAGATAATGTACCTAATAATACCACTACATGCAATTATTTATTATTTTAATATGCTACTGCATTGCCAAAGTGGTAGATTAAGACAAATAATATTCTATTATTGAATTTTGACAATTCTATGAAATATTCAACTATGAATACATTATTGTATACATGCTTGAATTTAAGTTTGTTACGACAAAACTTTTTCTACATAAGCTTGTTGTATACTAAAATCTTGTTCTAACAGAAAATTTAGTCTATATAAATAAACACTACTACGATTTGTTATTATTACTTTACAAATTTTAAAATAGTATTTCATTAAAAGTGCATCGAGTTTGTTTTTTCAATGAACAAAGTACTTCTAATTTTTTTAAACATTATATTCATATACTTAGGTATTAAACAACTCTAGATTAGCTAATGCATTAGATTCGATTGTTAATCAAGTGATTAACTGAACATTTTTTTTATTTAACGTGAATTTTAAGTACTAATACTAAAATACATCACAGAAAAAAATCAACCAAATATTATTATTATTATTATTGTGTTTCAGTATAAAAATCGATAAGGAGAATTTTAATATGGTGTTCAATGGTTTTATTCCTTTGTATAGATTCAAATCAAATTTTAACATAAAAGGACAAATCTTCATAATTCCTTTGGAAGCCAAAGGCTTGGTCGATGCAAATGCAAGTAAGTTTTGCTTTAGTAGACGTAGCTTTATTTGCTATTAATAATATATACCTAATAATTATATATATATGTATAAACTAATTTATGTATTTTTATAGCAAATTCTCAAATAAATGGAAGAATAGATGGAAAAATAATAGAAAAAGAAGGAGAATTATTTATAAATATAACAAATGTAAATGTTGTACCGATGCCCAAAAATATAGTAATAAGCATTAAAAATATTTTTGATAACAAGGAAATCGAAAATGTTCTAAATAGATTATTGAATGAAAACTGGAAAGATGTGTTTGACGAATTAAGTCAGATTTATCTTTCACCGCTTAACGAATACTTCAAACTTATAGCGAAGAAAATTTTTGATGTAGTTCCTTTAAATAAAATTTTTCTAGATAATTAGTTAAAGAGTTACTGTGTTACTTTTTAAATAAAATTGTTTATATAAAATGTTTAAATAGTTTGTTTCTTTATTACGAATTTTATTGTTCATAATAAAACTAAAATTAAATTAAATTAAATTTGATTTTAATGAAAATGTAATCAATTAATTTTTAGTATTTATTTTATTTATAATATCTTTAGCAGTGATATCAAACAATTTTATTTCAAAATTCTCTACATTCTAAAAATCAACAACTATATTCTTTTTTTTCTTTCTTAGCAACCGTAACTTCATTTTTTATAAAAAATAAATTATTATGTAATCCTACATTACTTATTATACGTATTGGGAAATGAACCGTTCTTCCAGATTTTGTAACAACGGGTTTTTTGGACAAATCTAATTTCTTTTCTTGACTTTTGGTATGATTACACAGGCCTACAAAAAAAATTTTTTTGGTGCCGACATAATTTCGCTATAACTTTAATCTCAACTGCCCTAGAAAACAAAAAATGGTATTTAAACGTCAAAACTACGTACAGGTCCAGAACTACCCTTACTTAAAATTTTTCCTTAAAGTTACTGTTTTATATACATTAGGTTGTTCGTTAAAAATTAAATTTCTTCCGACGCCCCAAAAAATCTTCCTTTTAATGAAAAAATAAGGGAAAATTTTTAAAAAAATTTTTTAACAAAAATAACACGTGCTCAAGACAATATAAGTACATTTTTTGATAAAATCGTAGTTTTTTGTAAGTACCTCTTAAAGTATACAGATGTGAGAGAAAGTTGTAGGAACAATTTTGTAGAAAATTCAATTCTCTATAAAAAAAGTCTTTTTCATTTTCTTCATGAAATTTATATGTATGGAGATATCCTCAATAATAAATTCATTAAATCCATATAGTCAACATTTTACGACCTACAAACGTCATTTTCTCGGAAGTATAAAAAAATTGGTAACAACTAGAATTTACTATAGTTTTAGGAAATTATATATATTTAAGAAAGAATGAATGAATGAATTGAAGAAATAGCATGATAATACTTGGTTTCGTCTTCTGTAATGTTTTGGAGAGCGAATTGAGGCTCCAGCTGATAAAACCATAAGACTGGATTAAGTTTCCAAAAAGGCGGAATTTTAATTACTACTCGAGTCATTTTTTTGCCCACCGTTTGTGAGTAAGTCATTTTTATTAGGGTCACCTATTTAGTTTTTATTTTATTTATAACATCTTTAGCAGTGAAATCAAATTATTTTTTTAACAATTTAATTTCAAAAATCTTTACACTCTAAAAATCAACGACTATCTTCTTTTTTTATTTTTTAGCAACCGTAACTTCATTTTTTATAAAAAATACATTTTTATGTGATCCTACAGTTATAAATAAATTTAATAAATTGATTTCTGCATTAAAAATAGTAAGATGTATTATCTTGCTTTAAATTTCTTGTAGATAAACCTTGATAAGTTGAAAAACCTGATTAGGAAAACTTTATAAAAGCTTACAATTTTGTTATTGTTAATTATACATTGGACAACACTTGCGCCATGTTTAAGATTATTTTCCTATTTTTATTTATTGGTTTAGTAGAGTGCAAAAATTTACGTAAGGACCAAGTTGTTAGTATTAGTATTTTGTGTTGTATCGTATTCTAGCAAATTTTAGCAAAGTCCTTTCCGACATGCAGTCGAAACAACTTAGATTTTAAGCCTTGTTTTATTAATGCATTTAATACGGTTATTAAACAGTTAAGAAAACGTAAGTTAATAACTTTTTAATAATTATGAAAATTACAATTAAACAAATTATTTTAGCTATTCCCGAGTTTGGAATTCCACAATTGGACGTTGTTAGTATAGGAACTGTAACTGCAAAAGCCGCACCTACTGGAACCTTTCGCATAGATCAAAAGCTTTCAAATATCGAATTGCATAATTACACATTATTCAAACTTAACGATATAGAGTAAGTTTTACGTTTTATTATTTAAATATTAACAATTAAACTTTTATCTATAACGTTTATTACAGGTTAATTAAATTATTGTTAATTAAAAATGCTTACTATTAGTTTGTCCAAAAATAATTTTAATTTTATAAGCTATAGTTAAAACAAATATTTATAAATGCATTTACATATTAATTTGTTTGTATCATACAAATATTCTTGTTTTTATTGTTGTTTATTTATATATATTGACCGTACCATGACAAAAACAATCTCCATGGTTTTCCAAACAAATAGAAACAAACAGCGTCGTAACTAGTCATTAGCGTCCCTGCCATGATTTAAATTTTGCGCCCCCCAAGGTTTACTTTTACCATCATGTTTTAATTTTATATGTGGAACGTTTTAGGTTTCCGGCCCTTATGGTGTATCAAAAATAGTTATTTTTAGATTTTTTTTTTCAAAAACGACTTGATCGATCTGTTTGCGTTTTGGTCTTATTAGGTACTATGAACGCAGGATAAAAGTTACCTATTCTTGAGAATTTAACTCCTCCTTAAGACAAATCAAGTCAAGAGTTTATCACATTAAAATATGGTAGGTTGGCCTTAAAATTATTACCAGTGTTTTATTATTAAAGTTTATTTTTCCGAAGTAATTGTAGAAATGTTTATTTATCAACCACTTAAGATTTGAAAACAAAATACAACCAGCCCGTATGTTTACAGTATTAGGAGATTGTGACAATTTAGAATTAAATCAGATTGCTCTTTCATTCTACAATGACTAGAAACTGCTTATGTAGTATTTTTGCTCTTTATAGTATTTACAATTTTAGTTTCTCGATTAGGTATTGTTTTTGCACGATGTTATAAAGAATGAACGCTTGTAATTTCAAATTATCTAAGACGTGTCCGCCAAATAAAATAAAAAATAAAATTCCGTCATCATGATAAGACCCCCTTGCTCTAAAGATTAAAGCAGTGGTCTAAAGAAAACGTATTTTCGGGTTCGAATCCCAATGTCAGCCTCTTTTTTATACGCTGTTCTAAATAATTCGAGTTGAATATGATGTGTCTGCAGTTATCTAGATTAGTACGAAATATATTGTTTTCTCTGTTTTTGATAAATATCATCTTAAAATATGCAACATTGAAAAATAAACTTATTCATATTTTAAATTATAGTTAAAAAAAATGTTATGATTTGTGTCATATTAAATATAATTTTTGGCAAATACCATATTTACTTTTAAATGATATTTGGGACAAAGAACAAATGCTACGTAATTAAAAAAAACAATTGTTTTTTATTTAACATGTACCGAAAAAACAACCTATCAGCAAAATTCGAACCACAGATTTTAATGCTCCGTATACAAATGTGTCGACCCTTACTCCTAACAAAATGTGTGATTCACCTTACATGAGTTTGTCCTTTTGAATATAATGAATACATATTATGTAGTATTATTCTTATTGTTTTTAGAAGATATCAATAAGTCATACATTTTTACCACCTAGTTTCAACATTTATAATTAATGTTTGGATATTTAATTAATTTAGATTTTATCAAAATCAAATTTTAATATATCTAAATAGGTGTAAAGAATTATTTGAAAAGCTGTATACATCCATAGATAAATATTTGGTAACTTTAAAATACACAATTGTATGACCTCATCATTATTTAATATGAAGCATGTAGTCGAGAATTTACTAAGTTAAAATACTCCAAATCTGCGATGTAAGCACTTCAGTTATGACATACGATCCGGCTTTATTTTATTTTCTTAAGATTTTAATTGGTAATAAAACGTGACAGATAAAGAAAGACTGTATAATAATTGTAAGACCAACCCACCATATCTTATTATGATAAACACTCTGACTTGATTTGTCTTAAGGAGGAGTTAAACCCTCAAGAATAGGTAACTTTTATCCTGTGCTCATAGTACCTATTAGGTTCAAAAAACAGTTACTCCTATTCTTTTTTTTAAATTTATTTTTTTTATAATTTAATTTTACTAAAAGACATTAATGGTAATTCTGAATTAGAGTCACCCACCATTTTTGCACTAGTAATTTCTTAGTTATCAATCCATAACATTTTTTTTTAAATCTTTTGTTTAGTAGTAAATAACACCATATTATTAAAACAACGGGACAGAAGTGAATATGCATTTCAATGCATAGGTACTTTTATGTTGCTACTTCTAATAATAATTATCATAATTATGATAATAATAATTATGATGCTTTTAAAATTGTAAATGCAAAAAATAATGTAATTATACACCCGTCAATATTTAAAGCCCCATATCATTGAAACGGTGCGATCGACGTAAATTTTATTTCAAACCTTTTTTGTAGAGCCGAAAATTTTCTACAAGAATCTTTAAAAAAAAATGGAGTTGGTTAAGCCACTCACGTGATAAAAAATTCAGAACATTGCAGACATTTTTTTCAATGCTTTTTAAAGAAGAAATACAAAATTACAATGAGTGACATAATATTAATATTAAGAGCTGGATCTGTATTTAGATATCCTCTACTAAAATTTATAGACTAATCATGAAACAAAATTTTAATATTTAAAAATTTAATTATTTTTTAGATGAAGTCTAATTACAACTTGTTCGAGACACAATATTTAGGTTTTAGGTTTTAACAAGAAATCACTATGAAATTATTAAGGAAAAAACAATAAGTAAATTTTCAAAACAGAATAGGTAGATAAGTAAAAATCTTGTACGTTTTCAAATTTTCCCCTTGAATAATGATATTGCTCGCCTAAACAATCAAATTTCTCCCATATGAGGTATATAGGGTTAAAAAGGGGTGTCAAGTTTTAATCGTTTATTGTTATTAAATTTAGCAGATATTAACTATCATGACATTGTAGCTCAGATGGTTAGAAAAAAGTGTAGTGTTCCAAACAGTCTGTGTTGTGTGACATTTTTTTTCTTGTTGACATTAGATAAAAAACTACAAAAAATGCAGTGGTTTAACGTTCTCAATGCTATTAATCATTTAAAATATGCAATTGTTAATAAATATCACTGTAACTTAAGCGTTATTAATGAAGAAGAAAAGTGTTATGCGAATAATTTATTAAAAATGATTGAAAACTATGTTGCATTTAATAGAATAAAAAAGCAAAGTATGACAAAAATGTTGGTTTTTATGCTACATGTTAAAGGCCATTGCGGGATTAATATGTAAAAGTACCCTTGAAGATATTTAATTATTTTTTTCTTGCGGTGTATCGTAATATTAGTTCCGGCCCTTATGGTTTTTAAATAAAAATATACTTTTTATTTTTAGAAATTTTTTTTCTCAAAAACGACTTGACCGATCTATTTGTGCTTTAGATGTTATAGACTATTGTTATAGCCTATCAGGTAAAAAATAATCAATTTTGAATTTTTTCAAAAAATGAATTTTTTTATATAATTTAATTTTTCAAACGGACATTTTTGGTACTTCTGAATTATGGACACCCACCATTTTTGTACAAGTAATTACCTATTTACTAGTCTATAACATATATATTTGACAAAATTTTTTGGTTTGTACAACATAGCTCAATATTTGAAAAACCGGGCCGAACTGTATGTGCATTTCAACGCACAAGTATCTAGATATTGTTACTCTTTCATATTTAGACAATGTAATAATACCACTACATGCAATTATATGTTATTTTAATATGTTACTGCATTTCCAAAGTGGTAGATTAACACAAATAATATTCTATTATTAGATTTTGACAATTCTATGAAATATTTAACTGTGAATACAACATTGTATACATCAGAGATGGCCAAGCACCATGATAGTCCGAGCCATTTTTCAAAATTTGAAATTTTTCGCGAACCGCAATTAAATACGTATTTAAAAGGTATGCAAAAAATGTATTAAAAAATTTTTTTTACAGAAATTATATTTATTGAAAACATAAATAAAAGTACAAAATATGTGTATTGAATTTAAATATTAAAAATTAAACATATTTATTTTACTTATTTTGATAATTCTTTAAAATTTCGAGAGCCACAAATAATTCTTCAAAGAGCCGCATGTGGCTCGCGAGCCGCAGGTTGGCCACCCCTGGTATACATGCTTAAATTTGAGTTTGTTACGACAAAACTTTTTCTACATAAGCTTGTATACTAAAAATCTTGTTCTAACAGAAAAATTAGTCTATATAAATAAACACTACCACGATTTGTTATTATTACTTTACAAATTTTAAAATAGTATTTCTTTAAAAGTGCACCGAGTTTGTTTTTCTAATGAACAAAGTACTTTTTATATTTTTAATTATTATTTACATATACTTAGGTATTAAACAACTCTAGATTACCTAGTACATTAGATTCAATTGTTAATCAAGTGATAAACTAAGAATTTTTTTTTTTATTTAACGGGAATTTTATGTACCTACTGATAGATACTAAAATACATAACAAAAAAAAATCAGCCAAATATTATTATTATTATTGTGTTTCAGTATAAAAATCGATAAGGAGAATTTTAATATGGTGTTTAGTGGTTTTATTCCTTTATATAGATTCAAATCAAATTTTAACGTAAAAGGACAAATCTTCATAATTCCTTTGGAAGCTAAAGGTTTAGTGGATGCAAATGCAAGTAAGTTTTGCTAGAGTAGACGTAACTTTATTTGCTATTAATAATATATAATTAATTTATGTATTTTTATAGCAAATTCTCAAATAAATGGAACAATAGATGGAAAAATAATACAGAAAGATGGAGAATCATTTATAAATATAACAAATGTAAAAGTTGTACCGTTCCCCAAAAATATAGCAGTAAGCATTAAAAATATTTTTGAAAACAAAGAAATCGAAAATGTTCTAAATAGATTATTGAATGAAAACTGGAAAGATGTGTTTGATGAATTAAGTCAGATTTATCTTTCACCGCTTAATGAATACTTCAAACTTGTAATTAAGAGAATTTTTGATGTAGTTGCTTTAAATAAAATTTTTATAGAAAATTAGTAAAACCATCATTGCGTTTCTTTTTATATAAAATGTCTAAAAAGTTTGTTTGTTTATTACTGATTTTATTGTTTATAATAAAACTAAAATAAAATAAAATTTGATTTTCATGAAAATGTTGTAATCTATTAATTTGCTTTTAATAATTAGTAAACATTGTATGTTAAAGCTTCTTTGAAATATTCAACACGTAATGTCTTAAAGATAGGTGTAATAACTTTAATTTAGTACAAATTAATTATTTTAGGCTTTTTAATATTGTTGAGGTAGCTATGGAAAATATACTTTATGTCAAATTGGACAACAAGAAAACAACTCTTGTTAAATGTTCAACGTTTCCTTTCTTTATTGAAACTTTATCAAGCAACTGAAAATGAACAAACTTGTATAACAATACCAATAAATACAAGTATTTTATAAATAAAAAATTATAAAATACCTTACCATTTCAAAAAATGTCTTAGCTATCAAAACTCAAAATGGTACAGGTGTCAACCATGAAATATTGTAACTATGATTCTAAATCAAAAATTATATGCAGTTGTATAATTTTAATTTATATTTTTTAGTTTTATTTTATTTAAGAATGTTGAGGCGTTAAACGGAATATATGAAAACTGTTTTGTATACATTTATTTCGATAGATTAATTGGTTTAAAAATTTTCTATAAAAAAATTAAAGTTTTAAGAAAGCTTATTTAAATATAAATCTAAATTAACAATACATGTTGTCTTATGGAAAACTCGTCAATTTGATATAAAAATGACACATTTTTGCTATTAAAAATTAAAAAAAATGCCATCAATACGAAATTTAACTGTTTTTAAATATGAATTTTTTTTGTTGGTTTGCCCTTCTTTTACGCAGCAACGGATCAATGTAATTTTTCGCATAGAGATAGTTTATAGGCTGGAGTCTGGCATAGCCTACATTTTATCCCAAAAAAATAAACGGTTCCTGTGGGATTGAAACTTAGTCCACGGGAGTCAATCCGCTGGTAAAAGCTAGAATTATATTTAATTATATAGGGTCGTTTTTTTAAATATTTTTTTTCTTCGGATTGTTTAAAAATCTTTAATCAAACATTAAAAACAGTATTTCCATCATCCAGTTGCGAATCCAGGGCTGCAGCTCCCCACATAGCCTGCCTTAATTAAATACAAATGAAGCGGAAAGTCAATTCGTTAATAAAAAAAATAGAAAAGAAATCTTGAAAACAAGAAATATAACTGCAGCCTCCTACCACCACAGAAAAAAAACATCAATAATATCTAATGTTATATCCATATCAACAATAACAATATTTTGAATGCAAATCAGACTTTTATAAAATGTAGGTAATTAACTAATTAAGTTTGGGAGTTTAATTTAATTTATTTATTTCAACGCGTGTTTAAATGTATTTATACATACTTTAATAACAATTTTCATGTAAACTCATATCGACGTGTCCCTCAAGTTATGTAAATTACCCCAAAATATTCTTGGAAGTGGATTAACAATAGAGCAAATTAGCGAAGGTTAAGTAAGATGTTTAAAACAAAAAAAGGTACACCAATTATTAAAAAATTAATTAAAATATAAATTTTGTTACGTAAAAAAAGAATAATAAAATGTTTTATTAATTCAACGGTCAATATAAATACCTGTCCGCTTATTACTTAATTCATTGAATAGCGAGCATTTATTTCAGACATCAAGTTTTTTCAAAAATGGCAATATTTTTATACTTAAGTTCAGTACTTTTATTGGTTAGTCATGGATATTGTGCATCGTTACGTAAGTATAATTATTAAATACAGAAATCGTCCTCGCTCGTGCAAAAGAGAATGAGCCCAAAAAAATAAAATGAGTTACTGGTTTTTTTTCCAAAAGTTATCAATTCTTTTTGATGCCGAAACAAACAATCTGTTAATTGTTAGTAAATATTTTTAATCTCAAAAACGCGGGTTTTATTGTATCTACTAAATACATTAAATAAAGTAATAATTCCTTTATGCACAATATCTGTAAAGTTCTATTTAAGACTTGTCCCCCTTTCAACGCGCAAGGGCGAAATTAAAAGATAAAAAAATACTAGTGTTTCTTCATGTAAAGTTGGTCAACTTACGATTATGTTAATATGACTGCAATTGATGTTATACATTCTAGAGACAAACATTTCTACATATTAATTTTTTAATTATTTTATTTTCAAAAATTTTGCGTTGTTTATCTAAAGGGTGTTTCAAATTGAGCGCCTTTTTGCTAAAGTAAATAAAACATAGATAGCGCATTGAATTCGTCTGGGTCTTTTCACATTTAAGAAGTGTGATGTATGTCATTAATAAAAATGAAGTGGTACACGATACAAAAGCGCGTTAAAATTGTTGAATTATTTTATGAAAATCTGCGTTCTGTGAAAAAGCTTTTTAGAAAATTACGTGATTTTTATTGTTTACATAATCGTCCATCTGAAAAGACTATTAGTCGAATTGTTCAAAAATTTAAAGAGACTGGTTCCGCAAAAGATAAAAAAATAAAATCTTTTTGGTCGTTCGCAAGAGCACATTGATATGGTTCGTGAAAGTGTTGCTGAAAAGCCTGAAATGACCATTAGTCATCGATCACAAGTTGGGCTCAGTAAAACAACAACATGGCGTATTGTACGAAAGGATTTATTTCTAAATGCATATAGGGTCCAAATAATAAAGGAATTAAAGCCTTTGGATGATTCAAAACGTCGTGCATTTGTCAATTAGATTACCAGATGATTTTTCTCAAAAAATAATTCATTGGCAGATCATGTTATTTGACACCGTTGGTTATTTTCTTTGGAGTCATGTAAAAAATCAAGTCTATTAGGAACAATCCACAATTGATTCTTGAACTAAAGAATGAAATTATTCGTGTTATTGGTGAAATAGAGCCTCAATTATATTTTGATCGATTTTTTCATTGTCGTTATAAATTATTTTGACTGTATTTACACTGTTAAAAATATTTGTAAAATTACAATATTTTACAAAACAAATTATATTAAAATTAAACAACTATTTATTGCAATGCAATATTAGGATACTTTTATAGCAATAAATATTATACTAGTAAAATTACAGAAATGAGTTGTAATTTCTCAATGAAGTTTAGTAGTTTTACAAAAAAAGCGATAGCGTTTAGTTAAACGTAAATGGTTTGATTTCCTACAATGATTGAAAAAATCACAAAACAGTATTGTGATATAAATGATAAGATTCTAGGGTGAAATTTGCAAATTATATTTTTTCTACAACGTCTCTTGCAAATTAATTTTTTTACTTTGTAATTTTCTAAAATTTCAATAATTTTCAATTAATATTTGTATGGTGATCACAGTTGTAGTAATGAGAAACTACGCGTTTCCCCACCTGGGTTACTTGTACACCTTACCGCTAGATGACCCGTGGGTATAAGTGGCCACTTACACCTCGACTCTATATAAGAGGGTTATCCAAGAATTGCACCATAAATACACCTCTACGTTTATATAGTTTTCTTTGTAATTTTTTTTCATTTTAGCTGTTTTCGGTTTGATTTCTGCCGATCAATCTGAGAACTATTACTAATTAAATTGATAATTGCTTAGCAATGCTGCAACAAATGTTTTGCAATATTTTCAAACTGGACTAGGATAATTTGTGTAGTAAAATTACTTTGGAAATTTTACAATTTTCCATAACAAATATATTGAAGTATGTTGCAAAAATAAAATACCAAATTTATTATTGCAACATTGTTTTTTAAAAAAGCGTCCTTTTCATGTTTTGTAAAATCACAATAGAAAATTTTAACACTGTAATTTGAAATTACTTGTATAAGAAAAAACAGACTTATTTTTATATGTAAGTGCAGTTTCTATTAAAAAAATAAGTGTGTGCCAATTAAAATTAAAAACGACGCACTAAAGTCCGTCAATTGTCTTTTAACCCCTTGACATACAATGACGTCTAAGAGACGTCAATCGTTTAGGGTGTCATTGTAGATTTTGACGTCTCTAAGACGTCAAGAACTGTATTCAATTTTATGTTCCGAAAAAGGTTTGTTTTCAACAATAATTTTGTTAAAAGGCATAAAATTGGCTATTTGGGAATTTTGTTATTAATATAATTCTGTAATATTTAATTGCGAATTGTCAAAGAGTAAATTAATTCTTGTAAAGTGTGCTTAAAGCCGAGTGTGCGCATTCGAGCTCAAAGTGGCACATTTCCGATCTCGGGAAAATGTGCCACTTTTCGCTCAAACGCGCACATCTTCGTATTTATTTAATTTGTTTAAATTACTTTTTGGATTTAAAAAGGAAATAGCAATGTATTCAAATAAAACGACATATGCGCAGTAACATATAGTTTGATAACCACTGGTCTAGCTATACACAAGCGCAACATAGCGCGTAGTTATATTTAATTTAGTCGCGCCCAAGAAGTATTACTTCTAACGTGCGTACATAAGTACATGCACCGGTTTTTTTTACATAGAATGATATTCAGTTTTAAACATTTAGCAAAATTATTAAAGTAAACTCAAAGAATAAGTTATTTTAAGTTTTTAGAAAACTCAAATTAAATAAATTAATAACTTGGAAAATTTTAAAAATATATTTAAGAACTTTAGAAATTTTTAATTATCAATTTTTATTGTATAACACAAATTGAATAAAACAAATACTTATTCTGTAAATTTAAAAGGAAATTTTGATGAAAAAATTATTATGTATTTTCAGAAAACTCAAATAGAGTAAATACAGAATTTGTGGTTTTTTAAAAAACTTTGAAGATCATTAATTTACGCAAATAAAATTAATATTGGAGAAAACTCAATAAATAAATTATCTTAATGGTTCAGAAATATTAAATTTATAAAATTAAATACAGTCAAACCTCGATAGGTCGAAGTTGAAGAGAAATTAAAAATAATTCGCGTTATCAAAAATTCGAGCTATCGATATAAAAATATTTTTTAGTTTATGTTTTTAAAATTTACTTATTGTTTCTTTTTCTTAATAATTTCCTAGTGATTTCTTGCTAAAACCTAAATCTTGTGTCTTGAACAAGTTGTAATTAGGCTTCATTTATGGAATAATTCAATTTTTAAATATAAAAAAATATTTATATGTTATATATTATATGCATCAAAATTTTAGAATGACTTAGGTAGGGAATGTTAGAAAAAGATTGGGAAACACTGCTCTACATATTTCAAAATATTTTAAAACTATTAATTATTTATTTTATGTTATTTGTGTATGCTCATAACGGTTAAGTTGAGCCAAATTAATAGTTTTTTTCGGACTCATCAAATTCGGTTTTTTTTTTGTATGTCAAGGGGTTAAAACGATTTAAAACTAGCCTCTTTAAGACTTCTTTATAAGAATATACAAAACAAAGTTTGAAAAATGAAAATTTACAAATTTATAAAATATTTAAAAAAAACCTGACAAACAAACACAAAAACGATGTATTTGCAATTTTGAAATAGTTTTGTGAAATTTTCGATGTGGAGACTTTGCAAAAACTCATTATTCGTTAACTAGCCATTCGTCATGTACAATTTAATTATGGCGTTTTAAATAACGATTAAAATTGTTCAAATATCAATCAACATATAATAAATATAGCAATTAAAATTGCTCATAAATTATCATCTTAAATAAAACACGCGCCTATAAAAAATAAATTACCTCTCTACAACTATATTTTAATTTTATTTAACAACACGCTTACATAAAAATTTACATAACTAATACTGAAATTAAAACTATATTAATATTCAGTCTCGAAATATCTATCGAATAATTAACAATCAATTTTCAGCTTCGAGTTTCCCAGTGTGCAAGAGGACCCAAAGCGACTTAAACGATTGCTTCGCAAAGGCCGTGGAAAAGACCGTCAAGTTGTTGAAAAATCGTAAGTAACCAATTTAGTATAAAGGAACCTGTTGTACCTTAGCCCTTTTTTCACTTGTAATTTTTTTTAAATTGTATATGTAACAATTTATTGATAAAATGAATTGCATCGTAGTGAGGCACTAATAAGGTATTCATCATAAAATATTTGAAAGCATTACCAACCGTTTACTCAAATTGCTATAAGATTTAAAAATTAGTGGATCTATGGCCTAGGTACAACAGAGGTGATGTACCTTGGCTCTATTCACATTATGTAAAATATAACCCATTGTTTTCTGAAAACTAAATGTTTATTTTTGGATTATAATAACTACTAATGTTCTTTGCGATGACACTAAAATTGTTTCAAAAATTAACAAAACTTTTCTCGTATACTAAAATTTGCCATACTTAATGGTTAACTTTGCAATAATTTAAATTTTGCGTTGAACTTGCGAGGCATATTATCTGATGCAAAATTTAAAAAAAAATAAGAATTTATAACAAAGGTATATCTACATATTTATTTATTGCACGTTGATCTTAGGGCCAAGGTACAATTTATTAACAGTGACCGAGGTACAACACAAAAATAAAATTAAAGATTACGCTGTGCCAAAATCAGACCACTACTATGCAAACATTAATAAATATTTTTTCTATTATGATGAGTCAATTGTTATTAGGTAATAAAAATCAATAAGATATTTAAGTATAAAGAATATAAAAAAACTTACTTTTTTTTGATTAAAAATTTTAATTGATTTCATACATTAACAAAGTAGGGTGGGTGTACCAGTTCCAAACCAGGTACCAGTAGTTGACCACTCGCATGTTCGATTGAATAAATTAAGAAATGGCGTGCATTTTTGAAGAATTCAACTATTTTGTTACGTGGCCTAGAATGTTAACAACGTTCCAAACATATTTTAAAAATTTAGTGTTTATTTAAGAGCTATGAGCGCAGTGGTCAACCTTAGGTGCATTACCTTTTTTGATATTGTTCACGAAATCTATACAAAACTTAAATATTTAGATTCAAATAATTTATCAATATTGCAGCCTTAGTAAACAATAAACAATTTTATATATACATTTCTACGTTAAAACTACATAATACCAGTTCAGAGCATTTCAAAGTCAAAATTTGTCCTTAACTGGTTTGGGACTGGTACACTCACCCTACATTGGCCAGCTGCTCCTAACTTTACGTTAATGTCTGTCAATGTGGCATTTGAAATATCGAAAATTATGTGTCACGAAAGCCCGCAAATATTAAAAAAAATAAAGGTGCCCTAGGTACAAAGGCACCAAGGTACAATAGGTTCCCCTACATTTTAATTTAAAAATAAATAAATCATTACATTGTTTAGCAATACCCGAATTAAGTATCCCGTCGATCGAACCCCTCGAAATTGCGTCCGCCGAAGTCTCGTCAGGTGGCGGTGGCAACATCAAAATCGATCAGAAATTGACAAATTTGAAAATATACAACCTCGCCGAAACCGTAGTTCCGAGCGCAGAGTAAGCATTTAATAATCGAAATAATTAAATGATTTCTTTATTGTTCGATTTGCTTTTTAGGGTGACTCTGAACGACAAGAATTTTGTGGTGAAAGCTCATGCTGATGATTCCGTGCAACGCATTGTTGCCGATTACGACATGACAGGACAAATCCTTTTGCTTCCTCTCAGTGGCAAGGGAAAATGCGAAATAAATATTGGTAAGTCACGCAGTTTCTGCTAAAATTATAACTGATAATTTTTTCTCCAAAATCAGAACATCCAAATTTGGACATTATATTAACTGGTGATGTCGTCGATAAGAAGGGTACCAAGTATTTAAAACTGTTGAAGGTAGAAGTTGAGGCCAATCCTACAATTGTAAAATATCATTTTGATAATCTCTTCAACGGCGATAAGACATTAGGCGATGAAATGAACAAAGTTTTGAACGAAAATTGGAAAGAAGTGTTTTCGAGCATCAAGGATGCCTACATCAAGATTCAAGAAGGTCTGTTCTTCAACATCGGCAGTCAAGTGCTGAACAAAATACCTTATGATGAACTATTTCCCGTGTAATTGTTTTCAATGGAATGTCAATTTACTGTTTTAATTTAGCTTTATAAGAACATACCAAAATAATCGACAGGCGAAATATTATACTGTTCATGATAAAACAGAATTTATTTGAATGTTGAAATATAAAATCAAAGAACTTTAAACTTATAAATAATAAATAAACGTAATAAATTAACATTTGCGTATAAGAATTTTGTTGAATTCAAGTTTTAAATAGCGACCTTAGCGATGGTGTTTAGTGCACCTTGTAAATTAATAGGAATAATTACTTCGTCTCTGAATAATGATTCGAAGACGAAATAATTGTTTTAAAAATACTTTGGCGTTAATTAGTTTCAATGCTAATCATAAATTATAATAATTCTTTTTATTGAAAATATAATTTTAAACTTTTTAAACTTTTTAAATATAATCATTTCTTTATCCTTCTCCTGATTACCTTGAAAATTGTATTTTCTTAAGTGTTTTTTCTACCGGGTATATAACGGACTGCTTTTTAGTAGTCCGAGATCAAAATGAAATTCGGTTATACTGTGATATGCACAATTCTGGCTGTTCTTCCTTTTGGAAGTGGAAAGTCGTTACGTATGTATTTTTTTCCTTTTCTTTTATATACGTATTTTTATTTGTAAGGTTTTGTTATAGTGTCTATCTGTTTATTTATTTGTTTATTAATATGATTTGTACTGAATCATCGTCCTAAAGAACTAATTAATTTTTGGACATTTACTAATGTATGGAAGTATACATAGCGAAATATGTTTTTTAAGTAAAATTGACTAAAAATTATATAGAATTAAAAAGAGCCGATCGCTTCAATTTAGGGAAGTGTTCCCGGGTATGAGACGGGCTCCAGGTACGAGACAGTCAATTATTTTCATTATGGAATGTCAATATGGCGATCTGAATGCTGTCAAATATTTCTTTGGTCATCAGTCAGTTTTTGTGCTAACACTGAAATGAATCGACGCATTGCTTATATAACCTGCAAACATTGTATGTGAAATTGCATGGGGAAAACGTT
The DNA here is from genome assembly GCA_036325965.1 of Sinopyrophorus schimmeli. Lineage (NCBI taxonomy): Eukaryota > Metazoa > Arthropoda > Insecta > Coleoptera > Elateridae > Sinopyrophorus > Sinopyrophorus schimmeli. The sequence continues at coordinate 1,172,865 of JARFIZ010000089.1, read as the reverse complement.
TTTGATTTTTTCAAAGTGTTGTGTTTTTCATGTAAATCAATTGAAAAAGGAAAGTGTAATGTATAGCATTTAGTGTTTTTCTTATATTTTACGATACAATATTGATTAGGCCAATATGTGGTTGGAAAACAATTTTTTTAATTATCAAAATGTCGTTTTTGTCCGGGTATGAGACACAGCATATTACCACCACCCAAGGGTTCCAAAGCAAAAACATCATTAGTATAAAGTTGTTGCCGAACAAATTGAACGCTGTTAACAACATCAAATGCAATATTTGCAAGCGGCCAGTTCTTTTGAAGTGCGTAAACACGTGTGCTAGCATCTACACATGCAAACATTGCGACGATTATGAAGAGGAAAGTGATAAATAAAAATTATGGAAAGCATAAAAAATTATAATTTTGAAATAGATATGAAGTTTTTACTTCATATTTTACAATTCTTAATGTATTTTTGTAGGTGTCTCATACCTAGATACAAATTTTTTTCTTGTCACAAAACTGTCACTTAGAAAATTGGTCATAAAATTTTGCATGTTAATGGAATCACAAAACTTTCTGCGGATAAAAGTTGTGTATTTTCATTATCTTTCCAACAATAAATAGAACACCCAACTTTATTTAACCAGTAAAAAATTTTGGCTCATAAACAAAAGCCGTCTGATACCCGGGTACACTCCCTTACTTATCCCGCATAAGTAATAAAAAATTTAATAAGAGTCAAAAAACCTTTAGTTCAAAGTGAAAGATTTTTTCCACCACCCCATATAGGTCTGATGAAAAATTTTGTAAAAACAAAATTTTGAAATTCAGTTGAATGAACCTGAAAAACGCCATGGACCGCTTTTGTAGAAGTATGTCTTAATTTTCTTAAAAACAACTAAAATGAAAACTATCAAGAAATCATGCAAGAACTTTTTTCTTCTTACAAAGATCTTAAAATGCAACATGTCTCTGAAAATTTATTTTTTGAACTTTTATCTAGATTTTTTCCCGCAAATCTTGGCATAGTATCTGATGAACATGGTGAAAGGTTTCATCAAGACACAATGCATATAGAGAGACGATACAATGGGAAATGATCTAAGACAATGCATTCAGATTTTTGTTGGTCGATTCACTGCGAAACTCCAATAGAAAACAACAAAAAGAAAAAACTACAAAGAGAAGTGCTATTGATAATGCCTAACTACATTGTTTTAGAGATAGTTAACATTGTGAATAAAACTGTATCTAGTATTATTGCAGTCATGACATTTATAATTTGAATTTAAATCAAAAAGGACTTTTATTGAAAAAAATCTATTCCAAAAAGAGTGATTTATTAATTTTAACACCATACTTATATTCATAAGTATCAAATCTATAATAATCATGCATAATGATAAGAAATAACAAGAAATAATATTTTTCTGCAAAGCAGTGTAATTAAATAAAAAACACTTATCTAAAAACTAATTTCTTAACATTTTAATTTACTTATTTTTTTATACCCTCTTAATTAATTCGATGTTTTATTTTTTTCAGCCTCTAATTTTCCAGTATGCAAGCGCTCCCAGCCTGACTTGAACGAATGTTTTTCGAGAGCCGTGGAAACAGTATTAAAATATCTAAAAAATCGTAAGATATTTATTCTTAATCCTATCGTATCTCATTAATAATAATTTTAGCCGTTCCCGAAATTGGATTACCGTCAATAGATCCATGGGAAATTGAAAAGATCGCAATTTCTTCTCCGGGAACGTCTAATATTAACCTGGACGTTACTTTCTACAACGTTAAAATATACAATTTGATTGATTCCGTTGTTAACAAATCATCGTACGTTAATTTTTAGTTATGTAACTTTGAAATTTGATTATTTTTTTTTTAGAATTGTTTTGGGAGAAGAAACTAACACATTGACTTGTCAAGTGTTTGCTCCTCAACATAGAGTGACGGCTGATTATGAAATGAAAGGGCAGATCTTACTGCTACCTTTTTCAGGCAAAGGAAAAGCGAGATTTTACTCTGTAAGCGCTTTTATTTCTCTGCAACTAAGTTTTTTAACATTCTTCTAATTTCAGTAAATCCTCAAAGTGAATTGATCATTAAAGGAAAGTACGTCACAAAGAATGGAGTGAAATATATTCAGAACGAAGAAGTTGTGGTCGATTCCGTACCAGAACGCGTATCATACAAATTCGATAATTTAGTCAACGGTAACGGACAACTTAGCGAAGAACTAGTCAAAGTCATGAACGAAAATTGGAGAGAAATCTATGCCGATCTGAAAGAGCCCTATAATAAAATTCAAGGCAGCTTATTGAAAAATCTTGGATCGCAAGTACTTAACAAAATACCGTTCGATGAATTATTTCCCGCTTAACAAATTTATTTATTTATTTAAAAAAATCATTTTAAATTACCAAATAGTTTGTTTGGAGTTTTACGTACCTATATTATGTTTATTTTCGTAATAATATGTGGTACCTGATTGTTACAATAAACTTAATTATGTTTCTTATTTTAATTGCATTTATTTATGTGTAGTAAAATATTAAGAAACTATCAAAACAGTGACTTAATTAGTATCAGATGGAATTAAGATAATATGTTCATCAGTCACGTTTCGACACTATAAAATACTATTACGAAAGATTATATTTAATGGCATGCTCTGAGAAGTCAAGCTGTTCCCGAAGGATTTGTGAAAACTATTATAGAATCATAAGGTAAATGTCCCAATACCGGAACGACGAAGGTCGCACGACTAATTATTATTATTTTACTAATATTAAAATAGTTTATAAAAAAAATAATTTGTCATATCATATAAAATAAACATTTACCCATTAGAGAATAATGAAATTAATTAAATTTTACAAAATTTCATATAGATAAAAAATGTTTTTCTAAAAAGTACGGAAGACCCAGTATCGGATCGCTTCCAATAGCGTAATATGAATGTCCCAATACAGAAACACCCAAATAAATGGGGCATTTTTGAATTAAATCAGTCAAGAATCTCTTATGAGTTCTCTAATTTTTAACATGATAATTAATTATTTGATAAGTGATTTTCATAAAAAAACTTCCTTGGAGTATCTTCTATGCAGACAATTTGTATTGGTTGCAGACAACTGGATGGAACTGGAAGATTACACTTTTTTAAGTTTTAATACAATTTTTTTTTGCTCGATAGAGATTGTTAATTTGTAAATGTGCATCGAAAACCAAAACAATTTAAGAAATACTGGTTTAGAAGACTTTAAAGATCGTCTTTAATAACAAATAAAAATTAATTTATATGGAATGTGTGTTGCATAACTACCTTGTTTAAAATACTAATTCAATTAATTTTTAATGGAAAATACTACTCTGCTTTAGGTAATTCCGGTTTATGTCATTTAAAAGTAAACTATTGAAAAATTAATTTGTAATTACTTTATTTTATTTTAGTATAAAATACTATTTTATTTTAGCTTATTTAATTATTTTTAAAAAAATCAATTACTGGCAAGTTAGGGTTGGTCAAAAATTTTTTTAGTTTGGGGTTACAAAGTGTGACTTCTAATTTTTTTTTTTCAAAATACCAAAAAAAAATACGCGAGTACTTTGAAGGGGACAAAGAACAAAAATCTGTAATAATAATAAAGTTTAAAAAAATGAAATTTGGTTATCTTCTGAACAGACTTCGTATTATAACGTTTACGTGATATTTTTCTAAATGCCCAAGTTATAAAATGTAATCTACCATATATCGATATTTAAATAATTTTAAATATTTTAATTTGAAATGTGATTTTTTTATATTTGTACTTAGTTGATGATTGAAAATAATTTTGAGAAAAATTTGAATTATATTTATTAAAGGTGGCGTAATTAACCTAAAACTTATTACAATACAAGAGAGAAGGAACTTTGCATTTAAATGTTTTTTGTTTCTTAGAATTTTTTAAGTCATAATTGTTTACAAAACTTTGATTTGTAAGTAGTTAAAAAAATTGAGATATCTTTATTTTTAAGTAATTGCTAAACGACTTTTTTTTCGTTCTTTATCGTGCCAAACTAAATGGTCTGACTGTATATTGCATTGTCACATTATTTTGGAGTATCTTTGAAATGCCATCTCGTTTTAATTTTGTTAACTTATTTAATTTTAACTTTTTAGACAATTATTGTATTTCACAGTCATAAGTAAGATCGAATCATCCAGTGTCAACAGTTTGTTTAAAACCAAATAAAAATTAAAAAAAGACGATATAATCTTACATATCGAAGCTCGATCATTTATTTTTTAGCAGGTAAAAAATTGTTGAAGCGAATCATTTTAATTAGGGTCTTAAAAAGATTAACAGGCAATTATAAGTTCTGCATTTTGAAAGAGTATTGACTTAGTGCAGTGGTTTCTAAAGTGGCGGTCGCCCATGATTTTGGAAGGTGATTTAAAAAATTTGAAGAATTACCCCTTTCTCATTTTTAATACAATATGGTTTCTGTTTCGATTGCGGGAATAACGATTCCCAACATAAAAAATATTTATTAGAAAAGAGGCAGTGAATTAAAAACGTTTAAGAGCCACTGATCTTAGGTAGTCAATAAAAAATCGGATTTATATTTTATTGTTCCAGATGTATGTTAAACAGCGGTGCACATACAAATAGAAGACTAAAATTATCTTAAATAATTTTTTTAAACTAATCAATTATGTTATTTAAAAAAGGGTTTTTACAAAGCACCTCATAAGTATTTTGGCGAGTTATCGTAAAAAAACTGCAAATCGTTATTTTCTTTAACTTTGAAAGTATAAAATGTACAAAAAACAGTTTATATAAAAGTTATTGGGTTTTATAAAATACAAGTGTAAATTAAGTTAAAATTAAATTCAAAATGATGGCTGCCCAGTATAATATGTTTTGCACCTAAGTTAAATGTTACAAAAGCTGCTGCGTTACTGCACAAACATACTTTAACAGTTTTCTAGAAAGAAATCAACCAATCAAATACTTATATACGAAGAAGAATCAAGATAAAGGTCGCCGCTAATTGAATATCCACCCAAAATAGACGTTGGACAAGACATATGCTCAGTAGGGAGGATGGAAGATGGAGCAAAAAAATAACAATATGGTGCCAGCGAACGGGAAGAAGGGACAGATGACGACCAAGGACATGGTGTAAAGACGATATCACAAAAATTGCCATTGGACAATGATTGGAAGAGCACAACTAAAAGAAGAATGGAATAGTCTTGAGGAGATATCCATCCAATATTGGAATAGATAAAATATGTTGCAGGCGAAGATTCTTTATCTTCGCCATTAACCCCTTGACATACAATGACGTCTAGGAGACGTCAATCATTTAAGGCGTCATTGTAGATTTTGACGTCTCTAAGACGTCAAGAACTGTATTCAATTTTATGTTCCAAAAAAGTTTGTTTTCAACAATAATTTTGTTAAAAGGCACAAAATTGGCTATTTGGGAATTTTGTTATTAATATAATTCTGTAATATTTAATTGCGAATTGTCAGAGAGTAAATTAATTCTTGTAAAGTGTGATTAAAGCCGAGTGTTCGCATTCGAGCTCAAAGTGGCACATTTCCGATCTCGGGAAAATGAAGCGCGCCGCTTCGCGTCGCGCTTCATTTGCTTCCCTCGCTCGAAAATGTGCCACTTTTCGCTCGAACGCGCACATCTTCGTATTTATTTAATTTGTTTAAATTACTTTTTGGATTGAAAAAGGAAATAGCAATGTATTCAAATAAAACGACATATGCGCAGTAACATATAGTTTGATAACCACTGGTCTAGCTATACACAAGCGCAACATAGCGCGTTTTTATATTTAATTTAGTCGCGACAAAGAAGTATTACGACTAACGTGCGTACATAAGTACATACATGCAGCGGTTTTTTTTTTACATAGAATGAAATTCAGTTTTAAACATTTAGTAAAATTATTAAAGTAAACTCGAAGAATAAATTATTTTAAGTTTTTAGACAACTCAAATTAAATAATCTAATAACTTGGAAAATTATCTTAATTGTTCAGAAATATTAAATTTATAAAATTAAATACAGTCAAACCTCGATAGGTCGAAGTTCAAGAGAAACTAAAAATAATTTGCGTTATCAAAAATTCGAGCTATCGATATGAAAATATTTTTTAGTTTATGTTTTTAAAATTTACTTATTGTTTCTTTTCTTAATAATTTCCTAGTGATTTCTTGCTAAAACCTGAATCTTGTGTCTTGAACATGTAATTAGGCTTCATTTATGAAATAATTCAATTTTTAAATATAAAAAAATATTTATATGTTATATATGATATGCATCAAAATTTTAGAATGACTTAGGTGGGGAATGTTATAAAAAGATTGGAAAACACTGCTCCACATATTTCAAAATATTTTAAAACTATTAATTATTTATTTTATGTTATTTGTGTATGCTCATAACAGTTAAGTTGAGCCAAATTAATAGTTTTTTTCGGATTCATTAAATTCGGTTTTTTTTAATGTCAAGGGGTTAATGCACTTGTTCGAACTGCACCCTTAATCAGAGTAAGACGCTTACTCTGATACTCTTAAAGAGTCTTTTCTTCTATTATAAACCATTTCCGGAAGTATGTTATAATCACATTGAAGATTCACAGAAAAATTCTTTCATGTACTTTTCGGTCTACCTGATTTTCTTTTAGGTTCATCAATTGCCAAAACTCGCTGCACTATGTGGTTCTGATTTTGACTTTATACATGTCCATACAAATTCAATTGAGATTCATCCATAAAGTCCTTAATTGATTGAACACCCAATGAACCTCGGATATGTTCATTAAGTAGATGATCTTTCTTCGTGACACCCACATACCATTGTAACATTCTCATCTCTGTCACGTGCATCTGTTGATTGTGTTTAGCCTTCTCGCCCATGTTTTTGCACTGTATGCCAAAGCAGACCTAACGACTGTTTTATAGTTCTTGCCTTTTAATCCTATGGGCATCTTTTTGTCATACAACATACCAGAAACTGATCTCCACTTCATCCAACCAAAATTTAAATGATGTTTTACATCCGAATCTCGTATCATTTATAATCTCTTTCTTAATCAGCTGTTTCTTGCATCCAGTATTGGATGTGAGCCTTCCCTTTATCCTTCCAATTGGAGAAAATCATTTATAATAGACCCCAAGTATTTAAATTTATGGGTCATTGGTAGTGGTTCACCTTCTGAGAATATTGTACGTGCTGTACCAATTTGTTCAGAGAAGTTTACGTACATATATTCCGTCTTGGATTTACTTATTCTTAAACCATTGCCTTCCTAGGTTTCTCTCCAACTTTGTAGCACTTCTTCCAGTTCCATCCTGTTGTCTGCAACCAATACAAGATCGTATGCATATAAGATACTCCAAGGTAGCATTAAATCACTTGTCAAGAAATTAATTACCACGTTAAAAAGTAGAGGACCCAAAACAGATCCTTCATGCACTCCCACATTAACTTGGAAACCACTAGATGTACCAGCGCCACTCTTGATTTTTGTCTGGGATTGATTATATGTTTCTACAATAGTTTTTACTAATCTTTCGAGAACTGCTTGACTTCTCAGAGCAATCCAGATCAACTGACGAGGAATGCGGTCATAGGCTTTTTCTAAATCCACAAAAACTGCGTGAAAATCTCTTTTCATATCACGTCTGTACCCTGTAATTATTCGGAGGGCTTGAATTGCGTCTAACGTGATTTTTCCTTTACTAAAACCACATTGATCAACATAAATTTCCACCAGTCCCAAAAGTCAATTAAACAATACGCGTTTCCATATTTTAAGTGTGTGGGACATTAGTTTTATACCACGATAGCTTCCACAACCTCGGATATCTCCTTTACTCTTAAATATTGGAACAAGAAAGCTTTCACGAAATTGTGACGGAATTAAAACTCCTGCCAATAGTTTATTAAAGAAGCAACTTAACCATGAACAACCATCGTCTCCACATATTTTCCAAAGTTCTACGGGTATTTCGTCAGGTCCAGTTGCGCGTCTGTTTTTCATCTGCTATAATGCTTCTTCAACCATTGTTGTCGTAACCTCATATAAAGGATTTTCGATAGGAGGATGTTGTTGAAACCGTTTATGAGAGAATTCCTCATTCCTCAACTGATCAAAATACTCCTTCCAACGAGATGTAACAAACATACATAAAACTTATTCTTTTGAAGTTTTGTTCTATGAAAGTTTAAAATCGTCGCATTTAATTTTAAAAACTGTCTAATTTAACAGAAAAAAAACTTTAACATTAACTAAATTATACTATGAAATTATAAACTACATATTTTTGGACAACCTACTTTTGCAGGTCAAGGAATAATATTACAAAAAATAATATAAACATTTATTAGCAACGAATAAAGAACAAGGTGTACTTGTATTAATGTAAATGCACGAACTTTTAACTGAACATTTATTAATTTGAGGAAGTCTCGTATGAACATTCGTAATTAAAACCACAAAACTGTGTAAATCCCCCAATTAAACGCGGATAAAAGAATTGCAATAGCATTCATTACCCACTTTAAGTGTACTCATTATCTTTATCATTATTATTAATATTATAATTAATATTAATTAAAGAAAAGCACAAATTTAAAATTCATCCATAAAAAAATCGATAAATTAACATACACGTTTGTGAATCATTGAGCTTGAAAGTTTGATTGAAATGTACGTAAACAGTATTTATAATTTCTTAGAATCGGAGAAAAATTCGACTGTCACAGAAAAATACTATAATTTCGCATTAAAATAAGTTATTATAATAAATGATAATATAATCTAATTTATTTTCATAAATAACAGAAAAAAACAAATACTCGAAATTAAATTGGAAAATTATTTTTATGGGATTTAAAGAAGCCTTCTTTTTAGCAATGGCGTGGACTTTTTTAAATAAGGGGGCGACAGGAATAACATTTGTTATTAAATTCTTGAATGCAGACTCGAAGGTCGACTGGCTTAATTTTTTCAATTGCATCTACTGTCTTTCAAATAGCTATTTTGCATCTTTGTAATTTATTTATGACTAATTATTTATAATTGTATTGTTATAAAATTGATTAAGTAAAAAAAAACAATTCAAATTATAGTTTTTAATTTTAGATTAATTTTAAACGGTTATTTTATGTGAAATAGTTAGCATGCAGGAGTAAAGACACAAATTAATAATTATTTTAAATAATTATTTTTTTATAAAATTAAACAACTAACATTGTTTAATTTCAATTTTTTTAATAAAACAAAATAAAAAATTTTATTCAATGTTATGTTATTTTTTAAAGCTGGGCAACTGATTGCGCATTTTTTTAATATTTTAATTAAAAAAAAACACAATTTTGGCAATCTATTTAACGATTTGACGTAAACGTGATGTCAACAGATGTTGACGATGACGCCTCTTCTTCTCGCAACAAACATAAATTTTTATTTTTAGCAAAAAAGTTTTTAGGGTTTTAATTCGGAAAAAATCAAGACATGCATATTAGAGTAGGTCTCATTATAATAGATCGAAAAGACGTTTTCGAGATACAACATTAATTCAATTTTATACAAATTAATTAAACAAATTTTATTTCCTCCAAATTGCTGCTGACGTAATGATGTTGACAAATTTAATAATTTATAACGATTTTGTTCGAAAGACGTTACATAACGATATTCGATGTACCTGTTCTCAGTTTCGGCGTATCCTGTTTTTGATATTTATTTTTATATTAATCTCAGCATCCTATTTACTGCTTTGTTTTAATAGGTTTCTGGGCCATAAGAGAGAAACCTATAAAAAATAATTTGCGTTCGTTATTTAAAGGATGGATTCCCCATTTTAGTAAAGCAAAAACGAACTTTGTAGTAAATACATATGAATATTTATAAACTCGATAAATAAAGTTTGTTACTAAGTTGTTAATTTCTTGCAAATATAATAGTTAGTATTTGCTATTTCAACGGAAAAGAACATGTAGAATTTTCAAATAACAAAGTTTTGGATGTTTTTTTTTATCACAGTCTCCTCTTTTTAAGTTTTTAATATTAGAAAAGTTTACTTCCACATTTATAGGGCTTGTTTAACTGAAAAGAAAAATGACGTTCAAGTAGAGAACTGCATAAGAAGATTGAGTTCTTTTCCATAGAATGACGTGATCTTAATATTGACCTTAGTTTTTTCCATCGGGCTTTATGATTTCATAAAATCTCATTCTGGAAGTTAACTAATTAATTAAAATTTTTCTTTATCTACTTATTAATATCTGTATCGTCTTATTCATATAAGAATTGCTATTGATTTTCAAAAAAATGTTCACTCGATTATAAAAATTTGTTAAAAAGTAAAATTTTCTGATAATTCACATTTTATATAGTTCTCTATGTTCAAAATTTTTAAAGATCCGATTTTTGTCCTATTTGTAGCATTGATGAAGTTATAATAAAAAAAAATATTTTAAAACAATAAAAATACAATAGAAATATAATTATTTAAATTTCTTATAATGGATATTTTATTTATGACGTGTAGATTTAATTCGTTTTTTTTTTGTTATTAATTATTAGTTTGTTTCATTTCAATATTGAATAGTTTTTCTAGTAACGCATGCAATATACGTTTATAACTTTCCAAGTATAGCTACATTATTAAAATCATAAGTTTTTAAAACAAACACATTGGATATGTTAAATGTGACGATACGTTTTGCTTTTAGGAGGACAGTCCCGCTTTTAAACTATTTGTCTCCAAGACACATTAAATTGTCCCGCTTTGACAAAACAAATGTCGAGCAGCAAACAAGACATATCATCCACACCTTAATTGTGGGTCCATACGAAGACATGCCAAACAGTTCCATTCATATTTCAAAACTAAATTTGATAAATTAAATCAAATTGGCTCATCCAAAAAATAAAAAAAGTCAAGCCACCAGACTGCACAAGATTAAATTGTATTTTCTTTTTTCATAATTAAACATTTCATAACTGTATTATAAATATGTGTTTTATTTTTAAACCAATAATTGTTTAAGGGCGTCCTGGTCGCGTTAGATAGGTATGCCACAAAAAATGAGTTCTCAACTATTAAAAGCTACTCATGTTTTTAAAGTACATTAAAAAATAAGTATAAAATTTTTGAAGACAGTGGCGGCTCGCTATAAGAACAGTAAACCTGCAACACCTTCAATTATCACTTGATGTTATCGATACAGCCGAACCTCGATATTATGAACATGTTTGTCCGGACGGTTTCGTTCATAATAACAAATAAAAAAAATTATCTCATGAAAGAATGTAATAGCTCGTATTTTTTAGTTTATTGGATGTTTTTGATTGTACCTATACACTTTGTAAATGAATCATGGCACACTCGATCCAAACGGTTTCAAATTAATATTTACCTACATGTCAACTTGATCGGACTACGGATTTTTTTAGTTTATAGCGGTAGTTGAGCTAACTTTTTTATTTTTCAACCGATTTGACAATGTTATTGACGTTTGGCGTTGCGTTCCAACTAAGTAATTTTATCCAATTGCGCTTAGAATGTTAAACAACTATTCCACCTATCATCCGTTTTTTAATTTTTTAGTTTCATCGGGATTATTTGTAACCCCACTCATTTTGTTAAGAAGACCATGCTGATCATTTCTATCAAAAAAAAGTTAAAAAAGGTATTGGGAACATAGAGTTTTTCAACTTTGAAAATTGAGCTGAGCCTAAACGCTTGAAAAGTTTTTTAAGTGACTTTCTATGCAAATAAATTATGAAAACGGCTACAAAAGGTAAAACAATTAAAAAAATGAAATTTCAATTAAAATAATTACTTTTTTCGCAATTAACCTCTTGACATACAAAAATACTGAATTTGATGAGTCCGAAAAAAACTATTAATGGCTCAACTTAACTGTTATGAGCATACACAAATAACATAAAATAAATAATGAATAGTTTTAAAATACTTTGAAATATGTAGAGCAGTGTTTCCCAATCTTTTTTTAACATTCCCTACCTAAGTTAATCTAAAATTTTGATGCATATAATATATAAGTAACATATAAATATTTTTTTATATTTAAAAATTGAATTATTGCATAAATGAAGTCTAATTACAACTTGTTCAAGACACAAGATTTAGGTTTTAGCAAGAAATCATAGGAAATTATTAAGAAAAAGAAACAATAAGTAAATTTTAAAAACATAAACTAAAAAATATTTTTATATCGATAGCTCGAATTTTTCATAACGCAAATTATTTTTAGTTTCTTTTCAACTTCGACCTATCAAGGTTTGACTGTATTTAATTTTATAAATTTAATATTTATAAACAATTAAGATAATTCTCCAAGTTATTAAATTATTTAATTTGAGTTGTCTAAAAACTTAAATTAATTTATTCTTCGAGTTTACTTTAATATAATTTTGCTAAATGTGTAAAACTGAATTTCATTCTATGTAAAAAAAACCAGTGCATGTACTTATGTACGCACGTTAGAAGTAATACTTCTTTGGCGCGACTAAATTAAATATAACAACGCGCTATGTTGCGCTTGTGTATAGCTAAACCAGTGGTTATCAAACTATATGTTACTTCGCATATGTCGTTTTATTTGAATACATTGCTATTTCCTTTTTAAATCCAAAAAGTAATTTACACAAATTGAATAAATACGAAGATGTGCGCGTTCGAGCAAAAAGTGGCACATTTTCGAGCGAGGGAAGCAAATAAAGCGCGACGCGGAGCGGCGCGCTTCATTTTCCCGATATCGGAAATGTGCCACTTTGAGCTCGAATGCGCACACTCGGCTTTAAGCGCACTTTACAAAAATTAATTTATTTTCTGACAATTCGCAATTAAATATTACAGAATTATATTAATAATAAAATTCCCAAATAGCCAATTTTGTGCCTTTTAACAAAATTATTGTTGAAAACAAACCTTTTTTGGAACATAAAATTGAATACAGTTCTTGACATCTTACAATTAGAGACGTCAAAATCTACAATGACATCCTAAATGATTGACGTCTCCTAGACGTCATTGTATGTCAAGGGGTTAAAGACAAATTATATATAATTTCCATTTTTCAGCTAGGGATGGTAGGCTGATTTTCAAACGCGTTTTTAACAATGTTCCCATTATCCGATAAGAAAAATTCTTTCACTACTCCACTTGATTTTTGATGGTATTTCATAAAAACATTTGGCTAATAGGGGAAGTTTTCAGGTCAAACCGGCTAACGTTCTTTGGGAAAGTTAAGCCACTCCCACAAATGTGCGCTAAATTTAAATATATTTTTTTCTATTGACTTAATTTTTAAAGCACATAACACAAGCAACCATTTATGTCCTGCAAGAACGGGGACAAACTTGATTATTAATTTGTACCGTGTGAAACAGGGCACCGTATACATTGGTTCAATTTAGTGGGGCGTGGCTTGACTATTTCTGTTGGCCGGACAGAGTATAGTTACACAATTTTAAAACTGTTTTCAGCTAAGAGCGACCACTGTTTGGAGATCTCATGTCGTGTTCACGAAAGTAAATATAACCAAATTTAAACATAGTTAAGTAATGGAATTTATTCTTTTTTAAATAAAAAAAACTGATACACTTCTTGAAAAATAAATAAAAGATATGTTAAAATTTGATAAAATTTTTAAAATAAATACTGAGGCTAAAATTTTTGCTAATAAAATACATTTTATATTTTATTATATATTATTTCAGAGTTTATAAGAAGCGACTCATATGTATTAAAAAAAAACAAAAAAATAGTTTCTTGGCAAAAAAACATTAAATTTTTATTTCTGTTATTTTGTTTTAGTTTTGCACTGTTTACGAGTTAGCAGTTACATAAGGTGGAAATACCCTGCATGTGCCTGGAATCTTGCTCTAGTATAATTACAAAAAGTTGAAGTGGAAAAAAAGTGGTCTATTCCAATAAATTTTATAAACAATAAATTTTATTGTATTTACTATGAAAATATTTTTATTGATTCAACGTTATTCACCGAAACTCAAGTTCCGAATGCAGCATTACTCACAATCAATGTCAAATTCAACGCAACTGAGCTTTCAGAACCAATGCAAAACTTTTATTTTAGTAAAAATTTTTAATTATTTTTAACTTGATATTTATAATTATAATTTATTTATAAGTAATTTACTTAAAAATGTTAGGTATAACCATTTTAAAGCTTTAAAAAGTCAGGTTTGAAATTATACACAAAAAATATTCTTGGTTTTAAGTTACTTTTTTCAAATGTAGATATCAAAAAGTGTTTCCATATTTTATTAAATACAACTTAATTTTGCACAACTTAAGAAAATACATTTTGATAATAATTCAAAAATTTTATTTCTGTCAGTACAGAAAAAAGAAAGTTAAGAGAAATGATCAACTTTCAGTAATGAAATAGATAATAATAACAAATTCTGCCAAAAAACGTTTGTATTTTAAAGAAGTTATGTTTGTAAACTTTTGATTAAAAAATAGTATTTCAAGTATTTCTCACTTCTGTTGTTCTTCAACTTGGATTTGGAGCAACTTTTAGAGCATAAGGAAAAGTTTTATCTAGGTATTGATAATTTATAGAAGTTGATATAAGTGAGTTTTAGATATCCTTTTTTAAACGGATTCCACTTTAGATTTTATGGTCAGACAATGTTATGGCTGAATTATACTTTTTTAACAATTTTGATTCTCCCGTTTAAAAAAAATTGTGAAAATTTCTCTGGAACGAACGTGTCAGTGTTTGTTTCACATGGCTAAAGCTCTCAAAAATAATTTTATTAAAAATATTTAATATTTTATCCATCGAAGATAGCTTTAGGTTAAGAGAAAATAATTAAGGTACTTTTTTTGAGTTTATCAAGGACTTTCTTTTTACAAATTGCCCTTTTAGTTGCAATTGATCATTATCTATGTATCTTTGCCTGTAAAACATTAACCCCTTGACATACGAAAAAAACCGAATTTGATAAGAACGAAACAATCTATTAATTTGGCTCAACTTAACTGATTTGAGCATACACAAGTAACAAAATAAATAATTGATAGTTTTAAAACATTTAGAAATATGTACAGCATATTAAGAAAAAAAACAATAAGTAAATTTTCAAAACATAAACTAAAAACACGTGCGTTTTCAAATTGTTACCTTGAATATTGCCCCCTCCTCCTCCCAAACATTTAAATTGCCCCATGTGGCGCGTTGGGAAACACTGATATAGAGTAACTAGGCATTTTTTAAACATTTTAAAACATTTTCTTTCTGGCCTTTTTTTTTCTATATATTGAAGACAGTTCTTGACGTCTTAGAGACGTCAAAATCTACAATGACACCCTAAATGATTGACGTCTCCCAGACGTCATTGTATGTCAAGGGGTTAAATAGGTTTTAATTTTTTTTATTATTGTAATAATGTGTTATACCTACGTTTATTTTAGACTAAAACACGGCTATTATTAGTCTTTCGTCATAATAAAAGAATTAAATCGGGAAGTGGGTATTAACCGACTTTAATTTGATACAATGTACTTTTTTTACCTTTAATAACCAATATAATTTATTTGCTCAAATAAAAGGTGGGAACCCTATTTTCGCCTAATACTTAATACTTTTTTGCTAAAAGCTTTAAAGTTGATGTTTGTAGTACATAAACAAGTCAAGCGAAATTTAATAACTCTCTGAAATTCAAATATACCTACTTAAGTTACTAAAGATATGATCACATAAGTAATTTAATCAATTTCTGAAGATTAATGTTTGCACATATATAATTAATTTTCATTTCGCAATACAACCAAACGCACTCATTTTCATAGAATTGTTTTTAAACTATTTTATTGGGTTTAAAAGTCGATTTACAACTACCTATTTTTTATGACTCAATAATCAATCATATTTTATTATTTTTCTAAAAAATTAAATTATCAATTAATTTTTTCTTTTAAACTATTAATTTTTATTTTAAATATGGAAATTCTGCACATAATAAAATAAAACGTTTTATTTATAAATATATCACGTATTATTTAACCAAAAAGAGCAACGAACTGTATAAAAATACATTTTTTCTTTATTCGATTATGAAATATAATTTGAGCAATTAATATCTGTTAGTTTTTACAAGTTCGTGAGTTGTTATTCTTAAAACATTATGCTTAAAAATAAATCATTGATATCCTAATTGTTATTGAACTTTTTGAGTACTACAACCGTTTATTATTCATTTTTTGTCCGACAATGAATCAGTCGTTTTTTTTATTCAAAACTCTTTTTAACGCACACATTACTTCAATTAAATCTGCGATACGATTTTTAGATTTGTTTCGCTAAGAATTATTAAAATTGATCTACCTTCGCGAAAATTTTCCAAAAATCGCCGAATAAGGCTAATTGATGGCATCAAAGTTTCATAAAACCGCTTTTCTACGTACATAACGTCAAATACGATTAATGATTTGATCTTAAAATAATAAAAAAGCTGCACTATAACCTTGTGAATTCAAAATTCACATTTGTGACGTAATTAGAAATTTTTAATTGAACCGGTCCCAACGAAAAAAATATACCCCGACACACGAGCGGCACTTTTATTAGATAAAGCTAATTACGCTTCATTACATTACTTTCAAATTACGTTTAATTAGGCCCGAAAGGGTTCGCAAAAAATCCCTTGCAACTTGTTCCCGCTAAAATCGCGCTGAAACGGCTTTATGATTAACGAGTCGAATGAAAACAAACGTTTTTTACCAGTTATCATCCCATCCAGCTTACCTTGAAGCTGGGTTCTTGGATTTAATGGTGTGAGAACGTATATAATCGAAAAGTATCCCCATAGAATGCACAGTTTTAGTAATAGTAGTAAAGAAGAAGATATCTGAAAAAAACAAACATGAAGCTATTCGTAACAATAAGTGCCCTAGCACTTCTTCTTTGCTACGCAGAATGTGCAAAACTTCGTAAGTACAATTTTCGATTTTTTTTTCGAACGCTTAAATTAATTGCGATTGTCGATTTTTTTTCAGCTTCCAGTTTTCAATTGTGCAAACGTAACGACCCCAATCTAAACGAATGCTTCAGCAAAGCTGTCGAAAAAGCCTTCAGCATCATGAAGGACCGTAAGTATTTTTGCCTACCTAATTGAATTTTTAGTATTTTCTTAAAGTGTAATTAAATTTATTTATCTAACTTCATTCTAATTGGTTTTAATGTGTCTGGGTGAGTTAAATCGAAAGGATTATATTAAAACAGAAATCAATGTTAGTTTCAGCTTCGAAATTCAATTTGAGCAAAAAACTGTTCAAAATCATGTCAATAGTTCACCTTAACTTAATTACAAGCCATAGTAAACTTTTTACGTAATTTGATTATTGTGATTTAACATTTTACACTTTAAATTTGCATATTTGAGTAGCTAAATCGACGCATTAGCATTAAATTTAAATTAATTTACGAAACAATTTAGTAATATCCACATTTTTTTCTAACAAAAAAAATGTTTCTCGTTTTTCGATAACCGGAGGGTCATTGTCTCGGCTAACGAGTTTTAATTATGCATTTGGAATACAGGCAACCCCCGATTAACACGTAACCCGATTCCACGCGATTTATAATTTCGAATTGCGCTATATTTTGTATTCGTATTTCAATATCTTTAAACACTATAATATTTTTTTTATTCTAGCGTGTTAAATTCATGAAATACATGTTTTAAAGATCTTGAAATATAGTCGTGTTAATTATTAAATTTAATTAGCGCGATTTCGCTTGTTAGCGCGGCATTTGTGTCGTTAATTCAATGATCCGTCCGATTTGTCAGATGCCTGTAATTTTATTAACTACAAAGACACACCTACAGATGTCGACATATCTTTGTTTATTCCGTTGCCTAGATGATGTGTACGTTAGAGATTGATTACCATAATTATATTCCAATAACCCCCCATATAGGTATAGACATTATTTTAAATTAATTTGTGATAATTTAATTTCTTTAGCAATTGCCGAATTGGGACTTCCTTCCGTTGAACCACTCTTGATCGACAGTGTTACCATTAATTCAGCTGGAAATGGAAACATCAAAATCAACCAAAAATTAAAGAACGTTAAGGTACACAATGCAGTCCAAACCAAAGTAGACAAATCCGAGTAAGTTAAATTAATTTTTTAAGACAAGGCGCAAATAATTAAATTTCAATTTTTTTTTTGACAGTCTTAAATTCGACGACAAAACGTTCAGTCTTGTCGTACATTCTCACGTTCCTCTCACCAAAATCGAATCCGAATACGAAATCAGCGGACAAGTTCTTGTACTTCCCATTTCTGGTAGTGGCAAGAGCGAAATCGATCTCAGTAAGTGGTTTTTTTTTTAAATTTATGAAAATAAGATTTTTACGCGTTGCTTTGCATTGCAGAAAACCCAAAAACCGTCATGACCCTTAGCGGAAGCATTTTCGACAAGAAAGGAAAGAAGCACTTGAAATTGGAGAAAGTTACCGCCGATGTAACGCCCGAACAAGTTACCTACCATTTCGACAACCTCTTCAACGGCGACGAACGTCTTGGAACTGAAATGAACAAGGTCCTCAACGAAAACTGGAAGGATGTCTTCGATGATATCAAAACAGCTTACGAAGAAATTCAAGCCAACTTATTCAAAAAGACTGCCGAACAAATCTTCAACAAAGTTTCCTTCGACGACTTATTCCCCTTGTAAATTTTAATAGGAAATTAATTTTTTTTTGATACGTTTATTTGTTGCTTTGTTTTTTTTGTAATTTTTTTTGAATGTAATTATACAATTTTTAAGTTATTTTTTGCTTTCATTTAAAACCTAAGTTGGACGTACTTAATATTTGGTTTTTAAAGTTCAATTCATATGTTTTGAGTTGTTTAAAATTAAGTTTTACTAAATTATTATTTAAAAAGAATATATAAAACAACTTATTTTGATTAGAAGAAACAGTGATTCAACATTTAAATAAATTATAATTATACAAACTTTAAAAGTCAAAGAGTCTCTTATAAAAATACAAACAAATAAATCAAAAATAAGTGATGTTAAAACAAGAAATAATAACATTAATATAAAATCAGAAAGATCGTTAAAAAGTAAATGAAATTGTTTTAAGAAGAACGAGCGTTTTAAATGTTCATCATTTTTTAATATTCATTTGCAGATTTAGAAGAAAACATCTTTGAATTATTATGTGTTATTAGAAAATTATCAATATCTATTAATGTGTATAAACAAATTAATTTTTTTTTTGCAAAATATTAAATGTTTGTATATGTAACAATAAAAAATTTGTTTTTTTTAACATAATCTTTTGGATTTTAAAATCGATTTCAATAATTAGCAACTTTTTAATTAAGTATGGCAATTTTTTTTCATTTGCTATATTCTGAATCTTGTGAAATTGACATTCGTAAAGATACATTTATTATTGAGTTATTATTATTAAAAAATCGGTGCGTGCACTTATTTACGCGCATTAGAAGTTATACTTCTTTGTCGTAACTAAATTAAATATAACCACGTGTTATGTTGCGTATCTTGCGTTTGTGTATAGCTAGACCAGTGGTTTCCAAACTGTAAGTTATTGCGCTTTCCTTAAAAAAACTGATTTTGGCGCCTATTCCAATTTATACGCAAAAAAACGTGTAAACTGATATCATAATTTTTTGTATGGGAAACCATGTAAATCAAAAAATGGTCGGTTAATATTTTTTTTACAGTTTTCTTTCTTTACTTATTTCTACATTTTTGAATATGTTTGATTGTATTGTCTTTTCTTCGTTATTATTTGTGGGTATCATGTCTGACTAAAAAAGTTGTTGGAAAAAATTTCATGTTTTTATTACTTTCCACATAACCCTCGTATATAAATAAAATGATAGCTAGGTTTATTGATGTGCGTTCATCACACCAAAACAACTGCATAAATTTTTATCAACTATTTTAGTTTTATTCCTTAGACGCTTGGTCTTTATCTACAATAAAAATTATCATGATATTGCTATTTAATATCAAGTCATTATAGTTTTCGTAATCGTACAATAGCCGAGTGAATATTTAACTGTTTTTCTCTAAAGATTCACCGCAATATTACAAATTAGAATTTTTAAAAAATTCTCACAACTCAAAAGAACACGATTTAAATTAAGAGAAATATTTTATCTCATTTATAAATTTTTTTTTCAAAAATATATAATAAATTAACTATAATTTTTATTTTTCTAACAAATGCTAATCAACAATCATTGCAAAGTAGAATGCATTTTTTACATCCTTTATAGCCGTGCCATCAAATTTATAAAATTTTCCTATACATTTAAATTTTTTTACAAAAAAAATCTGTAAAAAGTCGTTTATAAATTTTCAATTAAATCGTTTAAAAAAAAATTATAATTTATGAAGGTGCAATTTCTTTTTAATAAAACGCTTCCTTGTATGCAGTCCTGCAACAAGGATATCAACATTTTTTTTACTAAAACAGATATAATGAACCAAATTTTGCAAAATCGCTTATTGGTTCAAGTGTTAATCGACATGTATAAATCGGGCACGTTTTTATTTCTTACAATTTTGTGTTCCTTTGGAGAATGTGTAAAACTTCGTAAGTGTTGCTATTGTACTTTTTTATTCAAATAATTGTAAAATTTACGCACTTGATAATTTTAGCTTCAAATTTTCCTATTTGTAAAAGAGATAGACGAACGTTGCCCGAATGCTTTTCCGATGCCATCGAAAAAGTAATTAAACTTTTACGTAAGAATTTTTGCATCAATTTAAACATTTGGTTAATCTCTTTAAAAATTATGTAGCCATACCGGAACTAGGCTTACCTTCTATTGAACCAATCGAATTTGAAAAGGTAACTTATTCCGCTGGTTCATCTGGAAACTTCAGAATCGACCAAACATATTCAAATTTAAAAATTTACGACGTCGTCAACACTAAAATTAACAAAACCGAGTAAGCGTATATCGAAAATTATAAACAAATGAAATAATCAATAAAGTAACTTTTTTTAAAGAATCGAGTTCGATGACAAGAGTTTCAATACGACAATTTATGCTTTCGCCCCAATTTACAAACTCAAGGCCAATTATGAACTGAAAGGACAAATTTTATTGTTGCCCATTGCTGGAAATGGAACTTGCGATATCAATTTTGGTTCGTATGTTATTCATGGGCGTAGATAGGGGGGCACAAGGGTGGGCACTAGACTGGGCCAAAAAAATCGCCTATTTTTTTTTAATGGGACATAGAAAATATTATTTAGGATGCTAAAAAAATGTTAACGTTAAAATTTGAGTTCTTAATTTGAATATTAACGTAAGAAGTATATCATAGAGATTTCAATTTTTTTTACACGACACGCATCTTTTACTCAAATTTTCTTAACAATATACCTGAAAAATGTAAGTAACACATATTTTTGAAGAAAATTTAATTTTCTACACAAAGGCCTGATTGCAAATTTTTATACGATAAGCCGTTTCCACGTAATCATGTTTTGAACATTGATCTGTTTTTACGATTTGATTTTTCAAATTTAGAACTTTGTAATTGATAAAACAATTTGTTTCTAAAAGAGAACAATACATATTTTTGAAAGAAATTAGACGCTCTACAAAAAATGTCTTATTACATTTTTCGTTAAATTCACACTTTTAAAAGTTATTCAAAGTTCAAATTCGAGTAAAAATTTATTTATCGTTTTCCTTGCTTTAGACATTATTTTGTTTTATTTGATTGATAAATTTGAGACTATATATTAAAAATATAATTTATTTTTAACTAAATTTATCAAATTTTTTAAAATTGATAATTTATTAAAATTTAATTTTTCTTTAAGAGTTTTTAATTAATTCCAAAAATAAAATATACACGGTTTTTCCAATTAAGAATTATTTAATTATGATACATATTTTTATATATGAACTTGCCTTTTTAATCTCCCTTACCCTACTCCTCTTGTTTACAATTTTCAAATTTTAGTCAGTACTTGAACTTGAACTTCGGATAACTTTTGAAAGAGTGAATTTAACAAAAAATGTATTGAAACCTTTTTTGTAGAGCGTCTAATTTCCTCCAAAAATGTGTATCGTTCTCTTTTAGAAGCAGATTGGTTTATCAGTGACAAAATTCCAAAGTTGGAAAATCAAATCGAGAAATAGATCCATGCTCAAGACATGATTACGTGGAAACGGCTTGTCGCACAAAAATTTGCAATAAGATCTTTTTTGTAGAGAATTTAATCTTCTTCAGGAAAAAAAGTATTGTTTTTAATTTTCAGGTATATTGTTAAGAAGATTTGAGTCAAAGATGCGTGTGGTGTAAAAAAATTGAAATTCCCGATGATAGACCTCTTAATATTAAAATTAAGGGCTCAAATTTAAACGTTAACTTTTTTATCATCCTAAATAATCTTTTTGGTGTCCCATTAAAAAAAATAGTCAATTTTTGTGGTCGAGTTCAATGGGCATTGCCCATTCTAGAAAAATCGAAATTATTCGCATTACCAAAAAAGAAAGCTTGCCGTGACTGATCAACTGGCCGGCTCTGTCCCCTGCCCCACCAAAAAAAATCTTCCAACCCTTTCCTAGCTACGCCCATGATAACATGGCTAAATGAGAAATTAACAATAATTTATAATTCATCATTTTTTTAGAAAATGTAAAGTCCACGTTTAAACTAAAAGGAACGTCCATCCAGAAAAAAGGGCGAAGATTTATAAAGTTACAGGACGTAGACGTCGAATATGCTTTAACGAAGATATTTTTAAATTTCGACAATTTATTTAATGGAGACGAAAGACTGGGCAAAGAAATGAATCGAGTTTTAAACGAAAATTGGGAAGGATTATTCGAAGAATTCAAAGATACGTATTTTCAAATTTTGTCGGGCTTTTTTAAGTCTTGCGCAAGTCAAGTTTTTAATAAGTTAACACTCGATGAACTATTTCCTCTATAAAAATAGTTAATTTATTTGTTGTAATAAAAAAAAAAAACAGTTTTAATATACAATAGTATAACGTGTTGCATATTTAAAACTTCTAATTGGGATGTGCTTAGTAAGGATAAAAAGAGATGTCGCTAGAAGTACATCTAATTTTAACGACCTTAGGTTTTGAAAAGTAAACAAATTATTGGCAATTATATAAATAATTATTATTCTAAATATTCCATAACTGTAGTTTTACAAAAATTATTTACAATGCCGAAACTAAAATGTTGACTAATGCATTTCTTTTAAAGCGATTAAAATGCAATTAAGACAAGAGAAATTAGGTCTACGAAATTATGCAAGCCTAAATTTGTTTGTTGTGTTTCTTTGGAAAATTTGTTTGTATTATCAATTTTAACAAATTAAATTTTAATTTTAAATAATCTCTAAATTAAATAAAAATAAGAATACCTACTCAGGTAATGTTAAAAATAAACCACGAAAACATAAAAGAAGACAGTTGCTTAAAACCTAAAAAAAATTCTTTTTTTTTCTACATAAATGTTTACACAAATTGTAGTTTATTAATTATCAACACCTTTCCTGAAGCTTTTCTCGATAAAAATCAGTTAATTTAGATACGAATCGAAATACTCCGTAACCTGATGGAAAGTACTTACAACAATCGATTTGTAACAGGAGTTTCCTATGAATTCTTCGACTATTTTTCTATTAACAGCCAACAAAGTCAATAAGCTATATTTAATGACTTTTATCGGCTTTTATATAAAAGGTGACATTTTCTCTGTTCATACGAGGATCGTGCTTGTAGACACAAAAAAATACTTTTTTTCTTTCAAAATGTTGCCGCAATTGTTCGTAGTTTTTACTTTGTTTTTGCCTTCGTTTTTCTGTGGACAACTTCGTAAGTATTACTACTGGTTTTTAATCAAAAAATTTAAAAATAAACATATTTTTATTGTTTAGCATCAAATTTGCAAAGATGTAGTCGAAGCGATCCCAAATTTCAAGAGTGCCTACGAATTGCCATGGAAGACGCTTTACCAAAATTAGCCGATGGTAAGTTTATTATTTTTTTAATCAATAGATAAAATAAAGTGTTTGATAAAAATTGTAAATCAATATTAGATTGTTTTTTGAAAATGTTAAACTAAACTAATCGTTTTGCAAAAGAATGTTATTTGGGTAGTTCACTTGTAAATAAGTTTTTTTTACGAATTTGATAAAATTGAAATATAATATTGGATTAAGTATTATTAATGTCATAATTTTTTTTGTTCATTCTGTAGTGAGGTATTATTATTACAGTATACATAAATTATTTGCGATAGGTCAAAAATGTAAATAAAAAACATAGCGTTATGTATATTTTGGAAACTTTTTTTTATCGATTTTTTTAAAAACTAATAGAGTAGAGGCTCCACATAGGGCAATTAAATTTTTTTTATTGTTTTTCTATTTTAATAAATAGTAAAATTTAATACAAATAAGTTTTATATTACTGACTTACGCTTTCAAGTGTGCTTCTTCAGATGAAACACTTCTTTTGAAAATATAATCAATTTAAAAAAAATTTTAAAGCAGAGGCTCCACTTACGGCCACTACCCCACTTTTGGCCACTTTGGTTTTATTGATAAGATAATGAGGTCGACGTCTTTTTATCAATGTAGTTTGAGTTGGTAGAAGGTCATTTAGTTTCAAAAAAAGTATAAGCAATACCACATTGTTGTGGCCAAAAGTAAAGAAAAGTGGCCAAACGTGAATAATTTCGTTTTTTAAAAAACAATAATAATTTATATTTTTTTTAATATTTATTATATTTTCAAAAAAAGTGTTTCACCTGAAGTACATTTCAAAGAATCAGTCTGTAGTATAAAATTTATTTGTATTAAATTTTGCTTGAAGTCTCCATAAGTGGTGTCTCTGACTTTATTATTGTTATTTAAATAATGAAATTCTCCACTTTTAGTCATCTTTCTTTACTTTTTGCCACAAATCTATGGTATTGCTTATATTTCTTTTAGAACGCAGTAACCTTTTACAAACAACTTTTTTAGTAGACAAACGTCAGCCTTATTATTTTATCAGTAACATCAAAGTAGCCAAAAGTGGGATAATGGTCATAAGGGGAGCCCCTGTCCTATGTTGTAAAACGAAAAATTAGAAAATTATTCGAATTTATTTCGAATTATTTCTTTATCGATTGATTAAAAAAATATCAATATTTAAAGTTCAATTTTTTTTAAACTATACAGGCGTAATGGGAAGATAGACATCATAGTTTGGCAACGTTTTGTGTCATCATTCTTTATGTCGCAATTGATCGTGATTAAATGGCATTTTCTAATTATTGATATTTTTAATATTTTCAAATAGTAGTAACACGGGTTAAAGACTATATATATTATATACAAAGCATAATATATACTTATATATATATATGACACGTCTATAAAGTATTGGCAGCGTTGCCAGGTTTATTTTCTTCAAAAGTGTGATAGTATTATTGTGTTCTGTACATAAAGGTTTTTATGTATCAAGTACATTCTCCAACAAAAATAAAATACTCGGCCATTGAATATATTAAACTTTTTGTACTAAATATAGGCCTGTACTTTTCACTCCGGTTGTCACGAGTGAACTACCTTAAATTCATTATTGTAATGTAAAATGTACTCTTGAAAGTTGTTTCACATTAAAAACCGGTTGTAATTATTTTTAATTTTAGGAATAAAAGAATTATCAATGCCAAACTTGGAGCCTGTAAATATACCAAGTGCAACAATCAAGGAAGGCTCGGGACCAGTAAATGTAGCACAAAAATACACAAATTTTAACATCCACAACGTCACAAAATCCAAGGTCAATAAATTAAGGTCGGCCGCCGTTTTATTCATAAGTTACCATTTTTTATACCAAATTCAAATTTTAGTTGTGAAATAGACGACAAGACTTTAAAAATGGATATAGAAGCATCCTCTTCATCTTATGTCCTCACGGCGGATTACGATTTTAATGGAAGGATATTGTTGCTTCCCATCGTAGGAAAAGGCAAATGCACAATTGTTCTCAGTATGTTGTTTTATTCTTTTTAAGCGATAACGTTTTCACCTAATACATTTTAGCCGATGTTGTAACCAATTGGAACTTCATGGGAGATAAATTCCAGAAGAAAGGCAAAACCTATCTAGAGGTGAAGACATTCGGTGTTAAGTTAAATCCCGGAAAGGTGCACTTCGATTTTGAAAATCTCTTCAACGGCGACGAAAGGTTAGGAAACGAGCTCAGCAAAGTTGTCAATGAAAACTGGAGGGCCGTCTTCGATGACGTTAAAAGCGGCTACGAAGAATTGATTTCGTCAATCGGTAAATTTTATTCGAATATTATTTATACCAAAGTACCATTTGACGACATTTTCTTAAAATAAGACTTTGTGATTTTTTCTTTTGTATTTTTTTGTTTGTGAGAAAGAATTCTTTATGTCTTCTTATTTAATTTATGTTATGTATATAAGTGTTAGCGTAGGCATTAAAAACGAATGAAGGCATTTTAAGTCTATTTCATTTGGAGACGTTGGTGAATAACAAGAGTTGTGATGATTCTAAAAGTAACTGTAAATTAAAAAAAACGAATAATGTATTGTGATATAATTTGAATTAAAACATTTTGTGTTTTTACACGTTTTATAAAAAACGTTGTTAATTAACACTAAAAAGCAATTAGAATTTAGTAAATAAGTTTTACGATGTATCCTTTGTAATAAAATATGGAAATTTGAGATGCACTTTAATTAACCGACACATATCAAAGTTTTATTATTTTCAACAAAGTAGAAATCATAAAATTATATAACTGCCAATTATGAAGTGCTTACTTTTTTATTATGTTTATGGTATTTACTTATGTTACGATTTTAAAAGTCTTAGAAATACAATAAAAAATGTACAGAGTGTCTCAGGAAAAATGCTGATGAAGATTAGAAAAGTAAAAGCCATGGCCGCTTAACGGTTGATAAACACACTTATATATACAGTAAGGCCTCGTTTAACGCTTCTTCCATTAACTCTGCTTCGATATAACTCGGTTTGATCGAAGAGAAAAACAGCTCAAAATTTTATGATTTTAAGTAGATACGAGCTTTAATTTTAAGTATCCCGCTAACTTTTATGTAGATTCGAAATTAGAATTTAAATTTTCTTTTTACCATGAGATTATAAAAGATTTTCTGACACAAGAGTTAAACTTTACTTATATTTAATTTTAAATTGATCAATCACATCTGATAGGTTTGTAACAAATAATTAATAAATTCTTAAAATTCTTCTGAGATATTTTTAAGATTAAACTTATAATATACATATTATAAAAACTTTTTTTTAGTAAAGTTAGCAGTCAGTTTAATTAATGTTTCATTAAAAAGTTATTTGTGTAATTTGAATAATTCTTCGTGATTAGATTCGACTTTTAATTGGTCACAAAAATTCTGATAATCTTGAGGGAGTAACTTTTTCAAATTTTGGAGATCACTGAATTTTCTTTTAATAATTGGTATTGAGTTTTTATATGGAGGAGTTATAAGGTTTTTTTGAGTAATGTTCACTTTTGATTTTTTATGAGGTGTTAAAGTCCAGTCGTTATCATAGTCTAATTTGTAATATATATCTACCAGTTGGATCATACTTCAAACATTTTAAATCTGTTCCTCGTGAATCTCCTGTCTTTGTACCGGGTCTTATTGATTTTTAAAAATTATTTTAATATCATCTATAAAAAACTTATGATCGACGTAATACGATAGTAGCGCCATTCTACCAATTTCTGTGACACTTAATGTAGATCAATTAAAAAATGTAATTACGAGGCAAATAAAAAATCCTCGGAGGAAAAGTCTGTCATCATTTTGAACATTTAAAGTTTTTTTACACTAAATAGAAGTACTCAACAATGTTTTACACTCATAATGTATTTACGGGGTTTAATCAGAAAGGGGACGATATGGTGGATGTGACAACAGTTTCCAACCAAGCTTCAATAATTTTTGACAAGTCACTAAAGATGTGTGAGTTCAAGCGTTGTACAGTAGTCGATTTCTGAGAACTAGCTGGTCCTAAGTCAAATTTTAAAAAGAAACGGGTAGTTATCTAAGTACTGAAGATAAACAAAGAAATATACCAGTAACAAGAATTTACATTTCCCGCCAAAAATACATTCACCGTGCGCGTGTGTCTGCAGTTGAAACTTGATTGTCACACAAATTTCAATTTATTGTTTTCAGTAGAAGTACAGTCGAACTTCCATAAGTCGAACGCCGATAAGACGAATTTTTGATAGCTCGAACTCAAACCTGTTTCTCTAAGATTAGCCTATCTCAACATTAGTATTTTTATGTCAATAAATCGAATTTCTACAAATCGAATTATTTAATAAGTCAAAGCGTTTTACAATTCTTTAAGTTCAAGTTTCCATTAGTAAATAGGTCGATGACTCAAAGTTAAAAATTTACATTTTTTCTAAAAATTACGCTACCTGAGAGAGGATTAAAGACGGGTGCGGTTCGGTGTTATTGCTGCTTAAAAGGTCTATTCTATGAAAAGTTTTTATACTATAAGCTGTTTTGACGGCGGCACTTCAATTGGATTTAAAAACTAATTTATGTTTAGGCGTGAAAAGGTAACAAACAGATAGACAGACAGCCAAAGTTACTTTCGCTTTTATAATATTAGTTAGGATAATTAAATTTTTTTAGAAAATAAGTAAAGTACTGTGAATCGTGCTTAATGTGAAGTGTGCACATTTGAGCTCAAAGTGGCACATTCCGATCTCGGGAAAATGAAGCGCGCCGCTCCGCGTCGCGCTTCATTTGCTTCCCTCGCTCGGAAATGTGCCACTTTTCGCTCGAACGTGCACATCCTCGTATTTATTGATTTGCCTTAATTAATCTTTTCACTTTCAAATCAATAAATTAAAAGTAAATATAAATTTTATGTTCAAGAAACGTATTTGCCATAGTAATGAGTGGAAGTAGGCGAAAAGATACGAGAATTTAGTAGATGCGAGTGAGAAAAAACAATTAAAATGTTTATTTAATTTTTTGGCTAATTTATTAGCCTAAATTTTGTGAATGATGCTTAAAATCGAGTGTGCACATTCGAGCGAAAAGTGGCACATTTCGATCTCGGGAAATGTGCCACTTTTCGCTCGAATGTGCACATTCTGGTATTTATTTACATTTAATTTAGTTATGCCAAGAAGTATAACTTCTCGCGGGCGTGCATAAGTACACGCACCTTTCTTTATCATTTAATAATTGTTGTAAATAATATGAAAATTTTCAGCTTAACCACTTTAATAAATTTTATGTACAGTTAACTTTAATAACTCCACAACTCGAATTCTTTGATAACTCAAGTTGGAAAGTGTTTCTCGACAAAATACCTATTTCAAAAAGATAGAATTGAAACTATTCTAATATAACTATGGTTACGAAGTGATTAACCTTTCTGATTGGTCAATTAGCTAACGGCCATAATGGTGTATCAAAAATGAGCCAATCACAGTGACTTATTTAAAGCGGGATTTTTAAAGTATGCTTTAAACCACTTACAGTTCTAATTACGTTATATAAAATACCATTTCACATAAAAGATATATACATACACAAATATACATTTAATTTTTAAGCTTTTTTAATAACTCGAATTATTGAGAATTCGAATTAATTTTGGTGTCCCTTCGACTTCGACTTATTGAGGTTCGACTGTAATTAGAAAAAAAAATTGTGTTTTCTACTTAATATTTCGCAACGATTCTTATGGATTAATGTAATTCAAGTACGAGTTGTTATATTCTGACGTATTTAAAGTATTATAATTTTATTTTAGAGCATCTGTACAATTTTAAAAATTGCATAATTTCTTTTTGTTGATTTTTTTGTTAAAATGTTTTTTTTATATTATCGCCTCCGATCGCGTAATGTTTCTTTTGGTTTTAAATACTTTAGATATAAGGCTAGGTTACGTCACATATTTTGAGTGCGGATAGCTGCGGATGTTCGTATTAAAGGTCTTTTAAGGTTAAAGTTATAAAAAAAACATTTTTTTTCAAATTTAAAAAGTGCAAATTTTTTTTGTTTTGGGTATCTCTCATGAATTTTTTTTTTAATTAATATTTGCAAAGCATGTTTATTATACAAGGAACTATACTATATCACAAAATATCTTATAAAAAAACAAAATACAATGTAAAATATTTTTGACCATCTAAATTCCTTTAATCGACCACTGTGCGTTGTTATGGTGGAACATAATGCCTTTACGATTAGTCAATTCTGGGCATTTATCTTTGATTACTTCCTTTAATTTTATCAGTCGTTGACAGTAAACATAGTTTGGTTTATTGGAAACAGTTCAAAAACACAACGCCTTTATAATCTTACCAAATCAAAAACAAGATATTTTTTTAAAGCAATTCAGCTTTTGATGTCACTTTATCATACTTGGAGCATAATCGTTTCAGATTAATGTTGTTGTAGACACCACATTTTTCATCACCAGTGATGATTTGTCGTAAAAAGAATTGATTTCGTTCTGTTTGAGATGCATATCACTAATACTCATTCGTTGTGTTAAATGAGTCTTTTTTTAATTCTTTTTAAATTTGACACTAAACTTATAAATGGAATTCAAATACCAAATAATTGGTTTCTAAAGTAAGTGAAAAGTGACTACTGTACACTCTCAAACAAATAAAATTATAACATTGATCCAATATTGTGTACTCAGGTTGAAACTCAACTAAACACATATTTAAAATTAATGAATTAAAATTGTAACATATGTATAATACTAAAAGTACTAACTCAATATAAAAACCATTTTGAACAAAAAACTTAAAAAATTATAACACAAATCTTTAAGTTACAAAAAAAAAGAAATTAGGAAATAATTATTTAATAATACCTTCTTTTTTATACAAAATAAAGACAATAATTATCATTTAACTTGTTGCAATATTATCTAGCAATTATTTTCTTTTAATCTTCCGAGTTAATTCGAAATGCCTCCAAGCAAAACGTCACCTTGAGCCTAAAACTCAAATTACACAACAGAAAGTTAACCAAATTCCAAAATCAATTACACTTATCACAAATTAAACGCACGCTATTGTTTTACAGAGAAAACTTATAAGTTTTTCTGATTTCTGCCGTGCGAGCACAAATTATAAGTATTTCATGTCTTCTTATTTCACAATTGCATTTAAAGATTAAATATCGAAAATTTCGATGCAATTGCATTATTTTTGAGAACGGCCGTGTTCTAAATAACACCTAGTCAATTGTTAAAATGTGTTTTTAACACATGGCCCTCGTTCTGTTACACGTTAGAAAGTTAATCAGCTTGTAAATTCAAACTTTTTCATTTCATCTCAAAAATTATGACTTAATTGAATTAGTTCTCTGAAAAAAAAAGAATAAATGTTAATTGCAAAGTTAAATAACAATACGGGGTCATGGAACATTTCGCTCCGAAGTTTTACCATTGTTGTAAGATTTATTTTTTGTTTCTATTGCAATATCGTTTAGACTTTTATCTTTGGAAAAGGATGGTAGTGATTTTTAAATACGCAAATAAAAAAAATCGTGAAAACATATAAATACCAAAGAGCATCGAACTTTTGTCATTACACACAATTTTGAGATGAAGATCAGCGGAGTGTTATTCTTCTTTAATTTAGTTGTGTTTTCGTCGGCTGGAAAATTTCGTAAGTTTTTCTGTTCACCAAAAAAAAAATACACAATTATATTGCACGTTTTGATTTAAATATTTTAGCTTCGAATTTTATAATATGTAAACTAAATCAAGAGATGAACAAGTGCTTGAAAATCGCAATTGAAGACGCGATGTCCAAAATGAAAAACGGTAGGAACTGATCATTTGTTGCTTTTAAGATCACTCGTGATAAATGTTTTAGGCATACCAGAACTGGGAGCTATTGCCATCGAACCAATAAATATTCCAAGTGCAACGATAGACGAAGGACATAGAACGGTCAACGTTCGACAACAATACACAAATATGAAAATTTATAACATCGCTAATTCGAAAGTGGAGGACGTCGAGTAAATGACATAAATTGAACGTAATTAAATTATTATTAATCTGTTTTTGTGGTTTTTTAGATCGTTTGTGTCTCCCGAAGAGTTTAACACCAATATCACTTTAATTACACCAGAAATTCGATTTCAATCTGAATACGATTTTAATGGAAGAATTTTATTGCTGCCAATTACGGGGAAGGGAGAGTGTAACGTTACTTTGTGTTAGTATTTTTTTTTATTTACACTACTGAAAAAAATTAAGCGACCAAAAAATGTCATAAGTTTTACAGTAATCTTTGCAAGACTTTATCTCGGTGAAAAATGGCCGTATCGCGATAAAAAAATTATTATATAGCTTTTGAGTTTTTAATTTGCAAATATTTTGATACAATTGTTTTTCGAACTACTGTTATTGAGCAATCAAAAGAATGCCTGCGTAAAAATATTTGTACTTTTTAAAATTATCTTTGAAATCAGAAAAAAATTTTCGAACTTAACAATGTGGGGGTCAGTTAGCTTATTTATCCGGCTTCAATTTGTTTGTTGACAGTTCTCCGTACGACGTTTGCCAAAATATCGTTAGTTAATGAATAATTTAATCATCGATACCTTGGCAGCAAATTATCGCACAGTAAATCCAAAGACGGGCTTGAATAAATGCTCTACATAGACCGATCATAGTTTTTATAGAAAAAAGCATTTTCATTTTTGCCATTAATTTGAAATAACTGAAAAATATGATTTTTTGACGTATTTTAAGAAAATCTACAAATAATTTACTAATACAGTGGACCCTCGTTGCACCGCAGATTCGGATATAACGCGGTGAAAGGAGGTCGCCTAATTTTACCTACTTGTCGGTATTAAAAATCCTCATAGGAATCATTATTTGAAATTTGAATGCTAGTATGTATGTACATTAGGGTGGTCGCTAATTTTTTTTCCGACGGCCCAAAAAACCTTCCTTTTGATGAAAAAATACGGGGAATTTTTTAAATTTTTTGAACAAAAATAACACGGGCCTCAAACGTCATTCTTTTTAAAAATATATAATTTGGTAAAATTATAATAAATTCTAGTTGTTACAATTTTTTTTATATTTCAGAAAAAATGACGTTTGTAGGTCTTAAAATATTGACTATATGGTGTTAATGAATTTATTATTTATAATATCTCCATAAAATAGAATTTCATGAAGAAAATGAAAACGACCTTTTTTATAGAGAATTGAATTTCCTACAAAATTTCTTCTATAACTTTTTCTCAAATCCATATACTTTAAGAGATACTTATAAAAAACTACGATTTTATCAGAAAATGAACTTATATTGTATTGAGGCACGTGTTATTTTTGTTAAAAAATTTTTTTAAATAATTTCTTGTATTTTTTCATCAAAAGTAAGGTTTTTTGAACCGTCGGAAAAAAATTAATTTTTGACGACTACCCTAATGTACATATTGGCGTGAAAGTTATTACCATATTATCTGTTACCGTGTATTTATTGTGTGACACTCGATATAACGCAGGTCATCGCTACCTCTCGCAGCCCGCGGTGTTTGCAGGGACGTCTATATGTTTTGCGGCTCAATCTACCCATATTAACCCAGAAAATTGGACAAGTTGGATCCATCAAGGCGTTTTTCTATTCAACATGGTCAAAGTTTTGAAAAGAATTAAAGAACACGCTTGTTGCTGCTAAACACTACGTAATCGTTATCAAAATAAAGAAGATGAATTGTTCGCGACCGAATTGTTTCAGAGACGACTAGATATTGTTTTTTCAAATGTTTAGCAATTTAAAAAAAAAATCAAAACTCCTTTAATTTTATTTAAATTTAAACAATATCTAATGTAAAATTGTGCAAAAAGTTGCAAAATATTCTGTTTTTTTTCATTTTTATAATTATTACGTAATTTTTACAAGCCATAATGGCGCTTTTTAATTACTTTTACTGATAACCAGCAGAAAATTTAACTCAGAAAATAGCAGCCGTTTTATCGCCAAAAACTAGCATGTTTGTAAGAAACTAAGTTCGCAATGACATAATTTTCTATCGGCGTAGCCATCAGAAGTCCCAGCATGTAATCAAGCAGCAAAACAAGCCACGTGCGATCCCTGCTTTACTCTCTACTTTAGTCGTTTCATTCATATTTTAATATCAGTCGTATATTTTCTAATAAGTCATATTTTTTCGTTCTTCCAAATTAATGTCAAATATGAAAAAAATATTTTTTCTTTAAAAACTATGGTAGGTACTTGTAGAGAATTTATTCGGGTTTACAAAACCGTTTTTGGATTTACTGTCCGATAATGAAATGATTAAAGATAATAGTGTCATTTTTCATTCAACCATATTGGTCATCTTGGTCATATAAAAACCTTTTAAAAAACACATTAAAGCTGAATAAATAAAGTAACTGACCAATGTATTGATTGAGTTAATTTTTTTTCTGAGTTCGAGAATAAAAAATTTTAATTTTTTTCTCAGGGTACCTACTTCTTTAATTGCTTTGACTGCTCCATAATCGTAGGTCAAATTTTTTTTTGTTAACAGATCTCGAAATTAGAAACATGGAGCTTCCAAATGCTATTTTGGTCTGGCTACGTCCATTTTACAAAATTTATTAAAAAATTCCTGAATTTTTTTGTTCCTTTAACATCTTCCAGAAGTATAATTGTGAAATAATTGTTCTTTTTTATGTTTTTAGCGAACGTCACGATTGGGGTGAAAACGTTTGCTTCGGCTGTTGAGAAGAAGGGAAAAACTTATTACAATGTGGATGTTTTTAAATTGGATCTTAATCCCAAGAAAGTTCATTATAACTTTGATAACCTTTTTAATGGAGATGAACGATTAGGACGAGAGCTTAATAATGTGTTAAATGATAATTGGAAAGACGTTTTTGATGATGTCAAATCTGGATACGAAGAAATGTTGAATACTGTTCTTAAAGCTTACATTAATACCATTTTTAACAAAGTTGAAATTGAAATGTATTTCCTATGTAGATTTAATAACTTATTTCATTTTTAAATTGTAATTAAGATTAAATGACAAAGAC
Source organism: Sinopyrophorus schimmeli (assembly GCA_036325965.1). Lineage (NCBI taxonomy): Eukaryota > Metazoa > Arthropoda > Insecta > Coleoptera > Elateridae > Sinopyrophorus > Sinopyrophorus schimmeli. The sequence continues at coordinate 1,137,684 of JARFIZ010000089.1, read as the reverse complement.
CTTTTTGTTTAAAAACTAATCCTTCACAACTGATTTTCCTATTATTTTTTGTTATAATTTAATGTTTAGGATTACTTTTTAATTAATTATCATTTTTGAAATTGTATTCGATTAAGTTGTTAACTGCCATGTTGTAAGACTTTGACCCTTCCGGTTGTTAAAAATTGTTCAAGTTTGATTCTAAATGATTTTCCAGAAAACTTGAACGCTTCGAAAATTGTTGGAATTGTTTGATGCTTCCGGCGTTGAATATGTATTTATTTACATATGTAATATTTTCGTCATTAAAATGCTAAAATGCTAAAAGTTTAATGGTTGTTTACTTTTCAATGTCGAATAAATAAATGAAGTATCTATTTTGATATTGTTGTTTTATGTATTTTTTAAATTTTAAAACATTTTAATTGGCGTTAATCAATTGTGGATGTGTTAATGAAAGTGTCGGCGGAAAGTTTAAGTTGGCTTGGAATCGAGGAAAATTACTTCAAAGGTATTCCTTTACGAACAATGAAATGAATGTTAATGTGGTAGCCGATTAACATTTTTTGTATTAGGCATTTCGTCTAACAAATGTAGCTAATCTATACATCTATACTACATATAAATAAAAATAAAGTGTCTGTCTGTGATTTCAAAATAAAGACTTTTTTTAAAATTTAATATAGTTATTTGAACGTTACCAAAGCTCAAACTTGAGTTTTTGAAATTTTTGTCTTTCTGCCTGTCATCTGTCGACCTGTCTGTCCGTTTGTCAGTTTGTCCGCCCGTATATCTTGGAAACAGCTGAACCGAATTTGACGGGATTTGAATTATAGGTATTTTATTGGTAGCTGTGTAAAATATATATTGAATCTAAACATTTAAAAATACCTCTGCAAAATTGGAACAGGCCAGTTTGTAAATAAAATAAGTATTTTAGTGTTAACACACTCTTCAGTTTGTCGAATCCTCGTTAGCTGTGCAAGTGCAACTTCTGTTTCCTGCTAGATTTTTAGTTAAACGAGTAAAAAAAATATAACTTTTAAAATGATAAATCACATTTTTTTATTACTATACATTTATGTAACATCCAGTAAAATATTCAACAGTTATTCTCTACAAAAATAATACTATTTTTCACAAAGTTTTTCATAGCAGATCGATTTATTGTGGGAAGATTTCGTCATAAGGAATTTTGGAGAAAACTATATTAGCGAGTTGTTTGAAAACAGCGGCGAATCCTTCTTCATATCCAGCTTTAACATCGACGAAAACATCCTTCCAGTTATCGTTAAGCAATTTATTCATTTCAGTACCAAGTCGTTCGTCCCCATTAAAGAGGTTGTCAAATTGATATTCTACTTTATCGGCGTCCATTTTAAATGCTATATCGGTGACCTCAACGTACTTTTTGCCTTCCTTTTCGTTGATTTTGCCTGTTAAAGTTGCGTCAGCCACCATATTTTCTGCAAAAAAGTAAATAAATGGTAAAATGTTCCGATTTATAAGAGCGAAATAAAAATTTTTGACTTACTCATCGTGAGTTTGCATGGACCAACACCAGTGATTGGGACAACCAAAATGCTGCCGTTGAAATCGTATTCGGCTTTCAAGTAAAGTTCAGGAGACGAGCCTTTTATCTGGAGCTTAAACTCGGTATCAGTGATTGTAGCTCTGCAAAATTAACAATTAAATTGTTTTTTTTTAAAGATCTCAACTTTCTTCAAAGTATTACTTAATTTCATCCATATGAAGATCGAAAACGTTAAAGAGTTCAACATTTTTGTATTTTTGAACGACATGCACGGCTCCCGTTCCTTCTCCAATTGTCAAACTTGGAATTTTAACTGGGTCGGCTACAGGGAACTTAATCTCAGGCAATCCTAAAAGTTAACACAAACATATTTGAATAATAAAAAATTTAAATAATTAACAAATTATAATTCACCCTAATCTTCTTAATTTACATACATTTAAATAACAATAACATTTTACTTAATGGCGTTTTGTCTGATTAATTAAAAACTTAATTTTTTAACAAGTATAATGTTTTAATTAATTGTGACTTCTTTGCCTTGACTTTTGCTTTTATGAATTAATGGAGAACGTGTCGAGTTCCAAAGACTACTAACCCAAATTTCTTTCAATGTTGATTTAAATTTGTTGAAAGGTTGAAATCAGTGGCGCATTTAGTGAGAGGATCATGAGGTTACAGTCCCTTTTTCCCAATATATTTCATAATTAAATACAAATTAATTTTAGAGCTAATCAAAAAAGTGAAGTTTTTTAAAAAAATTTATGAAAGACCAAGACCAAGACCAAGACTGTCTTTATGCTAGCAAGACCAAGACCAAGACCGAACGATCAAGACCAAGACCGAGTATGTAAGACCAAGGCCGAAAACGCAAGACTAAACCAAAAATTATTACTTCCGGTGGATTTATGAGTTAAACTGTTCGAAGCAACTTCAATAAATTCTTTTCTTGGAACAAAACATTTCATTGTAGTAGAAATTTTCAATTTGCTTTACTATATTTTAACACCAAATATAAAGAAACTTTACCACTGTTTGACAACAGGAATTTACAAAAATGTCCTCGGAGTAAGGGATCTTTGTTCCTATGTCTGGATAGCACATGGTTGAAATATAGAGACAAACTAATTTTTTTTTAAATATTTTACTCCTTTTATGTACCTCGGACAATTTTTTTCGCAAAAGTTCAATTTATGAGTTGGAAGAAGGGTAAGTCCTCGATTTTTTCATAACTCTCTCAACTATCGACACTATTTCCTGTAAAAGTCCTGACAAACTCGCATGTTTGACAGAAAATTTCAGTATTTTAGATTATTGTTACCTACATATATCGGTATAATACTTTTGTATTTATTTATAAATAATATTAATTCCAAAATCTTTGCATATTATATACTTGCTTATTGACTATTATCCATCAATTGAAGTATATTTCGGTAAGTGTAAGTGTAGTGTTTTTTCTATGTAAACAAAAACAATTTCAAAATGAGTGAAGAAGTAGAAATGATTAAACTTTATAGATAAGATCACTTTTTGATATTATTCGATTGTAGTAAAATAAAGTTTTATGAATTATATATCAATTGTACATAATTTTTAATTTATACCTATAAAAGATCTGAAAAATTCGCCAAAAAGTTGCATGTATTAGGCTAAATGGTTGAGACCAAGACTGAATACGCAAAACCAAAACCAAGACCCAATAAGCAAGACCAAGACCAAGATCAAGACTATTACAGTCTTGGTCTTGCTTTGCTCATCACCAATAGAAACAAATGAAGCGCGACGCGGAGTGGTGCTCTTCATTTGCTTCCCTCACTCGAAAATATGCCATTTCGTCGGTGATAATGCAATACCGCATAACTAAAAATTGCAAAACCGGGTAAGCAAAAAAATAGCTACACTGATTGTGAGATTTAGTACTTCAATTATATATTTTTTTATACATTTTTTGGCACTTTATTAATTTAAAAAGCAAATTTTGATATTCAAACTATTTGATTTAATACCACGTAAATAACGTTTGCTTAACATTTCCTGGCAATACGTGACCTTAAAAATGACAAAAATAAAGATATATTTTCAAACAATTTAGTATTTTATTACCATAGCCTGAGATCTCATTTTAATGATGTTTGAATCTATTTTTATATCGATTATATTTATTATATAAGGTAAGGTAAAAGTACCAGTTTTGGACACGTTAGGCCCATTTTTAAACACTTTGTTTCATAAAATAACTTGAAAAATACGAAAATAACATTATTGTTGTGTCAATCATAATTATAGATACATTAATTACACTTATAGCAGTATCGATAATTCTTATATTTCACATTTGTCACATTTCCACAACTGGCACAGTGTCCAAAACCGGTGCTCCTACCCTATTTAAATAGCACGTAAGTATTGCTAACAATTATTTGTAAGATTTTATATTGTTTATTTAATTTCATTGAGAGATCAAGCTTTCTGTACGATAAATAATTATATGCTTATATGTTCATTTGATTTTAAAGAGGTTAGTTCAATAATTTTATTAATATGACGTTTTTCCTTGTTTCTGTAAAATTGTATTTTTAGCAGTTACGCCTTATTGCAATTTTTAAATTCGCGGCATTGCAGCATTACCGGTTGTTTCTCTATTAAATCAAAAATTAAAATTTAGTTCAAGTTCGTGGATTTTTTTGATATAAAAGATCATATCTAATAAAATGTGCACATTCGAGCGAAAAGTGGCACATTTCCGAGCGAGGGAGGCAAATGAAGCGCGACGCGGAGCGGCGCGCTTCATTTTCCCGAGATCGAAATGTGCCACTTTGAGCTCGAATGTGCACACTCGGTTTTCAAAACAATTTACATTAATTTATTTGGTTGTGTAGTAAAAAAAAATTAAAAAGTCAATTATCAGATTTAATTGAAAAACATATCTTTAATTAAGTGCTTTTCAAAAGTGATTAAAAAAGAAGTCTGAATTTTCCGAATATAAAAATCTAAAATTAGAATAAATAAGTAATACATGCTTAATCAAATATTTGGTGCGATTAAAGTACGATTTACTATTAATTAGTTTTCTATAAAAGTTTTAAATAAAAATAAAGCACCGCATTTCTACCGTTCCAAAGCTCCCCTGTCCCAAAATTAAATACAAATCAATTGGATAATTATAAAAGAAAACGAAATTTTTTTGTAAAATAATAAAAGTTCTAAGTGCGCCACTGGCTAAAATTTAACTTAAAACGTACCTTTTTTTAATTGCGCAAGAGCATCTTGAATGGCATCCTTTAAACAGGCATCCTTGTTGGGATCAGATCTTTTGCATGTTTTCCAAGAGGAAGCTACAAAAATTTTCGAAATTAATTACGAAACTACATTTTTTTTAGTTGGCTATACTGACGCAAACTGGTACTAGTGCAAACGCCCAATGCTAGGGCAATTGCGAATACACTACAAAACCCTTTCATTTTTGTCTCGGAGGGGAATCTTTTGGCTACTACCGAAATATTGCAAGTTACTTACCTATTTATAAGAACAACGAAGGATAACAGGTAATACTAAATTTGCCTGTTTTTTTAACTAATAATTTTAATTATGTTACAGTGTTTAGCTGGCTTGTTGTTTAAATAACCTTTAGAATCTTAATAATAATTGTACAATAGTTTATCCTGTGCTCATGGAAGAGTTCTTAATAACCTACATTTTAAGGCTGCTTCATTAAAAACATGAATTTTTTATCATAATTTATCAACAGTCTGTAAATAATATTCCAGACTATATTATTGTTTATAAAAAGTATTTTGATATCCTGAATACATTTTAATTTTAATGCAACTTGTTAATTGTTTTCTTAATGTAATGTATACAATGTTAATTAGTGTGCTTGTGAAAATGATTAATGTTAATTTATAATTTTTTCAACTTTCTATAATCATATGCAAAAATTTTTTACCTAATTTTAAATTTAAATTACCATTTGTTTAGTTAAGTACATCTCAGTTTGTTTATAATAAAACGCATCTGTTATAACAAATAAGTGCTTTATAATTTTTCTAATTATTATTATTGTTAGCACTTTATCAACTCTTTATGATTTTATAGATTTTCTTACACATGCAATAGTATATCGGGTGTGCCATTTAAAGTGCCCCATATCAGAATACAGTATGGTTTCGTCGTTCCTTTCTGCACTTGTATGGAAAATGTGTACTTGCGCTCTTCTTTCTTCCACTTTTTTTCTTCTGTTTTCTAAAACATTATAGTTCGTTTTAGTATTTATTGTCAGTTTTTTTTTTAAAATTACACAACTTGTATAATAGTAGTAATCAAAGTGTTAAATTAAAAAAAATTTCTTTAAAGTTACCACATTGATGAATTTTATATATTTTTTTTGTTGTAAAAAATTATATATTCGATTATTATTTACGATAATGCGAGTGTTCCTCTTAAATCAAACTTCTGAAGCGGGTATTACATAAAATATTGTTCAATACCTATGCGTAAAACGAAGAACCCGGTATACTTGAATTTACAACACTTCTTCTTCTTTATCTTCGCCCTTCATGCAGTTGTTCCAACTGCTTCCTTATCGGGAGTTCTTTTAAGAAAAAAGTATTCATTATTTGGCTAAATTCTCTCACATTTAATGTTAACTTGAATTATTAGAATTGCATTTCAAATATATAGGGGGAAAGTGGCATGAAACAGCCAAGTTTTGAAACAGCCATTATCAATTACGCGGTAGTTTTCATACGAATCGTTTATGTATTATTATTGTAAGATAGCAACACTAGCCAGATATCCCCACAAAATTTACCGTTCACCGTCAATAAACGGCGCCGATACGACGTATTGAAAATTTTGTCGTCAAAAGTAAGGTTTTGAGTTCAGTTTATTTGTTTTCTAACGCCTATACGTACAAAACTAATAATAATATGATTACACTATAATTTTATAGATATATTAGGCCTTCTAATAACGTATATATTTTGTAGACTAATCTTTGATTTCATAGTAATTTTCGAGATTTTGTTTCTTGAGAGAATATGTTTTGAAATAGCCGGACTGCAGTGTAATGAAACAGCCACCTTTTAATTCCATAAAATGCAATAATAATTGTAGTAACAGCAATCAAGAGTGGTACCGATGCAAAATTGTAATGGTTGGGCATATAAATCCTGTGGCATAAAAGGAAATTGCATTATTTTGCTAAAACGTTTTTAATTTTTTGCAATGATTGATCTCAAACGTCAAATTTTTGACAGTTTCTTAGATTTATGTAAGTAAATATTTTATTGAGAGTTTGCGTTATTTAAAACGTTTTATAATTATATAAGATCTAAAATTATAGCTTAAGTTTATTATTAAATAATATCTTCGTTAATGTGCAGTTTTAATCTTGTAATAAGAACATGGCTTTTCAAAATTGGGTTGGCTGTTTCAATACCTATAGGTTATGAAAAAGCCAAATTTTATTTTTTATAAATGATTAGAAGTCGAAAAATATCGTTAATTTTGAAAATGTTTTATGACATTACGTACATAAATGCATGAACAATTACAGATTTAAAAAAAAATTTGATTTATTTATGTCCTTCTATATTATTTATCCCTTTTTTTAAAACTGGCTGTTTCATGCCACTTTCCCCCTACTTGTCACACGAATACACAGTTACGCCCTCTACAAACTTGATTAGCAATATAAAGCTTCAGGTAGTCAGAAATAATTTATTACAATTGACAAATTTAATAAATCATGTTTTGCTCTAAAAGTAAAAATTTATTTCATTAATCACAAATTATATTACTAAATTATTGACAAAGTTATTGTCAAGTTATTGACAAAAATCTTACTAAAATGTATAGAAACGACATTTAAAGTTTATTTTTTAACTTGTCAATTCTTTTCTTGTTTTATTAATTATTTCGTTACTCTTACTACCTACTTTAATATTGGCATTAAAGGAATACATTTTCTTTACATTGTATGCAATATTTACTTTTATTTTACATTGAAATAAATTATTCAATGTACAGTTTTCTGATAAACCTACCTTCAGCGCAAAACGCGGTTTAGGAGTATTTGACATAAAATTTTTCCTCCATTATCAGTTTCAGCAGTTTGTATTTCTCGCCTCTCGTTATGTTTTAATATCTATTAATCTGACGAAATTTCAAAACGTAATGTTGCATTATTTCGTGTAAATATACTTCATTATTTTAAATAAAGTAAAGTTGAACATCAAAATATTGCTTCTTTCTACCTGGTTTGAGAATCTTTTATTTTTTCGGAACTTTCATAGAATTATTGTTTGTAAATCTTTAAGCAGTTTAACTGTGTCAATCAAACGAAAAAAAAACACTAATCTTTGTCAAAATTGGCGTATTTCAAATGGTTATAACTATTTAATAAGGATATTTATGAAAAAAATAAAATTGTTAAGATAATTTAACAAGTGTTCTCGTTCCATTGGTAAAAATTAAATTCATTATCTTCATTTTTGAAAGCACCGCAACGGTTAGAAGTATATTTGGTTTCACGTTTTATTAATTTCTTTGCACAAAACACGTCGATTAATCAAAAATCGAAAATCGTTATGTTTTAAAGATATATGATCTCTATCTATACAAAAATTTTCAATTTTTTATCTGCAAAAATACGGCAATAGAACGAGAACGCAGTTCCCATTTAAAATACATTAGACGAAATTTGGTAGTCTACGGCCTTAACATATATAGCAGAAGTGGCCAAGCTCCGTGATAGTCCGAGCCATTTTTCCAAATTTGAAACTTTTTGCGAGCCGCAATTAAATACGTATTTAAAAGATATTCAAAATTTTTTTATATATGGTAAATGATATTTATTGAAAACATACCATATAAATAAAAGTACAAAATATGTGTAATTTAAAAGATATTTTGAAACACATATGGAACGATAATAATTTTTTAAAATATAATAGCACAAAAACGAAAAGGGAACTCGGGTACATTTATCGAAAACCACAAATAATGCTTCAAAAAGCCGCATGTGGCTCGCGAGCTGCAGGTTGGCCTCCCCTGATATACCTATAGTGAAGCTATATTTAACGAAGTCCTTGTAACTGAGGAAAAAGTTATGATAGTAAATGGCGATGTAATCAATAATATTAGATAGGCAGACGACACAACAAGTAATTTAAATGATCTACAATATCTGTTGGAAAAGGTAAATAACAGCTATAATGAATATGAATTAAAAAAAAATCTTAACAAAACTAAATGGATGCTAGTCACAAAATCTCCACCAAACCAAATTAATTTAAATATTACAAACACGGTAATAGAAAGAGTATAGGCATACAGATATCTGGCAACCTGAATAGATCAAACAGGGATCAGACACCAGAAAGCAGAACAAGAATTGAAATTGCCAGAGCATCGTTTGTATCACTAAAGAAATTACTATGCAGCCGAAATATAAGCATAGAGCACAGGGTGCGGATGCTCCGCTGTTATGTGTTTCCTGTATTGTTGTTCAGTCAAACTAAGAAGTAATCAACACCTTAGAAACAGACCTACAGTAAACGTACTATTCCAAGAGACAAAATTTGGCGTTGCATGGTTAAAAAACAATTAAGATTGATCTTTCTAATTTTAGTACCTTTAATTCTAGGTACTAAAATTACAAAAATCAATCTTAATTGTTTTTTAACCATGCAGCGCCAGATTTTGTCCCTTGAAATAGTACGTTTACTGTAGGTCTGTTTCTAAGGTGTTGATTACTTCTTAGTTTAACTGTACATTAGGGTGGAGCAAAAAAATCGACTATTTTTTTTTGAGTTTCGAGTGAAAAAATTTTAGTTTTTGATGTTTTAAGAGCTACATCCAAAAGACAGATCAAAAAAAATTTTTTAAGAGGTCGCTCAAAATTTTTAAAATTTCAAAAACCGTCAAAAATCGAATTTTTTTATTTTCATTTTTTTTTTCGTTACAGTATAATTTTATAGACAAACAAAAAATAAGTTTCTGAAAGTTTCAATTTAAACTTTGAGTTTTAAAAGGTCGCTCAGAATTTTTTTTTATTCATTAGTGCATCACTTTGGTTTTTTTTGAGCGACATTTTAATATTCAAATTAAATTTCATATATTTTTTTTCTATTATTTAGTAAAATAATCAACAGAAATTCACCACGAGATGAACTAAAAATCAAACAAATGACAAAAAAAACATAATATTATTAAAACTCAATAATTTTATTTAATCAACAACATTTTAACAATATTTAAATAAACTTTGTTCATCTCGGGATGAATTTTTGTTGATTATTTTACTAAATAATAGAAAAAAATGTATGAAATTTTAATTTGAATATTAAAATGTCACTCGAAAAAATCCAAAGTGATGTACTAATAAATAAATAAAAATTCTGAGCGACCTTTTAAAACTCAAATTTTAAATTGAAACTTTCAGAAACTTATTTTTTGTTTGTCTATAAAATTATACTGTAACGAAAAAAAAAATTAAAATAAAAAAATTCGATTTTTGACGGTTTTTGAAATTTTAAAAATTTTGAGCGACCTCTTAAAAAATTTTTTTTGATCTGTCTTTTGGATGTAGCTCTTAAAACATCAAAAACTAACATTTTTTCACTCGAAACTCAAAAAAAAAATAGTCGATTTTTTTGCTCCACCCTAATGTACAGTTAAACTAAGAAGTAATCAACACCTTAGAAACAGACCTACAGTAAACGTACTATTTCAAGGGACCAAATCTGGCGCTGCATGGTTAAAAAACAATTAAGATTGATTTTTGTAATTTTAGTACCTAGAATTAAAGGTACTAAAATTAGAAAGATCAATCTTAATTGTTTTTTAACCATGCAACGCCAAATTTTGTCTCTTGGAATAGTACGTTTACTGTAGGTCTGTTTCTAAGGTGTTGATTACTTCTTAGTTTAACTGTACATTAGGGTGGAGCAAAAAAATCGACTATTTTTTTTTGAGTTTCGAGTGAAAAAATTTTAGTTTTTGATGTTTTAAGAGCTACATCCAAAAGACAGATCAAAAAAAATTTTTTAAGAGGTCGCTCAAAATTTTTAAAATTTCAAAAACCGTCAAAAATCGAATTTTTTTATTTTCATTTTTTTTTTCGTTACAGTATAATTTTATAGACAAACAAAAAATAAGTTTCTGAAAGTTTCAATTTAAACTTTGAGTTTTAAAAGGTCGCTCAGAATTTTTTTTTATTCATTAGTGCATCACTTTGGTTTTTTTTGAGCGACATTTTAATATTCAAATTAAATTTCATATATTTTTTTTCTATTATTTAGTAAAATAATCAACAGAAATTCACCACGAGATGAACTAAAAATCAAACAAATGACAAAAAAACATAATATTATTAAAACTCAATAATTTTATTTAATCAACAACATTTTAACAATATTTAAATAAACTTTGTTCATCTCGGGATGAATTTTTGTTGATTATTTTACTAAATAATAGAAAAAAATGTATGAAATTTTAATTTGAATATTAAAATGTCACTCGAAAAAATCCAAAGTGATGTACTAATAAATAAATAAAAATTCTGAGCGACCTTTTAAAACTCAAATTTTAAATTGAAACTTTCAGAAACTTATTTTTTGTTTGTCTATAAAATGATACTGTAGCGAGATAAGAAATTAAAAAAAAAATAGATTTTTGACGATTTTTGAAATTTTAAAAAAATTTGAGTGACCTCTTAAAATTTTTTTTTTGAACTGTCCTTTTGAGGTAGCTTTTAAAACATCAAAAACTAACATTTTTTCACTCGAGACTCAAAAAAAAAATAGTCGGGTTTTTTGCGCCACCCTACTGTACATAGTAGAGGCGTAGATAGTAAAAATGAAACACTTAGACAAACTACAAGCTTTCGAAATGTGATGCTACCGAAGAATGTGGCGCATATTTTGGACCAATAAGATCACCAACAGTGAAATCCTTGGAAAAATAAATAAAGAACGTGAAGTAAAAAATTCAACAAAAAGGAGAAAACTTAAATATCTAGACCACGTAACAAATAGAACTAAATACGCCATGCTGCAAGTAATATTGCAGGGAAAAATTAAAGGAAAACGGAATGCCGGGCGTAGACAAATATTTTATCTGAAAAACTTGTGAGATTAGTTTGGCTGCAGCATTATCGAACTGTTCCGAGCAGCTGCAGATGAGATTCGCATATCAATGATGATTTCCAGCCTCCAATAGGAGAAGGACTTTAAGAAGAAGAAGAAGCTGATTAAATTCGCTTTTAACAATTTTGGAAAATTAACTGGATTACTCACTTTTAATGGCATATAACAAAACAATTATTTTGTATATTATGTTCTGCTTTTTTTTTGTTAAAAATGCTGTAGTCCAGAATATCTTAAAAAGATCATTTTTATCTATATTTCTAAAACTCTTAATAAGCTTTTATATTAAAGAAAGCTATTATGTTGTTTATTTATAAACAAATAATTCATCTCTGTTATTATTTGTTTTTATATTTGATCCCTATCTTTGGTATAATAGTAGGCAGCTAAAAAAACCTATATTAACTAATTAATACTAATCAACATCAAATCCGTAGTCAATTTGTTTTTGTCATAGAAATAATATTACGCTTAATATGCAAAAAATTCTTAGAATTGTTTATGGCAGCAAAAATAATGCAAATTTATTCATCTCTTTATGTAACTCGCACACAAATTAAATAAAAAAAACGAAATAAGAAAAATGGACTCATTTTAAACAATTTAAAAAACTGTTCTGTCATTTACGTTTAAAATGGAATAATTTAAAGTTCCTGTTTTAATTTCTTTTAAAAAGTGTCGTTGAAACAAACATCATTATTTAGAACTAAACAGTCACATGTAATTATTTTAACAAAATCAAAAAAACTTAATTTATAAATATGAAAATTAATTATTAAACAGTCGTAAATATAGAAATTGCATAAGTTTAACCTTCTATAAAAAGTATATGCAGCTAATCAAAATAAACTAATACAATAAAAAGTTTTTTCGAAATCGATTGATGATTTTTCTTCTGGTAAGTGAACTTTTTGACTCAAGTTCTGCATTTTTTCATAATTATTTTCAAGGTTAGTTTTTAATATTCAATTATCGCACATCAGTTTTTATAATAACCTTTAACTAAATTTAAAATAATTTTAGCATACAAATTATCTGTTAAATGTTGTTTAATTCTTTGTTTTTGTATCAGTCAGGAAAAATTTACTATTTTATAATCATGCATCTGCATAATTATCAACATAATTATAAATTCAATAAACTAACACATCCTTTTCTTAACTTCCTTGATAATTATAAAATCGCGTTGTTACATTTATACATTCCACATATTATAATATATAATACAAGATACATACATATTTTGGTTAATAAAATCAATTAAATACTATTTTTAGGTATTCTAACGGTGTGTACTTTTAAAATTTTATTTGGGGAAGATTTCGTCATAAGGAACTCTGCTAAATATGATCTGCGCAAGTTGTTTGAAGATGGCAGAGAATCCTTCTTCATACCCTTGCTTCACATCGTAGAAGATATCTTTCCAATTTTCGTTGAGCAATTTGTTCATCTCACCTCCTAGTGTGTTATCGCCATTGAAGAGATTGTTGAAATGAAACTGGACTTTACCGGCATCCATTACAAAAGAAAAGGTTTGAAGATCGACGTATGATTTTCCATCTTTTTGAATAACTGGGCCGGTTAGAACAGCGTCAGCCTTCACATTGTCTAATAATGATATTTTGTTGAAAAATTAATTTATAAACAATAGAGAAGGGCAGAAAGACATACTCATCTTAATTTCGCATCTTCCAGTACCCTTAATGGGAACCACTAAAATACTTCCATCCGCTTCGTAATCAGCCTCCATATTCAACGCTGGAGCGCTTACTTTAGCCTTTAATTCCATTTTATCGTCGTCGATTACTGACCTGCGTGACGTCACAATTAACAGGGTAGAAAATTATTTAGAATTAAAAATTGACATACTCTATTTCTTCGATTTCTAATCCGCTGAAAAGATTGTAGATTTCCACATTTTTGTATATTTGGACTACGTGTACTGGTCCTGTCCCTTCTCCAATAGTGAGACTTGGGATCTTGATTGGGTCGGCTGAAGGGAATTTAATATCAGGATTGCCTGTAATGGAGCAATACCTTGAAATAAAATTCTAAGAAGAAACAGAACATTTTAGAAATGAAGACACTTTTTGCATGGTTTTGGTTTAATTTTTAATTTTTTCAAATAAATACTTATTAGTTTTATTTTAAAAAAATAGTAGTTGCTTTGTCCCTATGTAATAACCATAAAAATATAAATATTTTGATTTAAGGGCTTTTAATTTTCTTCTAAATAATCTCCACACGATTTTAAGAGAAAATGTGGTCATTTAGTACGTGCTTTATTGCTATTTGAACAAAAATTTTCAAAATTTTCAAAACAATAAGGTATTTGTTACACATTTTTAAATTCAAATTTACGATACCATAAAAAAAATTCCATATAAGGCCATTTGACTTGCCGATAGTTTTGTTCAATTTAGGGTCAATTACAAGTGGGTTAAATTCTAGTACTTATTTGTTTAACACCCGACATAAATAAACTGGGAATACTTACTAAAACAAACTATAGTGTTCTAGAATACAAAAGAGGAAAAAAGTAGAAAAGTACCCACTTTCCACACACGTGCAGAAAAGCACGATTATGTCATACTCTACATGGCGAAATTGATCACTTTACTACCGCCGCGTGGCGCTCAAAAATTAAAATTTCGCAGGAAGTATTACAAAAACATAGAAACATTTAAAGCAAACAGAGAATCATACTTTTTTTACCATAGGTTAAAAACGCAGGCTTTTTCCGAACATGAAATTTAAAATTAGACTAAATAAATATTACATGATTAATCACATATTTGATTTTTATTATTTTAAATGCAAATTGGTAAACTAATTTTGGGTCACTCTGTATACCTATAGTTATTTATAAGGTATTACCAACAAATTTGTTAGTCTCTGTTAATAATAATCTGAGGAAAAGTTTTGTATTTATAGGTGAAACGAAATATGTGCATATACGAGCGAGAAAGGGCACATTTCCGAGAGAGGAATGCAAATGAATCGAGACGCAAAGCGTTTTTCCAAAAACGGCATGTGCCACTTTAAACTCGAATGTGGATAGACAGCTTTAAGCACAATTAGAAATAATTCATTTACTTTTTAAAAATTTTTAATTAAATATTATATTAAACCATATTAGCCCACTTTTTTTGGGACTTCCATTATTTTTCATGTGTTGTAACTTTCTCCCCAAAAATTTTCGTTAGTAAATACAAATTAACTGCTAGTTCAATTTTTAAATAACAAAATGTATGAAAAGTAACTCAATATTCAAGAAGAAATTTTGAGTTTTCCAATGCGATTTTATAATTTGTAATTATAAATTTTAATAATGTAATCGATTATTTTGAATTCAGCTTAAAGCTATTATTAATGACATGACTAAAGTAACACAAAATTTTTTGAATTTAAATAACTTAAAGATAAGAATTCAGAGGCGTGCGCAAAGTGGCACATTTCCAAACAATGGAAGCATTTCAACAAGACCGGTATATGCCACTTCAAGAACGAATTTACACACTCGACCCTAAGCACTATTCACAATAATTCATTTACTTAAAAAAAAATTTAATTCAAAATGAAAGACCTTGCTGTTACCCTCCAGGGCTAAAGCCCCGTTAATGAAATTCAAATCAAGTGCAAGATTAATTCAATAATGACAAAAAAATGGAAACGTTAACAAATAACCGCACACACGTCCAAGAAAAAATGTGGCACCGAAGGAAACCCTTACCCTTTTCTAATTTCCTTATGGCATCCACAATGGCAACTTTTAAACAAGCATTTCTGTCTGGATCTGATCGCTTACACGTTTTAATCGTCGAAGCTAAAAAAATAATTTATTTATAACTAAACTAAGTACAATATCACAAAATAAAGTTTCTTACGTAATTTTGCCCCTAAACTAAAACTAAAAACAAGAACAAGAACCAAAAAGATGCTTTGATACGCGAGCATTTTTCTTCGTTGTGTAGATTTAAAAATAATACTGATCGCAAATTGTTACCAACAACCTTTTATATACTTGTTTCGAATATTAAAATTAACGAACTTTGATGTTAATTTGTTTATTTCTGCTTAATTTTGAAAGAGTTATCTCATTAGCAATCTGATTTAACACATATCAATACTATGAAGTTATTCTTAATTGCATGTAGGTATTTTTAGTGAGTCAGAAATATTAATAAATAATAATAACCATCTATAGAGATATACATCCTATATACAAATCAAACAATGAAAAAATAACCTTGAGACCTTATTACTGAACAGGTTGTCCTTTTTTGCACTTTTTATGATACAATAAAGGATAATGGATTAAAAACTATTTTTGTATAGTCTCGTTAAGATTGTTTTATTTTCCATTTTAATTATTGACATTGAAAAATTTATATCCTTCTCACATTTTTTTTGGAAAATTAATTATCGACTAATTTGATTTAAAAATTCTAAGTTATTAAAAATCTTACAGCCCTCACAATTTTTTTTTGATTTATTCAGAAATTAGGTGATAATAAAATTTTAATCTAACCTTGATTTTACTAAATTATCTAAAAAAGTGAGGTAACAATGTGAATTAATGAAGTCAATTATGAACAAAAAACCTCAGGAAGCACGTCATAATTAAAAACATAAGTAGTTTCTTAGCATAATTTTGTGAGTAATTAATTAGTTTTATATTGCTAAAAGGTGGTTGTTATACCTATTACACAATTCGTTCTAAAAAATTTCCATTGTTTTTTTCAGATATAAATAAAACTCTTACAATTTGTCATACAACCAGATAGTAAATTTGTTCAATGGCGTATATAACTAAGATATCTTAGATCCGAGAAAATCGATCTGAATATCCGATATTATTTCCATTTAGACAATAGATTAACAAACTTATACAAATCTGAGACTGAAGGTGGTATGCATAGTCGTTCCATATGACTAAAGACCGGAAGTTCAGACAAAATGCCTATTTTCGAGATTTTTAGTTATAAATGCCATTTGAAAATATAAATGTCTATTTTGTAATATTTCTTATTCAGTGCTTATAACGAACGATACACAAGCTTGTTTTCAAAAGATACCGTAACTGTGGGCTACTTTGACCCATTTTTTTCCAATTTTTTACAAATAGTCTTACCGTTCTTTTTCTAATAGAAAGTAAATTGTATAGTTATTCATATATATATAATAAACTGATTCAAAAAAATCGACAATTTTTTTTCGACATCCCCACTTGAAAACTTCCGGGAAGGTCTAAAAAACGTATGTAAAAAGCGGAGCCCTTAATATTAATATTGAAAGGTCGCGCATAGCGAATTTCTATTTCCCATTTAAATAACACCCCGAGTCGAAATTTAAATTCTTCTTACAATCTAATAACACCCCTTATTCGTATATTTCACAAAAGGAATAGATCCCTTTCTATACCTAACAAGTGTTGCTTATTTCCATTTTCGACTGTTAAAAGGTGCTATTAGGATTACTTTGAAAACCCAAATAAGCCCTTTTTTGATTCGTATTGTATATAAAAAAATATGGCGGCAAAATGCATTTTCAAATATTAATATTATTTCTCATGAATTAAGTTAAACTGATATAAAGTATGATGGTTATCTCTTAATTTGTTTATAATTGTTTTACGATGCTGATAAATTTTAATATAGTTACAATTGGTACATTAAGTGACTAATATTCACGAAATTACACTATTTTAATAAAAATTTATTAAAATTAAACATGAATTATGCTTTAACATACGATAATACAATTAATAGACCGCAATATATTTGTTCTTATCTTTAAACCAAAATTAATTGTATTATAATTCCCTTATTACATCACTTTATTTAAATATTTAAATTTTAATAGTAAGCTTCTACAGAACAGATTCCATTCTAAAATTAGCTTTTTTTAAATTTTTCATTTTTAAATTACATCCAACAATCCTAAAACTATAATGCTTCTTTCCATCGCTTACACGTTTTAATCGTCGAAGCTAAAAAATAATTTATTTATAACTAAACTAAGTACAATATCACAAAATAAAGTTTCTTACGTAATTTTGCCCCTAAACTAAAACTAAAAACAAGAACAAGAACCAAAAATATGCTTTGATACGCGAGCATTTTTCTTCGTTGTGTAGATTTAAAAATAATACTGATCGCAAATTGTTACCAACAACCTTTTATATACTTGTTTCGAATATTAAAATTAACGAACTTTGATGTTAATTTGTTTATTTCTGCTTAATTTTGAAAGAGTTATCTCATTAGCAATCTGATTTAACACATATCAATACTATGAAGTTATTCTTAATTGCATGTAGGTATTTTTAGTGAGTCAGAAATATTAATAAATAATAATAACCATCTATAGAGATATACATCCTATATACAAATCAAACAATGAAAAAATAACCTTGAGACCTTATTACTGAACAGGTTGTCCTTTTTTGCACTTTTTATGATACAATAAAGGATAATGGATTAAAAACTATTTTTGTATAGTCTCGTTAAGATTGTTTTATTTTCCATTTTAATGATTTACATTGAAAAATTTATATCCTTCCCACATTTTTTTTGGAAAATTAATTATCGACTAATTTAATTTAAAAATTCTAAGTTATTAAAAATCTTACAGCCCTCACAATTTTGTTTTGAATTATTCGGAAATTAGGTGATAATAAAATTTTAATCTAACCTTGATTTTACTAAGTTATCTAAAAAATGAGGTAACAATGTGAATTAATGAAGTCAATTATAAACAAAAAACCTCAGGAAGCACGTCATAATTAAAAACATAAGTAGTTTCTTAGCATAATTTTGTGAGTAATTAATTAGTTTTATATTGCTAAAAGGTGGTTGTTATACCTATTACACAATTCGTTCTAAAAAATTTCCATTGTTTTTTTCAGATATAAATAAAACTACAGTCAACTCGCGTTATAACGAATTTCAAGGGACCCACGAAAAAGTTCGTTATATCGAAAGTTCGTTATATCGAAATTCCTTATTATAAAAGAATAAATTAACAAATTTTTACTTTGTTTAGAGATATAGAATTAATCAATCCAAAACACCACAAATTCGTTGTCGTTTATTAAAATAACCAATATAACGCAGAAATGTAAAAAAAAATAATAAAACAATAGAAAACAACAATAAAAAAAAACAATAGAAATCATACAAATAGAAACACGTATAATCTAAAAAAACTCCGTAATTTTAGTTTGTATGCAGATGACTGTACGTGTTCGTTCAATTGCGTTCTCCAGATTTAAGATACTTGAGAATACACTGTCGTCAAGGTCATGGCTTTGCAAGTAATTGATAATTGATAGTGTTAAGTTTGCATTTCTTTACGATAAAAAAATCAAAAATTGTGTAGAAACACATTATGTAAATTATATAACATACCTACAGTACTTACTTTTTAAGAAAAATTATTAGACTTTGGTCAAGAAAACTTCGTTATATCGAGGGGACCAAAACCCATTAAAATTTTCGTTATAAAGCGAGATTTTCAAGGGACCGGCGGTTTCTTTCTTTATATCGAGATTTTCGTTATATCGAACTTCGTTATAACGCGAGTTGACTGTATTACAATTTGTCATACAACCAGATAGTAAATTTGTTCAATGGCGTAGGTATATAACTAAGATATCTTAGATCCGAGAAAATCGATCTGAATATCCGATATTATTTCCATTTAGACAATAGATTAACAAACTTTAATCAAATCTGAGACTGAAGGTGGTATGCATAGTCGTTCCATATGACTAAAGAGCGAAAGTTCAGACAAAATGTTTATTTTCGAGATTTTTAGTTATAAATGCTATTTGAAAATATAAATGTCTATTTTGTAATATTTCTTATTCAGTGCTTATAACGAACGATACACAAGCTTGTTTTCAAAAGATACCGTAACTGTGGGCTACTTTGGCCCATTTTTTTCCAATTTTTTACAAATAGTCTTATCGTTCTTTTTCTAATAGAAAGTAAATTGTATAGTTATTCATATATATATATTAAACTGATTCAAAAAAATCGACAATTTTTTTTCGAAATTCCCACTTGAAAACTTCCAAGAAGGTCTAAAAAACGTCTGTAAAAAGCGGAGCCCTTAATATTAATATTGAAAGGTCGCGCATAGCGAATTTCTATTTCCCATTTAAATAACACAGGAAATGTTTTTTTTTCAAATTTTGGAATTTAATAACTCTTGAACGGTTTATTGGACAGCTAAGACCATAACATATTCTTGTAGGGAATTTGACGCTCTACAATAAAGGTTTTTTGTAAATTTTCGATAATCCTACTTCTTCAAAAGGTATTCAAGGTCAAAGTTGAACGTACAAAAAATTTAAGGTTTTTTTCACTTATTGGTTCATTTATCAAACTATTTGAAATATTTTGCTTTTAACGATATTATCTGAAATATTTCTGTAATTCTGAGATTATCTTTAACTCAAATTACTTACTACGTTACCCGGATTGTCATAAAAAAAAATTTAAAGTAGTCTTTGTTTTGGAATACTATTTATGTAAAATCTAAATTTTCTAACTCGATAAATATTGGATAATAAATAACTTTAAATCGACGTGTAGTTAGAAAAAAAGAAACTACCAATAAAGTGGACATAAGATAATTTCAGAATTACAAAAGTATTTCGAAAAATATCGTTAAAAGAAATTTTTTTTAACAAGTTAGATAGATCAGCAAAAAAGTGGAAATACCTCAATTTTTTTTGTAGATTTAACTTTGAATAACTTTTGAAAGAATTAGGATTCTCGAAAATTTACAAAAGACCTTTTTTATAAAGCGACAAGTTCCGTACAAGAATATATTATGGTCTTAACTATCCAATGGGCCGTTCAACAGTAAAAAATCCAAAGTTTAAAAAAAAAATTACCGTGTTATTTAAATTCGAAATAAAAATTCGCGACGTGCGACCTTGCAATATTAATATTAAGAGCTCTGCTTTTCACAGGCGTTTTTTACACCTTCCCGGAAGTTTTCAAGTGGGAATTTCGAAAAAAAATAATAAATTTTTTTGAATTAGCCTAATATATAATTTCAAGGGTATAATAGATTACATAAACAATTAATTTTTAAAAATTACATAAGAATTTTTTTTTATATAAAGTTTTGGCCAATGTCGTCCTAAGAGGAGGTTTACTTAAATCCTTTAACTTCTCAGGCAGGAATATGTATCTAAAAACAATGGTGGAACAATGTAAGCAATGCAAAGTGATAATTAGAACACCTAAATAATATTTTATGACGAAAGAGATAATAAAAAGCATGAAATTGTACGAAGAATCTATTTTTATTGGAAAATCTAAAGTAAACTTACAAACTTGTGTTACTATCAGCCTTATAACTAGTTACCATTTAAGTCATCTTGAGAATCATATTTACACGGAGAAAAAAATATCCTTAAAATGACTATCCGTGTCGCTATTTTAGCTATACGTAGTATATCTTTCACAGGGATACGCCGTATAGCTAATTTAGCTATCCAGAGTTTCCTTATTGCGGATATTCAAAGTGACGTATCGTCAGAACAACGATTCGATTGGCTAATTTAGCAATAGGGCGTATCCCTGTGAAAAATAACTATACTACGGATAGCTAAAATAGCGATACGGATAGTCATTTTAAGGATATCATTACTGCGTGCCTTTGAGGTTACGTTAGATAGTTATTATGACCATGTTTTTTTTCTCCGTGTAGGAATATTTTCTTACTTTAGGTAGGTAGGTTGAAAATGTTTAAAAAAAACAAAGTAACATTACGTAAAGGATGGTTAAAACAATAAAAATAATCCTTAAACATTAGAAATTGAACATTGAAAATTAGGTGTCGATTTCAGGAATAGAAGAACAACCGTTTTTTATAAATTTGGAAACTTCTATCTTGCAAAGTACATGGTCCCAGGAGTAAAGCTGTTGATCTTTAACCGCTGGCCAGCACCAGCACGTCTTGCCTTTCTTTAAACAAGCCACAAGAGCGCCTTCTGTGGTGATAGACAAAACACGGCCACCATATTTTAATCTCAGTTGGGTGGAAGAAGTAACGAATGAGGAAGTCCTCAGAAGAATAGGAGAAGAAAGAAAACTGATAAAGACTATACAAAAAAGAGATATTATTTCATAGACCACATACTACGAGGCAAAGGGATGGTAAACAAAATCATAGAACAACAAGTAGATAGAAAAAACCAGAAAGGACGATCACGACTGAAATACACCAAGCAAATATTGAGTGATGCAAACGCAAGAAACTACAAGGAACTAAAAGAAATGATACAAGATCGACGTATATGAAGAACTGTAGCAAACCAGTGTCGGAAGATCGAAAACAAGAGAGAGAGAGAATATAAGGCCGCGATTCGAAAAAATGCTGCTATTTTTCTGAAGCAGCAAAGAATTAAATAGTTGCGCTTTAGATCAAGTTAAATCTGCCAGAAACAATAACAAAATTTTGAATTTATATTTATTAAGTATTAGTTAACAAAACAAACTGAAAATCACTAAAGTAATTCATAAAATTTGGAAAAGTACTTAGTATGGCAAATTTAATATTAAATATTCGTAACGAAATTTTCCATATTTTGATATTTGATTACGCGCCATCTATCAAAATATAGTCAAAGTTAGTGTTGAGAGAACATAACCCAACTACTTACATTTATAATGGCTTCCCAGTTTCATTCCCAAAATGTTATAAGAAACTTGACAGTAACGGTTTTGCAGGAATTGATACGTAAAATATGCTTCTACAGCGTTACATATTTTCAAGTAATTAAAAATGTTTTGTTTTTAATAAATTATAGTTTAAAAAGTTCACTTTTTTGTCCCTTAATGTAGGGTAATTTTTATGTTGGATCAAAATGGGAATGGAACTACGAAAGGTCTAAATTTTCATCAATATTAGGCAACCCACTTTTCTCTGATTGCTTTAACGTAGAATTGTACCCCTACTTATTACGTTTAACGGACAGTAGCTGGCGCTACTTATTTTCAAGTTACAGATTGAAAACAATAGTTCCTATTTCTATTTTCTATCACTTTTCTAACTAAAATTTTTCGTAGACAATATTCGATAAACAGATATTTATAGATATTACACGTGCGAGTATCGGTACCGGGAGGTATACGTTAGCAACATCTAAATAAACATTAGAAAGGTTTGCAATAAAAAAACTAATGCTGTTTATCCTCACTAGAGGCAGCATATTCAATACAAATATTAGGTACTTGTGCCTTGCAATGATTCATGAAACGCGCATTCGTGCGCTTCTCAATTTCTCGTTTCGGCAACTCCTACTAACAATTGACCAATAAAGTAGTCAACGATTCTATTTGTTTACAAATAATACGCGTTAGATGGTACTGTAGTGTAAAATTTTGTGAGTATATGCTACCCAAAATACGCCTCAATAAAAGTAGTTACATATATTCTATTTACTTAATGCCACCTCTTTTATTATAAGCGCGCAATTCAATTTTCATTGATTTGAGTTATGCACTTTTAACAACTCTAAATTAATAATTTTATTTTGTTGAAATAACTATATAAATGTTCTTAGTCGTCATAAACTCCTCATCTATATTCTTTGTGGCCTGTCTTTCTTCCTTCATACTTTTGCTATTAATATTTCTTGGCCATTTGAATCTAGTCTTTGATTTGTAAATACCTTCTTGGTCCATCCTTTTTAATCCAAAACGATATTCCTGCAATATACCTGTCATATATTATTGTGGTTTTTAAAATACATATATATAATTAAACTTCATCATAATTAGTGTAACGTTTTACCTGTAGTCTTCTTTAATTAATAGGATGCGGGTTTGTCTACTACAACTTGTTTAATTAGTAATATTCTTCCACGATCTGATTCAGATGAAATATACATAAAAATTACCAGAATTATTGTAAGATTTTATAAATTGGAAGTATCGCTTTTTATCTAAAATTAACGTAACATAATATTAGTAAATTTTATTTAAAATTGATCTCTTCAATATTAATACGTGTGAAGATAAAGTAATTCTTTAATAAAACAAAATAATACGTACCTTATACTTTCAAAATCAACTTTTTAGGTTAAACTCAAAATACAGCTGTATCTCACTGACTTACAATATCCGAGCCATAAAATCGATAAAACTTTCGTTGACGCGCATAAATTCAAAATTGTTTCATTCCAATGCACAAGTACCAAATATTATTGACGCATTTTAAGTATTTTATACATGTATTTCTAAGTGTGTTGAATGGTTTGTAATTTATTCAAACAATTCGCAAAACTACACAAATTATTCGGCTATAGCCGAATAAATTAATTCACATAATATTTATAAATATTATGTGAATTAAATTTTATTTTTAAACCATGAGAAACGTTCAAAAATTATATTTTGGAATATTTATTAAACCACAACGACGATTTTTTTTTAATCTTCAAATTTTGCGTTTTATTACAATATCAACAAACTGTCCAAATATCGCTAATTTTGGACTTGCCGTTTTGTGACTTGACATTTAAAAATATCAGTTTCTTCTAAATATTTTAGTTACTACTTAAGCTACAATTTTTTTTTCATTTTGCCCATATAAATCATTCATCACCTAAGGTTCAAAATGGGTTAACTTTGAAGTTGTAGTTTAAAAGTCGTGGGTTACACTTTCACCTTAACAGTAGTTTCAATTTAATGAAGACGTTTTATATTAAAGACCTTCTTCGCGTACATTGTTTAAAGCTAAATAATTTTTATTGTTTTCTAGCAAACTTCTTCTTATTTTAATAATTTCAAATTATATTTTTTTTTATAAATGAGATTTGTGGTTTGCCTACTTATATTAAATTAGATTAGGTCGCCAAAAAAACTTTAAACCTTATTCTATTTTTATTTGAAAAACTTTAAATTTGTTGCTTTCCTATAAAGTAGGCTGTTCTCAAAAAATATACATTCTAAAAGCAACCTAATAAATTCTTATGGATACTAAATACTAAAAACAAGTATTAAATTTACTTAAGCTTTTTATTAACATTTTACTCTTTTTCATTTAAATAGAATTTACAAAGGGAACAAATCTTTATAAGCAACTCTGTGGAAAACGATATTAGACAATTGTTTGAATGCTGCTGAAAGACCAAATTCGTAGCCATAGATGACGTCATCGTAAATCACCTTCCAGTTGTCGTTAAGAAGAGTATTCATTTCGCTGCCCAATTTTTCGTTGCCATTAAACAGATTATCGAACTGGTATTCGGCCTTTTTGGTGAAAACTCTAAATTCAAAGTCGGTAATATCCAAATACTCCACTTCCTTCTTTACGAACGGCTTTCCAATTATTTTAGCTTCAATCTTATTATCATCTGGAACGATAAACAATTATAAAATACATTTTCGGACGAATGTTATTTAACTAGACGAAAACTTACTCAAAGTCACACGACATGGACCCTTTCCTACAATTGGCAAAAGCAGGACTTGGCCATCGAAATCGTAATCAGCTGTGAAATAGGCCTTGGAAATTGATAAGTTGAGATAAAGTTTAAATTCGGTGTCTGTAACCGTTGAGCTAAAAATGGGAAAAATTAATAATTTTTAAGATTCATTCTAAAGCTGGTTTTCGCTTACTTAGCGCTATCGACGACGATTTTAGGGAAGACATCAAAAAGTTGGAAGTTTGTGTATTTTTGTTCAACGCGAACGGGACCTTTGCCTTCTGCAACGGTCAAACTCTCGAGGACTATGGGCTGAGAGTTCGGGAAGTTAATTTCGGGCAAACCTTAAAATTTTTCCGGTTAAAATCTGTATAAATTAAAAATATCACCGTGAATCGTTACCATTTTCCATGGATCGTATGCCTTTCTGAATTGCCGACACCAAACATTCATCTCTTTTTGGATCGAAACGCTTGCAAATATCAAATTGAGATGCTGCAATAATTGATTATTGTAAATAAATTTAATGTCAAAAAAATTAATTTTTAAGAAAATTAAGTTAACTTACGCAACTTGTATGCACTGACGCTCCAAACGGCCACCACGAAAACTAGAAGGAATGCTCTCATCTTGAATGTTATCACTGAAGCGGATATTTGCAAGTGCTAAAATGTCTCTTCGGTCGCCGATTTTATATAGTAATCAGAAGACTGGTAAAGTTTTGCTTGTTTTTATTTGAATATAGGTGAATAACCTTTTGTAAACTCATTGCAACTGTACTGAAGATATAATAATTTTTCCACAAGTCGATTTAAAATATCCAGATACTGTTAAAATTCATTAATATTCAGATTTATTAGTACTTTATACCACTAACTGTGTATTTGCAATTTGATCATTTCAAAAATAGCGAATTCAAAATAAAATAGTTTTCGAATAAAATGTTATCATATAAGTCAAACTGAAAACGATTATTTTTTGTACTTTTAAGACTGATTTTAATTTAAATATTTTTCAATAAAAATATTACGTAAACAGTATACAGTGGAAACTCGATTATCCGGACTAATTAATGTTGCAGCTCATCCGGATAATCGAAAATCCGGATAATTAAAAAAAAAACAATTTTACCTTGTTAGGTATTTATTTACAAAAAAAAAACGAAAAAAATAAGTATGAATTATAAAATCAACAGTAAAAAATACCAAATAGAATGATAAAATGTTTAGGTAAAATTTAAAAGTAAATTGATCATTGTTAATCGTGGCGAAAAGCGGAGTGTGCACATTCGAGCTCAAAGTGGCACATTCCGATCTCGGGAAAATGAAGCGCGCCGCTCCGCGTCGCGCTTCATTTGCCTCCCTCGCTCGGAAATGTGCCACTTTTCGCTCGAATGCGCACATCTTCGTGTTAATTGGATTCGACTATATTAATAACAAATCCGTCAAATCCAGATTTTCTATTCGGAGAAAGTTTTCGCGTGGAAGTGCACATAGGGACAGTTGGGGTACAATCGAACGTGGGGTACAATGGAACGACGGCGATTAATATTCAAATTTCAAACGAATTCGCGTGCTTTCATTTGCACTAATTACAACGCCTAACTAGGCACACGGGAACGTAGTGAAACTTTATCTCTTTGCAATAACAGAGCTGTCAGAAGAAAAAAATAGTTTTTGTTAACAAAAAGTTGGAATTTTCTACCAAGGAACTTTTGTTTTTAGCAGAAAAGTAATAATAGTATGTATGTAATATTTTTTTACATAAATCTTAATCATTTTGACTATTTAGTACAGTTAACATAAAATTTAAAAAAAATATTTTAAGTTTTTTAAATTCGTGTTTGAAACTTTCGAAACCTTACGGGGTACAATGGAACAATGGTCAAATATTGACTGATATGGACGAAAACAATGAATTTGAAATTAAGTATTTGTACCAAAGTGCAAAAGTTGACAATGGCTTTTATTATTCTCTAAACCCTAATAGGGAAATAGTGTCAATTCTAAATATAAAACTGCTGTTGACAAGTTTATGTTTAGCAGGCAGGACAAAGTCACAAAGCAATTTATACTGTTTCTCCCAGAGCCTTAAGGAAGTATACTATTAATTAATAATTATTTGAATATATTTTATGATGTTATGCAATTTCTTGATCATGTTCCAGTGTACCCGAGACCTTGTTCCATTGTACCCCAGCCCTGGGGTACATTGGAACAGAGGAAGTGTTTTGCAAACACGCTAATGTTTCAGGTTTAGGGTTAATTTTTGATTTTTTTTTTGTTCAATTATTTTTTTAAGGTCTGTTCTTGATAGTTTAAAAAAATTACAAAAATATAAAACACTGATTTTTATATAAATCGAAACAACTTTTTCGTTGCATTGTACCCCAACTGTCCCTACTCCTTAATAATTAAAATTGCATATAATATTCTTCTCCCTTACAAATAATATTAATTAAATCAAACTGAACTAAATGTACCACTTCTCGCTTTTCCTTTTATTAAAAATTACAGTAGGGTATTTTTACCAAAAACCACATTTTCAATTTAATACTTTTAAGCTAGACTATATGGGAGACCATCGTAGATGAAAAAAAATACCTTAACTCTTTCCGAATTTTGACTTTTATTTCTCCACCTTTTTTTTAACATATCCCACCCAAATCATTCTAAAATTGTGATGCACCACCTATGTCACATATAAATATTTTTTTATATTTAAAAATTGAATTAACCCATAAATGAAGTTTAATTACAACAGTGTATACAAAATGCGCCTTAAAACTAATTTGTTTATAAATTTCAGAAAAATGAAAATTACCCAAAAGTATTTGGAGACATTAATTTTGACATATATGGTAAACCTTCAACAATCTACAAAAGATGATATAAAAATCAACTAGTTGATTTTCAGTGGCCCACTTCAGAAATTTGACTCATATACAATTTTAATTAATCAAAAACGCAAATTAGTAAACATTCGAAAGTACATCCGAAAATATTTTTATCAAGGTCGCTACAATTAGGCGTGCGGAAGAACACCATGATAACTTATCAAAAGGAATAAAATATCTAACCTTTTTCAAGCAAAAAATAGATCTAATTTATTCGACTTTTTATTTTTGAATTGAAGAATAAAATAATAATATAGGCAAATCCGATAAATACGAGGATGTGCGCATTCGAGCGAAAAGTGGCACATTTCCGAGCGAGGGAGGCAAATGAAGCGCGACGCGGAGCGGCGCGCTTCATTTTCCCGAGATCGGAATGTGCCACTTTGAGCTCGAATGCGCACACTCGGTTTTAAACACGTTTACGAAGTGTCCCGTTTTAACAGGAAAAAACGAACGCGGTTGACAATCCGGGTAATCTCGAATTCGTATAACTGAGGTCCGGATTATCGTGGTTTTACTGTATTAATATTTTTTTTTCATAAATAGGCAGAGGAAGTGCAACATATTTCGAATAGTCAGGCTTATAAATTATTTTAAGCCCTATTTATATTTTTTTCGCTATAAACATGATGTCACTTGATTTATAATGTCGATGAGTACTAATAGTCCAAGCGACGACCGTAAAAAGGGTGGTAAATCAGAATAACTAGAAAAAAGGATTTTATTACTTTTTGGATATTAGATAACTAATAAAACAATGGTCTGGCAATCTGTAACTTGACCAATATTTTTTTTTTTATTATTTCATTTTTTTTAAATTGGTGTATAAGACATAAATACAATGTTTTACAATTAGAAGAAGTTTCAATCAGTAGAATATAAAAATTTAAGTCTGGCACCCCTATTCTTGACACAACTGTTTGCCAGACATCCTCAAAATATTTATTGCAATGATAAATTTTCTATGTGAGGTACCTATAAAAAAAAATTAAACTTTAAAATTTTAGTTTTTGATCCCTCTTTTGAATAGAATTGGTCTGGCACACTAATACTTAATCAAAATTTGCG
Organism: Sinopyrophorus schimmeli; assembly: GCA_036325965.1. Classification (NCBI taxonomy): domain Eukaryota; kingdom Metazoa; phylum Arthropoda; class Insecta; order Coleoptera; family Elateridae; genus Sinopyrophorus; species Sinopyrophorus schimmeli. Next base: position 1,108,597 of record JARFIZ010000089.1, on the reverse strand, counting down.
AATTTTGTCAAATCCTTTAATTTCTGAACGTTTCCAACCCTAACACGTCGGAATCCAGTCCTAATTCAAAGCCCCCAAAATCGGGAAAAAACATGAATTTTTTTTCTCGATTTTGGCCGATTTTGCGGGTTTTGAGTTAGCACCGGTTTCGGACGTACTAAAGCCTAATACGTTCGAAAATGAACGCTTTCCGCGTACTTCTCAATAATAAAAAAGTTATAGCGTTTTAAAAAGTTTTATTTTAAAGCCAAAATTTAATTTTTCAAAAAGACGAAAATTTTTATTTTAAAGGGTGAGCGCCGGAAAATGACACCGGCTATAGTTGCTAGGGGTACGTAGGAGCATTACATTGAAATATAAAGCAATTTTATTTTTTTCAGTTTTTGCCAAATAAACAGGTGGCTAGCATTGAGAAAAAAAAATTTAGGTAATGCATTTGTTTTAAATTTTTACGGGACGTTCCTATGGATCCCAAACCGACATAGCCAAAGCCATTCTTCCTGCTCCCTTTTTAACCGCCAAAATTTTGGAGAAAACTAATTAAATCAAAAAAATACACGTTGACTAACAAAAACAATCGTAGCTCCTTCATTTTTGATCCGATCATTAAAAACAATACAGATTCGGAGTTCTGAGACGCCTTTCCATAAAATACATGCAAAATCTGCATAGGGCGTAATGTTAATTTTTCGAGAAATTAAGGGTTTAAAATTTAGGTAAATTTTTATAGCAAAAAATTTTACGTTAAAAAAATTGTGGTGCCGTTATTTGTGAAGGGATCTTAAAAAAATATACAAATTCGGATTTGTCAGATTTTTGACTTTGGATAAACTTAAAATACATAGGCGTGCTATTTGACATTTTCGAGAAAAATGGGTTTAAAGAGTCCGATTTATAAATATTTTTTTCTAAATTTCCACTTTGAAATATCGTAGCTGGGTTTTTTGTGAACGGATCCTTAAAAATCTTTTAGATTCAGAAAGCCCGTTTATCGGAGCGTAAGATCAGCTAAAAAAATCAACAAGGCCTAATATTAAGTCTCGGAGAAAAGCGCGGTCGAAACTTTCAAAACGTATGTTTTACCTTCTTCGCTGGTGTCGTGCGCTTATTGTTATCAGTCGGTTAATATAATCACTTTATTTACTTCCCATAGTGATCACATTAAACGGGGTCTACTGTACCTTTAGTCTAAAGCAGAGGACGCCAAAGTGGTCTATATAGACCCCCAGGGGAAACAAAATTAGAGGTCGATCTGAGCCAGGGGGTCGATTGGCAGTCAAAGGAAAAACAATTCTTAATACGCAACTCACACATGCCTAACTGCATTTGTAAAATTTGTGAATGTAAATTAAATCTTAACGAAATACAGAAATAAATTAAATGTGGAGTTTTGAGGGAATTTAAGATTAAAATTGACCAATTTCGAACCCAATATAGCGAATCTTGCAAATAAACACCAGGCACACCCATCTCCTTGATTAGGAAGCAATAAATCTGTTGTTACTTTACTTATTTTTTTTACTTATTATTAAATAAATATTAAGGTATTTAAAATTTAAACATTAAGATATTTTTCATAAAACTATTGTTACACAATGTAAAATTACTTTAATAAATGTTTAATCACAAAATAAATGTACAAACACACTACCTATTACATATACTCTGTCCGGCCAACAGAAATAGTTAAGCCACGCCCCACTCAATTGAATCTATGCAGTGCCCAGTTTCACACAGTACAAATTAATAATCAAGTTTGTCTCCGTTTTTGCAGAACATAAATGGTTATATGGTTGCTTGTGTTACGTGCTTTAAAAATTAAGCCAATAGAAAAAATTCTATTTAAATTTAGCGCACATTTGTGGGAGTGGCTTAACTATTTCTGTTGGCCGGACAGAAAATAGTTTTATTTTAATTAACTGAAAATTACTTTTATGGGGGTTCATGGAGATTTCAAAAAATTATATAGGGGTCAATGATCAAAAAGTTTGGCTACCCCTGGCCCAGAGAGTGATCACTTCTGCCCCCCACCATGACCAATTTTGTCAGAATCGGTTTAACTTTATATGCCAACTTATAAAAATTAATTTCTTCAAAATTGATTACGTTAATTTGGTTACCTTAGAAATACTAATAATGAATAAGAATTTCTGATTTATCTACTGTCAAAACTCAAAAATTAGCTGCAAGACTAGCAGAACATGACCTGTTATTACCGTGCGAAATATCAAATTCCCATAAAAAAATCTAGAAATAAGGTTATATTTTAATCTTTTTATTATAATTTTTTAAAAAGTCTTCAAAATGTGAACATTTTCAGCAGAAATTAATTAAAAACAATTTTAGTAAAATAATTAATATACACATTATAGATAATTTACAATGGAAACAATTCTACGTAAGGCAATTTCCTAGCCAAAATATTAAGCAGACTCTTAAAAACTTCACCGATTGCCAATTCGTAACCACTTTGAACGTCTTCGTAAACTGGTTTCCAATTTTCATTGAGAACATAATTCATTTCGTTGCCCAATTTTTCGTCTCCGTGGAACAAGTTATCAAAACGATATATCATTCTTTCAGGAACCATGCGATAAGTGAAATCTTTAAACTCCAAAAATGTTTTGTTCTTTTTTTCAAAAGTTTCGCTTATTGCTTCAACATAAGCTTTGACGCCCTCTAAAAAATCAACAGAATTATTTGCTAATTGCTTTATACATTCTACTTACTCATGGTAATTTTACATTTTCCTTCGCCGATGATTGGCAATCCTAAAACTTGCCCGTTGAACTCGTAATCTGCAGTCAAATAAACTTCAGGGGACGAAAAGTTTACATGAAACTTGGCACTTTTATTGTCAAATGTTGAACTAAAAATTCAAATAATTAAGACATTTGTTTTTAAAATACCATATGTTGAAAAATTTGGAAATTTGTACTTAGCGGTTTTGGATGTATTGAAAAACTTGATTCTTTGAAAAACGCAACGTGGTCAACTAAATAACAAATTAAAATTGTTTTTAAAAAACAGTACCTATCCGATTTTATCATTAAACTTCCAAACTCTAAAAAACACTTTATGAAACAAATAAATGATATTCCCCAAGGAAAAAATACCAATAAAGATATTATTAATTTAACGCACTGATTACTAGTTTTATTGAACTGGTCTAATTATATGAAGAAGCAAACTAAAATATTTTAGAATACATATGGGGAAAAAGTGGAAAGAAAAAGAGCGAAAGTGCGCAATTTCCACACACGTGCAGAAAGAACGACTAAACTGTACTGTATTCTAATATGGGGAAATTGACCAGTTTACTAGCGTCGCACGGCGTTCGAAAATCAAACTTTTGCAGCAGATATTGAAAAAAGATATTTTCTCAGGAAAATTTTTTTTTGAAGATAATAAAAAACACTCACAATTACAAGATTTATGTAGTTTATACATTTTACAAGTATGTTTAGTTTGTCATCCGTGTTTATCTTTGACTTGTAAATGTTTACAAGAAAAAACACATGTCTAACATTTTTTTTGCTTTCTTTGGTTTATTTCTTATTTTTCTTTGATATCATGTCATTTATAGTTAACTATTATGACATAAAATGAAATGGCGACATTATATTTTTTCGCTCTTGATGTTTAATATTTCCAGGAAGTTTTTCTAAATTTTCCGCAAAGACATATGTTGTTTTTAAAGCAAATGTCTCAATTTCAAGAGTTATAAATAAACATAAAAGTATTATACTCACTTAATGTTATCGACAATCAAAGTTGATAAAATATCGTAAATTTCTATGTTTCTGTAATTTTGGACCAGGCGAACGACGCCTGGTCCTTCGCGAATCGTTAAACTTTCAATTTTAATTGGTTGAGAATTTGGGAAATTTATTTCTGGAACACCTGCAATTTAAAACATTAATTAAGACATTAATTGACTACATATTTACATTTTATTAAATATATTTATTCAAAAAAGTTTGTTTTTTGACATTTGATGAATATTTAATGTAAAATTGTAAGCCAAAGTCGAAAAAATTATTTTTTTATTTAAATCGTAATTAATTGATGATTAGGGAATAATAACTCGTGCGCTTTTAATTTTTGATAAACTTTGACGATTTGTGAAAGAAAGACGGTTCAACCGATCGATTCAAAACTTTGGAGGCTCTTTGAGCTTGTTTTGAGCTAAAAAAAACGTTATTCCGTGTCAAATCGACCAATAATTGGAATCGACCCTTTCGATTTAGACGAATTTTGGTCAGAAGTTTTTTTTATCATATAACGAAGTTTTGCCAAAGGAAAAAAATTAAATTTTTTTTTCAAATGTTATGCAAAATTTAAAATTTCACTATTTTTCCTATTTTCAAGTTTATTTTTTGAATATCTCGCAAACTATTATAGCTACAAAAAAAAACTTGAGTTCATTTTAAAGGGGATCCTTGGGGCTATTAAAAAAATAAATTATGAAAAAAATTTTGAAAAATGCCAATTTTATAAAACTTCAAAATTTTTCAAAATTGTAAAAACTGACTATCAACAATAAATTTTGAGCTCACATTTTTTTATAATATACCTCTCATATATAAAAAAAAATTGAAATTTTGGAAAGGGTGTTTTTTGTTTTTTTGAAAGTATGAATTTTTGAATTTTAGCAAAAAAAAATTTTTTAATTATTTTCACTTTAAAGTTAAGTAATGTTAATCAAACACGTGATTATATAATTTTGAGCATTGAACAATTATTATTCTTTTATTTGAAAATTAATCACTAACGCCCCGTTTTTGCGGTCAATGATTAACCATTCGTTTGCGCTAACGCCTGTTTAAGGCTGCGCATATGTAAAATACGTGGCGGTGCGCAGCCTTAAACAGGCGGAAGTCTTTTCAGATTGAGTTGCAAAGATTATTGACAAAATCATGGAGGCTAGACAAGGAGCACGATCTCAACTGGGAAAAATGACAGAACCTGCCCGACAAATCGTGCACATTACGTCTTTTTCTTACACCACTAGCGCTGCTAATTTCCCTTTTATTCTGACGTGAATTTAATATTGTAAAAACATGCAAATATTTACAACCGATTTGCATTTGCAAATAAACAAGTTCTAACCTAAAAATTTTGATAAAATTTTTAACAGTTATAAATAATAATTTGAATTTAAATTGCTGACTTATACCCTACTCACAGACACTAGCGCCCTCTTATTTTGGGAAACTATTTGTATACGTGGATTAGTGCTCTTTGTGTAGTCACAATGGACAAAGATTGTGTTTAAGATTTATTCGATTATTATTCTAAAAATTATTAATTAAATTTACCTTTTTCGATGTATCTAAAACCATCTTCTACGAATTTCTTTAAGCACTGGTTTCTTTTAGGATCGGAACGCTTACATCCTTTAAGTTCCGCAGCTGCACATAAAAAATTCCGTAAATATTTATTAATTGCAGTGCCATAGCGGGGGCGATGGAGACGGCCCGCCATGGGCCGTACTTTTTAGGGGCCGCTAAATTTCACAATAAATTTTGTAATTTAAACTAAAAATTTGTACCCTGTACAATAGGGAGGTCGTTAAAAATTAAATTTCTTCCGGCGCCCCAAAAAAACCTTCCTTCTAATAAAGAAATACGGGGGAATTTTTTTAACAAAAATAACACGTTCCTCAAGACATTCAAAGTTCATTTTTTGATAAAATTGTAGTTTTATGCAGGTATCTTTTAAAGTATACGGATTTGAGAAAAAGTTAAAAGAGTATTTTGTAGGAAATTCAATTCTCTACAAAAAAGGTCTTTTCCATTTTCTTCATGAAATTCATATTTATAGAGATATTCTCAATAATAAATTCATTAACTTCATATAATCAACATTTTAAGACCCTCAAACGTCATTCTTTCTTAAATGTATATAATTTCGTTAAACTATAATAGATTCTAGTTGTTACAAAATTTTTTATGCTTCAGAGAAAATGACGTTTGTGGGTCGTAAAATGTTGACTATATGGATTTAATAAATTTATTATTGAGAATATCTCCATAAATATAAATTTCATGGAGAAAATGAAAAATACCTTTTTTATAGAGATTTGAATTTCTTACAAAATTGTTCCTATAACTTTTTCTCAAATCAGTATACTTTAAGAGATATTTACAAAAAACTACGATTTTATCAAAAAACGAACTTACATTGTCTTCAGGCACGTGTTAATTTTGTTAAAATTTTTTTTTTAATTCCCCGTATTTTTTCATTAGAAGGAAGGGTTTTTTGGGGCGTCGGAAAAAATTTAATTTTAACAACAACCCTACTGTACAATACACTATAACAAATTTATTCTTACCGAATATTTATTTTGAATTTCTCTAAATTTTCGAACCTTTTGAATTTAAAAACTTAAATAAGTGAGGGACGAATTTGGCCGACATCCCGAGCGGCTGAAACCCACGCTACGCCACTGATTAATTGCATCGTTCAAGTGCACTTACGTAATCTATACCCTATAACACTACCAATAACGAAAATCAGGGTGCAAAAATAGACATTCATTATGCTTCTTAAAGAGCTAAACTCGAGACTGTGAAAAAGTTCTTAAGTGGAGTACTTTTATAGTTTTAGCAATGTTAATGCCTTAAGCTTTGTTTTTATTATTTTTCAAATAGGTGAACAACCTCCTGTAAACTTATTAGAAATAAATACAGTGCAAACTAAAAGCCATTAAAAGCAAATTATTAAAAAAAAACAAGGCATCCTTTAGTGTACTCTCAAAAAAAAGTTAAACAAATCGTTTAAAAGGTATCCCATATTAAAAGCCACTAATAAAACCTTACACTTTGTAAGCATTCATTAACTGTTAGGTCAATACGTTAACGAAAAATAGCGATAGAAATTTATGAAAAATAATAAAATCTTAAAATACTGCGCCATTGTAGTTTAATAATTCTTCTTCTTCTTCTTTATCTTTGCCTTTGATGCAGAAGTTAGGCAAAAATCGTTAAAAATTGACTTTAAGATTTTTTTAGGGGCGACCGTTCAAGATAAATAAATCCAACTATGAGCGCTTTAAAAAGATTGATATTTTACCTACATGCAAAACAAGACTATTGCATAAAATACAAAGAAGATATAAATAATTGAAAAAACAACTGCAGACGCATGTTAAATAAATGCGAAAATTCAAAAATCAACTAGAGACCTCTTAGAATTATAATAAAGGGCTGCACTTTGGTGATATTTTTTTTTTGTTTTTGATGTTTAGAACAATAATTTATCAATGGAGCGCAAAATAAAAAAAAAACGTTTAAAAACCAAGCCCCCTAGTGCACATACAGTGGAAACTCGGTTATCCGGACTAATTGAAATGAAGCGCGCCGCTCCGCGTCGCGCTTCATTTGCTTCCCTCGCTCGGTAATGTGCCACTTTTCGCTCGAATGCGCACATCCTCGTATTTATTGAATTTTATAAATTAAACTTTCTTTCCAATCATCAAATTTAATTTATTTCAGTAAATATCGATTATATGGGCAAAAAACGTATTTTTACCATAGCAATGAGTGGGAGCGAGCGAAAAGATACAACAAACTCATAAGTACGAGTGAGAGGGAATGATAAAAATTATTTACTAATTTTTTAGCGCCAAAATTATTGCAAATCGTGCTTAAAGCCGAGTGTGCGCATTCGAGCTCAAAGTGGCACATTCCGTTCTCAAGAAAATGAAGCGCGCCGCTTCGCGTCGCGCTTCATTTGTCTCCGTCGCTTGCAAATGTGCCACTTTTCGCTCGAATGCGCACATCTTCGTGTTAATTGGATTCGACTATATTAATAACAAATCCTTCAAATTCAGATTTCTTATTCGAAAAAAGTTTTCGCTTGAAAGTGTACAAACTCCTCAATAATTGAATTTTTTTATCTTATTCTTCTCTCCTACACATAATATTAATTAAATCAAACTGAATTAAATGTACCACTGCTCGCTTTTCTTTTAATTAAAAATTACAGTAGGGTATTTTTAACAAAAACCACATTTCTAATTTAGTACTTTTAAACTAGGCTAGATGGGAGACTTCATAGTACATAAAAAAAATACTGTAACTTTTTCCGAATTTTGACTCTTATTTCCCAATCTTTTTTTTAACATACTCTACCCAAGTCATTATAAAATTTTGATGCACCCCCTATGTAACACATATAGTTTTTTATATTTAAAAATTCAATTAATCCATTAATGAAGTCTAATTACAACAGTGTATACAAAATGTGCCTTAAAACTAATTTGTTTGGAGTTTTTACAAAAATGAAAATTGCCCAAAAATATTTGGAGACTTGATTTTGACATATAAACCTTCAACAATTTGCAAAAGATGATATAAAATTAACTAGTTGTTTTTAGTGGCCCACTTCAGGCAATTTTAATCATATACAATTTTAATTAATCAATAATGCGAATTAGTAAACATTCGAAGGTACGCCTGAAAATATTTTTATCAAGCTCGCTACAATTAGGCGTGCGGAAGAGCATCATGATAACTTATCAAAAGGAATAAAATATCTAGCCTTTTTCAAACAAAAAATAGATCTAATTTATTCGACTTTTAATTTTGGGAATTGAAAAATAAAATAATAATATAGACGAATCCAATAAATACGAGGATGTGTGCATATGAGCGAAAAGTGGCACATTTCCGAGCAAGGGAGGCAAATGAAGCACGTCGCGGAGCGGCGCGCTTCATTTTCCCGAGATCGGAATGTGCCACTTTGAGCTCAAATGTGCACACTCGGCTCTAAGTACGATTTGCAATAATTTTAGCGCTGAAAAATTAGTAAATAATTTTATATCATTCCCTCTCACTCGTACTTATGAGTTTGTTGTATCTTTTCGCTCGCTCCCACTCATTGCTATGGTAAAAGGCGTTTTTTCCCCATATAATCGATTTTTACTGAACTAAATTAAATTTGATGATTGGAAAAATGTTTATATTATAAAATTCAATAAATACGAGGATGTGCACATTCGAGCGAAAAGTGGCACATTTCCGAGCGAGGGAGGCAAATGAAGCGCGACGCGGAGCGGCGCGCTTCATTTTCCCGAGATCGGAATGTGCCACTTTGAGCTCGAATGTGCGCACTCGGTTTTAAGCACGATTACGAAGCGTCTCGTTTTAACAGGAAAAAATTGGTGAAATTGTTAGGTATATTTTTACAAAAAACGCAACAAATATTAATCACTAAGTAAAACAGTCGCAAATTATCTTAAAATCAACAAAGCAAAAAAACACTGTTTTGTGCGAAACACAAAATAAAATAATAAAATATTTAGTAAGAAATACCGAGATTTAATTTTTTTGCAACGAGTCCGAAAGCGGTTGACAATCCGGATAATCGCAAATCCATATAACCGAGGTCCGGATAATTGAGGTTTTACTGTACTTTATTTTATTGAGTTTGTCAATTTTCCTTCTATAAATACAAAAAAATTGAATAAACCTAGATTAAATTTCATTTTTTGATTTCAAAGTAAAAAAATAGCTATAAACAAACTTGTCTTTAAGCATTATTCAGAGAATTAATTTATTTACTAAAATTGAAAAAAAATTACGAGCATTTTTTGCTCATCTAAGAATGCAGCCATCCCCCCCCACTAATTAAACACAAATCAAATGCCAGAATAAATTGTAAATAAGAAGAATTTCGGAATGGAAAGAAAATAACCACAGCCATCTTCGAAGAATAATTTTGGGTTCGCCACTAAATTGCATATCTTACAAATAATAACAATATAATCATTCCATAGCGAATTTTTAAAGTACATATGACCTTGATCTTGTTTTCTTTTCCATCAAACAAGAAAATACGAAACACCAAATGATTATACCCAATCATTGCAAACCTGTTCCTCTGTTTAACGTAGTTTTACATCTATGATTATTTACTATTCACACATCTTGTTTTACAGCAAGTTTTCTAAGAATAAAAATCGATAGTTGATAAAAATTGCGAATACATTATTTTTTGGAAAATCTAGCGAATGACCTTAGAGAAGTACCGTTCATTTTATTAGTTTTACCTTTTATTCTTATTAACACAGATAAATTCAAAAACAAGTTGAAAACCTCATAAATTTGCTCGTTCTTTTTTGTTTGAACAACTTGGAAGTTGGTCATTTGGTGGTTGAACTTGCAATTCGTGATCCAAGAATCAGATAAGAGAGAGAGAGAGCAATATAAATAAATCAAAAGCAATAAACAGTTATGGTAAGAGATCCTTTTAAAGATTATCATTTGAACTATATCAATAAATTAAGAAAAATTTATTGTAACAAAAAATAGGTATCTGTAAAATAAACGATAACTTCAAAAAGGTGCCATTTGTTGTAAATTAACCTTTTTAATTGTTTGAAACGACACCACATTTAAAAAATTTGTTTATTATTTTCAATTTTTTAGTTTTACAAATATAAATAAAGTGACAATATTCAGTAGACTGAAAGAAACTACAAAAGCAATTAATTATCTACAAAGGAAAAGCTTCCAAGTAAGGAACCTTGCTCAACACCAAATTAAAGTAGCTCTTGAAGACGGTTCCGAATAATACTTCATATCCAGGTTTGGCATCATTAAATACTTGTTTCCAATTTTCGTTAAGAAGATTATTCATTTCTTTGCCCAATTTTTCGTTTCCATTAAACAAGTTGTCGAATTGAAAACTGCCATCTTCAGCGGCGATTTTATAATCAAAATCTTCGATTTCCACAAAGGATTGGCCTTCTTTCTCGTAGATCTTACCGGTAAGAGCCGCTTGTGCCTTGATGCCCTCTAAAAATATTAAAACGTGTTTAATTTTGCAAATTAAAATTCGAAATAATTACGTACTTGTTACGATTTTGCATTTTCCATTTCCGACGACGGGTAGACTCAAAACTTCGCCGTTAAAATCGTAATCCGAAATCATGTAAGTCTCCGGACAGGAGGCGTTGAAATTCAATTTGAATTCTTTATCGGTGATTACCGAACTAAAAAAATATGTTAAAATTAGAGAAATTCAATTAAAAATAAATGTGTACGAACTTTAGATTCTCAATTTTAACGGTTTTCATGAAGTCGTAAACGTAGAAGTTGTTGTAATTTTGAGTAACTCGTACGACACTGGCTCCTTGTTCGATGGTTACTTTTTCAATGAAAATTGGCTCGGTTTTTGGTAGTTTATACTTTGGCACACCTGAAAATTTATTTAATTGTAATGTACTATTGCGCAGTTATATAAAGCCTGTCCATGAGGCTGTTTGCCCGTACATTTCGAAGTTAAATTAAGGAAATACAAAAAGGTTTGATTGAGAAGGCTGCTATTTTTCAAATATTTATCTGATCTTAATTGGCTATTTGAAAAACATTTCAGAAATTAAATAATTTAAATTTAATTCTGCAATGATCAAATAAATTAGAATTTGATATTAGTTCCATTGTCGATGAAAGACTAAACATTTTGTAAAACGCTATGCAGAATTTTGATTTGAGAGGAACACTCGCATTATCGTAAATAATAATCACAAATTTAATTTTTCACACCAAATAAAAATAATAATGACCCAAGAAAAAAAAATCAAGAAATAAATTTTTAATTTAATACGCTTGGACAGGCGAAGAGCGAAAGTACGTACTTTCCACACACGTGCAAAAAGCAACAACGAAACTATCCTCTATTCTGACATGAAAAAATCGGTCACTTTATTAACGCCACACGGCGTTCGTAAATCAAATTTTGGCAGAGGGTCTTAAAAAAAATAACTTTTTGTATTGCTGAACTCGCAAACTATCTATAATTTTTCAAATATAGCCGATGAATTAAAAATGTAAATTATTCGTTAAAAACGTGACATGAAGAAATTGCGACACCTATTGAATAAAAAATTGAATCTTCTCTCATAAGATTTAAAAAAATTGGAGACGTGTTACTTTTTGCGAATAATCCATTTTGAAGAAAAAATCGAAGTAGAAGTTATTACAAGCAACATTTGTAATGTATTTGGTAACAATACAAAATTTTGAAAAAGAAATAATTAGGTACGTTAAAAAAGTATTTTTGTATTGAAATCTAAATTAGATGGAAATATATAATTAATAAAAAACATTGTAATTTAAGAAATTTGCTTTAAAATTGTTACGTTTTGGATCTAATTATTTATGTAAAACTTTATTTATAATAGGACTACGAGGTGACATATTTTGTTGTGCCTACAACTGATAATATATATTCTAAAAAAAATTGCAAAATACCTAAAATCAAGCCTACATTAAGGGGCAAAAAACTGAACTTTTTAAATTATAATTTCTCGAATACTAAAGATTTTTATTGAATTTAAAATATGTCGCCCTGTAGAGACATCTTTTATGTATCAATTTCTGCAAAAATGTTACTGACAAGCATCGTATAACAATTTGGGGATGGAACTGACGAGCCACTATAAATTTTAGTTGTTGGGTTATGTTCTGTCAACATTAACTTTGACTATATTTTGATAGATGGCGCATACGCTAAATCCAAATATGGAAAATTTCGTTACGAATATTAATATTGAATGTTCAACTCCGCGTTTCCGAATATTTTAAATTGCTTTTGTGATTTTCAGTTCTTTACTAAAACTAATTAATAACTAATATTATTATTTAGCTATTCGCCGCTTTAGAAAAAAAGCAGCACTTCTTCAAACCGCGGCCTAAATAATTAGTAAATTAATTTGTTAATATGTTACAAAGTCAAATAAAAAAATTTTTACTTTAACAAGTTTTTTATCAACAAATTATCGCTTTCCGAGTTAAAATTAAATTAAAACAAAAATTACATTATCTAGTAAAGGAAAAATATTTACCATTTTCAATGTATTTTATAGCATATTGCAGGTAATCCCTTAAGCACTCGTCCCTTTTAGGATCGGATCGTTTGCAGAGCGGCACCTGCGTTGCTATAATCAAAAGTACCAATAAACTTTTGCACTACAAGAAAAGAAAATTACTTACGAACTGACAAACCAGCAACACAAGTTAAAACAGCAACTGCAACAACAACGAACGCTTGCATTTTGTCGATAATCAAAGAAGATCAAACGGTAAATACTAAAATGATAACAAGTATCAACTTTTATATACGAAAAATATAGGTGAACAAGTTCTTAAGAATTCTTTCTTTTGATATGCAGATTAAACAAATAGGTACTTCAAAATTGATATATTTCCGTCGTTAATGTTATTTAATATCGTTCCAAACAAACTTATCTGTTTTTAATCATCTCCATGTTGTCATTTTAATGATCGAACTAACTGTACTTTTGCAAATTTATTTCGCATCAGAGACCTAAAATGCTCGTGTTTTCTCGTCACGATTATTATTTAAAAATGCAAATTTTAAAAAATCAGGCTAGCTTGTTCTAATTCTCCACTTTAGCTGTTAAAAAAAATAATAAACAAACGTCTAGAAGTTTCTATTAACATAAAAAACATAGATCTAGTCAAAACATTTAATCTGCGATGAATCAGATGTCTGCTGATCATTTTATAAAAAAAGTTACTAAATAGAACGTTTCTTTTAAATTTACAAAAAAAATTTAAACAATTTAATATTGTGCGAGTTGTATTTTATAATTTACCTTACTTTTCACTACCACAACATAGTTATAAAAAAAAATAGATCGAAGTCTATAATTGTTTTCATATTTCAGTTCGATCCCTTCCAAAGTGTATAAAATTGATTTATACCATTTTTATAATTAACACAGATAAAAAACGTTTTTGAAATTATGGATTAGTTAAAAATAGTTTAAATCAAAATATTATTACAAAAACTGGATAGCCACAATCGCCATTCAGCACCAAAGATTTAAACTTTCAACATTGTACAATAATAACGTTAAAAAAATTCATAAGAAATTTATTTTGATTGTTATTTGTTAAAAAAAATAGTTGCATTTATTTTTTTGTAACTTCTCGTCATGTTTGCCTTGAAATTTAAACTTGAATTTACAAGAAAAAAAATATATGCTGTAAAAAGTTAAATTTTTATATATTGGGGTGTGGATATGATTATAACGAAATTATGATCATATTCATACGGTATTAAAAATTTTAAAAATGCCAATCTCAGTATGTATTATTATTGGTTGATTTCTAACATTATTATGGTTACATATACAGGGTGTTGCCGACGATATATCAGCGCCGAAAAGTGGTGGTTGTTGACAAGTAATAAAAGACGTTTTCGCAAGAGACACTTCAATAAGATTGAATGTTTTTGTAATGATTTAATACTAATCTAGCTTGATAAACAACATATTATTTTAAATTTAACCCGTTTAACATGTAAAAAGAGTTTTATTGCAGAGCGATTATTTTATACTTTTGAGAAACACAATTTGTATGTTAGGTTACATTTTTTAGTATTTAAAAAAAAATCTTTTTGGACGCGTTGGTGTTTATTGAAGTTTTCATTAATAGAACTTTTTTTAAATTAAATACACAAAATGTTTTAATTATAATGTAAATTATGATTCAGAAATTTAACTCATTTTAGAAAGTTTTCTTATAACAAGGCCCTCAGTAAAATTTTCAAATTATTGCGACACGTACTTTTGTAAGTCATGCATCATAAATGAAAAACGACAGCATCGGAAATCTCTTTTTAAAAATAAAAAAAATGTGTTTGAATTGACCAATAGTAGAACTCTATATTTTAACTCAGGCACGTTTGTTTTATAAATAAGAATAATTTATAAGCAATTTATTTTATATGTGGTAAAAAAACGGGAATAGTTTTATTGTTTGAGGTTGTCGGATATGTTTCTTAAACCTCCGTTAGTCACCTGGTCTACAATCGTAGACCACCTCCATTGACTTAACATGGTACGATATTTCAGGTGACTAACGAAGAGTTAATTAGGCAATTAAATTTGTCGTAGATCAAAAAACCTAAGATTTTTAAAAGATGGACACAATTTTGGTTTTACTATAACTTTTTCAAACAAATAGATTTAAAAATATTACACAATAGAAACTCTTTTCCAAAATTACCCCCACCACTTCTTTTTGACTGCGACATTTAATTGTAAACACCCTGTATACACAAATTAAATTTGATATTCTTCTTTTACTTCTCCTTTTAGCCGTTTTCTGTCCATAGTTGGACAAAGGCCTCTTTCTTCAACTTCCAATTATCTCTATTTCTTGCTTCTCGCAACCATGACAACCCAGCCACCATTTTCAAATCGTTATTGAATTGATTACCCTTTAATTTTATATGATGTTACTCTAATACAAGGACTATGGTCTTTATCTAAACCAGTGTTTCTAAAACTCGTGACCCATGCGTACCCTCTTTTAAATATTATTGAACGTATAGTACAACTTAGCAAATAATTAATAAAACAAAAAATTACGAAGTCGTTTAAAAACAAACATTTTAAAATTGTTTGGTAATCTTTGCAAACCTTTCGTCTACTCAAAGGGGTGCGTGTACTTGATTTTGAAAAACACTGTTCGAAACATTATAAACCTTAAATCTTTTATTAATTTTTTTGATATCAAAATTTTTGCTTCCTAAATACAAACATTTTTGTAACTACTAAATTACTTAATTTAAATTTGTAATAATACGGCGATAATTTTTTCATTTGTTATTGTGTTTAAATGCAAAATTTTTTAATTTAATTTAAATTTAATTAAACAATTTTTTACAATCTAATTATTATAAAACAATGTACAATTAGGCAAAAAGTAAAACATTGTAAATTGAGAGCGAAGTACATATATTTTCCCATAAGAAAAGATCTTGTTTTTTTTCTGAAAAATCGCACTCAATGGACATTCAGGCACTCATTGTTTAAATAATTTAAAAAAAAGTATTACTTTTTAATTGCTACTTTCTTTAATTTAAAATATCCAATGAAATTTGGAAAACCTTTTATTTATTGTCTACTATTCGGAGTCGATCAAAACCAACATAACAACGACAAAAACTCTTTAAACGCTTTTATTAATAAAATAAAATTATAAACACTTTAAAAAATGAATAATCTTCACTATAGCGTAAAGCGCTCTTCAACGTAATATTCCAAAATAGGATTTCTCAAAAACTAAACAATATTTAATTTATTTACAAATAAAATCTTGTTTAAACAAGCGTTTTTTAACAATACATCTTTACAATTAATTCATTATGAAAAAAAAACAAACTATAGAAAACATTGAATAATAATTAACTCCTATAAAATAAATAAATGATTGTTTGTTTATTATATTTTGTGTTCTGGTCCAGTGGAACGCGCCCACGAAATAAAGACACCTTTCCATCTTCCCAAGGACCAGTTTGCATGTGCAAAAAATAATAAAAATTTTAAGGATGTGTGTAGGTGAGAGATATGCGATACCGGTTCATTTTAACTTATGAGAAGTTCGCTGAACTTAACAGTAAAGGAAGCCAAACTAATGGCAGATAAACTGGTAGAAAAAAATCGCTAAGCCTACTTTACTTTAAGTGATCCTTTTTAAGTCGTTTTTTTAATGGTTAATGCGCTGGCAATAAATCTAACGCTTTTTTCTTAAAAACAAACAAACTAAACTTTGATCGTGTTGGCAAAAGATAGAAAATCGAACTTTTATCTGAAATAAATCTAAATTGGTGTTTTTAGTGCGAAATAGATATAAAAATTTATTGTAGAAATATTTAGGACTTCCCATTTTAGATCTGCAAACAACATTTTAATAATCGACGAATTTTTTCCAATTAAATATAATGATGCAGGAAGGAAACGTGTGACGCAAACATTACTAAATGGTAGATTTTTATAATTAAAGCTTACAAATTGCAATTTTAAACAAAGTTTTGTGTTAAATAATTACGATTTTTTGTTTGAATGATTTATCGGAACTAATAAGAGGATGACAAACAAAACGTAACGGACGAATACAAATTATAAATAATTATTATTTTTTATTGGTCTACGTCCGATTAATTTTTTTATGTGTTTACTTCAAAATAAAAGTTATAAAACTGACACAAAAAAATGCAACTTAGGAAATTATTATTCTTATTTTTAAAAAAACGCGATTATGACAATACCTGACGAGTTTCGCAGATGCAAAGTCGACAAAAATGTGTTTGCTCGTTATAATTTATCGTCTCTGCTTTTTGATTTTAAGGCATTTTGCCAAAGTACAAATTTTAGTTGGTACATTATTTCTAATGATATCGACTTTGATTTATTCCCGTCTTATTTTAACAATAATTTGAAAGCAACCGAAGCGTTAAATTTTTAATTGCTTTGAAACTTGTTTGCGATCCTTTTTGAAAGTTTGGGAAGCGCTGCTGAGCCTGTTTGTTTAAATTTGTATTGATCTTCGGCACTGACCTTGTTCAACAACTAAAACGCCCGTTCTTGCGTTATTCCATTACTTTCGTAGAGCTTTTACTTAGTTTATTACAGTAGACAATTTGATAATTTCAGTTATTAATATGAGTGACGTTCTTACTATTTACTTTGATAATTTGGACATTGATAACGTTTGTTTTCCTGGCCAAGAAATAAAAGGTAGAGTCGAATGCAAGTTAAACGAACCTAAGCAAACTAAAGGTACGTGCTTTAATGAGAGTAAACAATTTAAACATCGATTATTTTTGTAGGTATTCAGTTAGCGTTTGAGGGAAAATGTATTACAGGATGGGGACAAAGTGAAAGCATTTATGACAAGTATAAGAAAGATACTACCAAAAGAAATATTCAATATAAAGGAGAGGAAATTTACTTCAAGTCTGAGAGCTTTCTAACAGGAGGTTTTTATAATTTTTTTTATAAAAATATTTTTAACTTGATAAAAAGGCAAATTTATAACATTTTAGCAGTTTGTGCTACATTTATCTACAAATGCCATATTAAACCATTAAAACATAAAATTGTTTAGATATTGCAAGAAATAAAAATAGCACAGTAGTGTGAGTGAGATATAATCAAAAAAATTATCAGCAATTTTAAGGCACTATCATGTTTTATTTTAAATTGATTAAAATCAATAGAAATACAAGTTGTTACATTCATTCTTCAAAAAAAACACAACAACAAAGTGCTAGAAAAATAATTTTGTAAGTAGTTCTTTAATATTAGAGAATGTAAGTAGTCCGTTATAAATTAAAAAAGTGGGGGGCTACCACGATAACCATATAAAAGTTAAGAACCTTATACGAAAAGGAAGAGTTAGACTAAAATACAAAGAGTAGAGAGTTTTGCTTCCTCTGGTGCTAACAATAAAGACAAAATCTTTTAATTTAAGATATTTTAGTCTTACATCTTCTATCAGTAATCGAAGTAAAAATAATTTTTTTTTGCAATCACAACAAGAACTATTGAATTTTTTTTAATAATAATTAAAAAAAAAAACATAGTTGGTTTGTTTATTATAGTAGGAATGCGTAAAAAGTAAAGTTTAATTTACTATAGAAACTTTATTTTGAATACCAAATTAATTCAAAAATGTTTTAAAAACATTACAAATGTAGGGGCATTGTCCCTGGGGCAAAGATAGCCCTGCTAAAAATTGTAGGTGTATAAAATTCGGGGTGATTTTTTACAAATGAAGACATTTTGAATTTAGCCTTATATTAATTTATTGTTATGTTGGTAGTAGAGTAAGGTGGGGTAACCACAGATTAGGTAGTATACAGATATGTCGGTCTTTGTTCTCTGAGATTTGAAAACCAGAGGTGACAAATAACCATGCGCGAAAATTTTCACATAGGCGCACTGTCAAGTTGTATGGTTACTTATACAGTTTTGTTTTTATTCAGTAATTTACTAATAAATATTATAATTAACAAAGTTACTTGGCGATTTGTTATAAAAGGTTTTCCTTAATATTTTATTTATACTACAGGTTTTTTTTTATTTATTTCAAACTTTTTAAATTAGATTTTGCACTAATTTTTATATAATTAGAGCTCTGTAAGGTTTGTATCGCTTAATATTTTTGTTTTTTAGTTTCTAAAAATTTCTGAAAATAAGAACATTTGTAATAGTGTATAAGAAACCCGTACACACGCCTATGGTGATTTTTCAATCATATGTTCTTGCGCAGAGGCTCATTTTGCTGTGCGCAGAGGTTTATGCCTTACAAACGAGACCAATAAAATTCGGGATCAGTGATAAATCTGTATACTATCTAATCTGTGGGGGTAACTGTAAACAGTTTTGAAAAAATTACTTCCGGAATAAAACTGTTTTATAATTTGAAACAAATCACCCTTTATTCTCTTTTATTAAACATTTCTAAATATAGTCCGGTCAAAATAGACATTTCAAATAAAAAAATTCTGACAGAGCTAAATTTTGGTTGAGACCTTGGGTACACCATTAGAAATAAAGTGTCAAATGTCCCCATCGATCCCATATGTGCTAAAAAAGTTATTCGGGGTCAAAACTACTAGTACTCCTAAAAATTTCCTGAATTTTTTGGTGTTTTTTGACAGGCTGTATTTCAGTGAAAAATGGTCGTATCTAAAATTTAAAAGAGGCTTTTTAAAGCTTCAAGATTCTAGTTTTTAGATCTTTTAATCAAAAATTTTAGGAGCCAGCTTATCACGCAATCTTAAGCAATACAGCTTGTCAAAAATTACCAAAAGATTTAGAAATTTTCTTGACCCTTTAATTTTTTCCTTTAGTGTAAAATCGCGAATGGTGTTTCTTAGAAAAAAAAGTATAAGGACCATTTTTGTAGATAATTTTAAGATCTATAACTTTTGTCTGAACTACTTTTTTAATAAAACTTACAGTTTTCCAAAAAAAATACAAAAAACCTTAAATTTTGACTTTGGCCCCGAATAATTTTTTGCACACATGGGATCGATGGGGACTTTGACACTTTATTTCTAAAGGTGTACCCAAGGTCTCAACCAAAATTTAGCTTTGTCGGAATTTTTATTATTTGACTCCTATTTTTATGTCTAATTTGACCGGACTAATGGTAATAAAACATAAAATTTTAATTCTCCTTATAATTATAAGTTAGGTATAATGAATTTTTTAATTAACACGGGAAATGCGGACACTTTTTTTCTTCAGTGACATTTCTTCCTTGAAGCACTTAATTTATTTTATTTTGTTGTGAAAAATGAAATTTTTGATTATATTTACGAAAATGCCTATATTCCTTTCAAATCAAATTTTTGTAGCAAGTTTTACAAAAAATATGCTTTGATACGTATGCGTAAAACAAGGAACCCGGTAAACTAAAACTATGATGCATTCACAACTGCATCTCGTACTCAACTTCGTTGCGAATGTGTCATAACCTTGCCCCGTATCGTCAAATCCAAGAATGCCGAAATTCCTCGCTTTAAGCAAATGTATCGAAAATATCTATTAAAGTTTTCTTAAAGGATTTTATTTTTCAATAAAATTACCTAAATTTTTAGGTCATCATGAGTATACTATTCAAGCAGGAACCTATAATTATCCCTTTAACTACACTTTACCTCATATACTTCCTTCTACCATGGAAGATGATTATGGAGGCATTTCTTATACGGTAACCGCCTCCATGCATACGACTTGGCGAATACTGGAAAAAACTATTAAAAAATTGAAAATTATTTCTCCTTTTGATTTGAATACAGAACCCAGTTTACGTGTAAGTAACTTGGTTAAAATACTTTTTTGAAATATTTAAGCGATTTGTTTTAGGAAGCTGTAGAAGTGACTACAGATAAAACAATGTTTACTTGGTGGTTTAATCAATCCTCTGGTGCTCTAACTTTTAAAATGTCCTTGCCAGTTTCTGGTTACGTTGGAGGACAAGAAGTGCCCGTTCATGCCTTTGTCGAAAATATGACCAACGTCAATGCAGAAAAAGTCAATTTTAGTATATGCAAAGTAATTAATAATTTAAATAATTAATTATAATTTCAAAAATATTTTTTTATGGTAACAATGAATTACCACTATTTCTTAGACAATGAAGGAAAAAGGATGAACATTTTTTTAATAAAATGTTTGGTAAATGTTTGTAAATAAGCAAAGTGATATTTCTTTCTTTTTTCAGAAAGTGGATTTTACGGTACATCATCCTACGACAGTTACCAAAATAAAAGATTATCATCTTGCGGACTGTACGGAAGATGGTATAGGAGCTCACGGCGAAAGAACCTGGGTGTCAGTTTTAGAACTTCCCAAAGATGTTAATTATCCAAATTTAGTGAGATGCAGTCTCATTAAAGCTAGTTATTATTTAAAAGTAAGCAGTGTTTTAATTTATTTGATTGCCACTAGAAGATTTTTGAAAAAAACGTTTTTAAATTTTTTTAATAAAATTACAAAGTAATCGTCGGCGGCAGCTTTAGTACTTTTTTTACGTGGTACAAGATGTCATTGTGGCGCCCCAAATGTGCAATCGCTTAGACGTGACTATGCGCAGACGATCTATCGCTGCATTTTTGGTGAACTGATTATTACCGCGATCGGGTGCGCTTATATGTGTATTCCGTTATCGGTATCACAGCTTCTAGAAAGGTCGAGATAATTCTCATTTCTAACGATACCCGCGTTCAAGGTCTTACACGATAGATCTTTTGCGATTAGTTTAATCAATGGCTTTTGCTACAATATGTTCAATATTGACCTGTCGTAATCTATTTCAAACCTGTCAAGTCAAAATGCGGCATGCGGGATCCGACAAACCGTACCCATACCGGATCCGAACCGGATGTAGCTCTGGCATTTTCTATTAGAGAATTTTTATAAATATCAAACTGTTCTAAAATATTTATAGCAAAAGGTACAAAGGCTCTGTTATATAAATACTCCCATTTTTTATAAAAAAAAAAATATAGAGCAAAATCTAGTATGCAATTTAAAGGAATTATGGTTTTGTTGAAAGAGACATGTAATAGACTTTAGTAATACTTAAACTGCTTCTAAAAGTATATACAAAAGAAATGAAAATTTCTGTATTAAATAAGTGTTTGCTTATTCTTATAAGAAATATTCAATATCAAATTTGACAAATAAGTGACTAGTTTTTGTTTTAATGTCTTTTTTATTTTAAGTATTATTCCATTGATTTTATTGGATTCCGATACTTTTTAACTGTTTTTTTTAATTTTTTCTTCTTCCTCATGTTTTAGACTTCATTAGTCCGTTACGTCACTTTATTAAATTTTTTGACAACTAAATATGTTATTTTGGCAATAATATTTTTTTAATTGTTTATATGGTTTGCAAATGTTTATTAAACAAAAACAAGAAATGTGTAGAAACTGTGTAATAACTCTTGCCAATAACATTCACGACTTTGGATCAAATTGTGGAAAATTACTGTTTGACCTACTGCAGTGCCTACAACAAAATCGGTAAATCTTTCATATGTGTACTTTGATAAAATTGCATTTATGCCAGAAGTTAAATATAGTTGGACATGTCTCACTTTAATCGATACATTAAAAGTTAAGTTAGTTCTTAAAATAATCAAATTCACGTTTGACTCAATTTCATGTTATGGTTTAAATTGAAAGATCACTTTGGTTCTTGATAAACTAAAATCAAAAATCTATTAGGTTAAATAACTACTTTTTTTAAAATTTTGATTATAAAAAAATATTCTATTTGTTTTCTAATTTTCTTAGATTGACTTTTAAAGTCTTGTACAATAACAGTAATTTATTAAGATCCACTTCTTCGGATTCCAATTAATTAAATTTGAATTTTTAGGGAGAAGTAGTCGTACCATTTCCTCACATAAACTTACGCCAAAGCATACCAATAATGGTCGGTACCATACCGTTAACGAACTACACAGTTGGTGCCCAATCAACGCCAACTTCTTCGCCCGACAGTAACCCAGACATAGACTTCGATGATCCGGAAACTAACAAGCCCAGGCCCAACGACGGTAAAACTATTTTGTAATATCCGCTACGAAAGTATGATTTTTGACCACCGTGCGGCGATAGTAAAGTGACGCATTTCCCCATGGCAGAATAGAGTATAGTTTCGGCGTTCCTTTCTGAACGTGTGTGAAAAATGCGTACTTTCGCTCTTCTCCTTTCCACTTCTGTATTCTAAAATACTTTAGTTCGTTTTACTATTTACTGCCAATTTTTTTTATATAATTACACAATTTGAAGTAGTAATCAGCATGTTAAATTAAAACATTCTTCCTTGAGGTATTTAATTATTTAATTAATTTTGTTTGATTATGAAAAATTAAATTTTCTATTACTATTTACGATAATGCAATTATTCCTCTCAAATCAAACTTTTGCAGCACGTTTTACAAAAAATATTGTTCGATGCGTATGCGTAAAACGAGGAACTCGGTAGACTTGAATTGTCAACACCCGTACGCTTACACATACTTTCTAACGGCTCGTATGTGTACTCCACATACTCGATCTCGTAGTGAATGCGTCATAACCTTGACCTTGTGTCATCAAATCCAAGCCTACTGAAATCCCTCGCACTACGCATACTTACCGAAAATATCTATTCGATATACTTTCGTTAAAGATTAAATATATTTTTTTCTACAGAACCGCCGAGCTATGAACAAGTTGAAAAGACTGATGCAAGAAAAAATAGAAAAATCACGTACAACGTAAAGATAAGACATGAAATTTTCTAGCAATTTTATTGAATATAAAAGTTTGTATAAAGCTTAGCACAAAGTCATTAAAATGATAGATATTTATATTATCCTTATGATTCTATTTTTTCAAACTGACAAAACTTGTATTGAAATACCTCTGAAATGATTAATGAATTCTCATTTCAACGCTAACAACATAGAAGACACTAGTTTAAAGTTTAAAAAAATAGTATAATAAATGTACTGACTGGTATTTCATTAGCATTGCTTATGCACAAAAGAAATAATCTAATTTAAAAACAAACTATAAGAAAACATCCAAAAAATGTTTTGTTTTACAAAGACAATGTATCTGTTGACAATAATATAAACAATAAATGATAAAAATACGATTTTTTTATATATAAAAAGGAAAAGCCAAAAAGCAACATTTTTAATTTGCGTTGCCTTTTTCTTGAATAGAAACGATCTTTGTGCAGAAGTAAAAGAATTTTAAAAATCTATATATACAGTCGAACCTCCATAAGTCGAACCTCGATAAGTCGAATTTTTGATAACTCGAACCTGTTTCCCTAGTACTTGCCTATTTCAACGTTAATATTTTTATATCAATAACTCGAATTATTTTTAGTTTTCTTTGACTTCGACTTATCGAGGTTCGACTGTATATGTAAGTAATTAATAATACATTTTATTGTTGATTTTTAATTGTTTTTATGACAAATAAACAACATTTAAATTAATAATTAAAACAATATGGTCATTGATCTCCCCAAAAATTGAAATTTTGTCATTCAAGAAATATTTGAGGTCGATAACCATATTTTTATAGGTTTTTTGATAAAACTATTTAGAAATAAAAATAAAACGCTTTCAATTCTATTTTAACATCGATGTACTTTTTAGCTATTTAATAAACTAACAGATTTAGAATACTAGATTTATTTTTAAAAACAAAAGAGACACATGGTTGGTATAAAATCAATTAAAGACTTATTTTTTAAGACTTATTCTGGAGTTTCTTCTTCTTACTACTGTAGTTTGGCATGATTGCTTGTTTTTCTTCATATATTTGCCTTCATTTACTTGTTTGGAAGATTATCAATTTTATAATTTAGTACACTAAAATTTAAAAATAAATTGTCAGCATAATATCAAACAATAACTACTGAATAAAATTATTCTTAAAATAAAATGTGGTTATTTAAAATACACCGCAATTTTTAAAAATCTTTATGGCTGATCAATTTTTTATTAAAAAAAACATTTCTTGTCCTTCTCTACACGTTGATTATTCATTTGGTGCAACATAATCAAAAAAAATAAAATCGTTTTTTGACATATTTTCTTCGAATATTATTCATTATTTACTGATAAAATATTTCTTTTTATTTAAAAATATATTAATAATGTAATATAATTTTTTCCTATTATTGAAAATAATTCTTATGTGTTAATTGTGTTTAATTTATGGACACATTTAAAAAGAAGTACATAGACATCCTACTTCACATCAACTGGAATAAAACGCATATTAAAAAAAATGATCAAAAATAGACAATAGGACATTAGAAAATTGGTAGCTTCTATACTTTGATAGTTATAAAGTGTTATAAAAAATAAAGCATTTGTAACAATATAGTAATTTCTATCTTGCGTTTTCTGTATTTTGTTGCTTTCAGATCTTATTTTCTAATAAAATAAATTCCTGTTAAATATTTTTTAAAACGCATTTCACATTTGTTTGTGGATTAAAAAATGTATTTTTCAGCTAAAAATTCATAAATTATTCTTTTTGACGATATCGGGTTTGACATTTAACTGTATACTTTACTATAACTAATTTAAATAATTTCTTAAGCAAACTATTGTAATGTAATATTAACTTTATTTTACTTTCAAATTCAGTTAGATACATTTTTAGGAAACACTAAAGTTAACAATAGGTACAATAAAAATAAATAGTTCGGTAGTTGCAATTGGCAAAATTTCGAACAAAATCAAGTTAAAAATGTGCGAGATTGGAGGAGGGACATGTATATTTATAGAAAAGCCGTATTAATGTCCTGAAACGCTTAGGAAACTGTGAAGGATTCAATTTAAGATTTTCGGGGCAGTCTTGGATTGGCTCATTTTGATTTCGGATAATAAATAACTTCTCAGAGTTAGCCGAAAACTTCATCAGTATTGTTCAGTCTGTGGTTCCCTTCTATTCCTTGGTTTTTTTCCAACTCTTCGTCAACATGAGCAAAGGTATTTTTGATTTTTAGCCTTTTTTTCTAAATTATTTACTTTTGTTATTTTTACTATTCATTTGCTTAATGAAAACCTTGGTACATTGTTGATATTTATAACAATTGGTTAATCAAAAAGGCGACTCAATCAAAATGTTAAAAATATGCATGATTAATGCTTCTTGTAAGATTATCCACAATTCTGTAACAGCTGGATTCTGTCATCATTTTCCACCTACTTATCTAAAAATAACTGATCTTATAAATACTTAAATTCAAAGAATAACGCCTGTATACATTTCGCACAAATGTTTGATCAGACTTTGCGCGATCCTTGCCAATTTTGATTGAAAGATTGCACAGGTAGCATAAACAGAGCCTTGTAAGTTCCCTCGCGCCCACACGCGAACCTCAATTTTGAAATTCTTTAAACTTTTTTTTTGTTTACCTATTGTGCGACGAAAACACAAAAGGTGATTTGTAAAGAATAGCGGTTGTTGAAAAAAATGTTAGTCGAGTGGCATACGTCCAAAGAGCCCACACAAAATTAAATATTTTTGGGAGTAACAAAATGATGCATAACTTTTGAAATGTGTGTTCTAAATTTAAAGACGTTATTGCTAAACAAATTGTAAATCAACGATCTTGCATTTTTATATTTTTTGTAAATGTTAGTTTAATAAGACACAAGAAATTCGATTTTATGGGCAAGAGTGATCAATATGTGGAAATCCTGTGTAATTGTAACAATTTAACTATTTTCAAATATACTTTAAAGTTATTTTATTAGATTTTCATTAAATTGACTTGGTAGAAGTCTCCTGCATTTTCTGAATTTTAAATGTGATTAAAGTATGTGAATTTAAATTAGAAATAATTACTTTGAATGAAATAGAATAAAAAAATTAAATATTAGGTGCGGTATATTTTGAGTTTATTAATAAATTATTTTGACTTAATGTTAAGCTGCTTGCAATAAATTATTTTTTCAAATTCCACAACTAATATATAAATAGGTCTACAAATTTTTATTTAGTAACAATCAAAGAAAACCTAATTGTTTGTTGTATTTTTTTTAATTTTAATTTATAAATGATTTTAACAATATTTATAATTGCTTAGTTATATTTAACCCTTTGCACTCGTAAATATATGTATGTTTTAAAACGCATCTTGCCGCTCCTACGGCCACAAACGAGTGCAAAGGGTTAACAGATTCCGTGCATTTAGATCAACATTTAAAAAATAAATACAAAAAAAGGTTTTTAAATTGATTTTTTGTGATAAATCGATTTATTGGATTTCTAATTCTATGAGACATTGATTCTATTCAGGTTTTTTTTGTGTTATTTTAATTAATATAATACTTCTTACTATTTAATATTATTGTTATTATTTTATAAATTACCCGAATTTTTTAAATTATAAGTTAGTCTTTATTTCGAATTGTTAATACTAAACTGATTGTTTCCAAATTGTTGTTATTTGAAATGTGAATTTAAAAAAACATAATCTCATATTAAATTTATTTTTAACTAAAGTGATTGTTTATAATATTATGTATTACCAAATTTTAAAAGTTAGAAATATTCAATATAATGGTTAGCATTTATAAAAATCATAAAACTGAATACATACATCAAGCAATAAACTAAAAAATAAATTAATCAAAAATAACTAACAATGAAAAAATTTATAGAAGTACACGGAAAATTAATTGTTCTTTTTAGTACAAGATTGTGTCAAATGCGATTCTAATAACAAACATTACATAAAAAGTAATGATAAATAACAATATATTAAAAGGATTTTATACAATTGCCACTATCTCCCCCTTCTCACCTTATGGTTCCATTCTCTTTGATCTTTCTAGTACCCATCTCATATTCCTCTGTCTTCCATGGTCTCGTTTACGTTATCTCACCATGAGCGTATCGGTCTTCTCCTCTTTCTCCTTCCCATCAATCTCCAGTTCGGTGTTTTCTTAATCTATTTTTTATCTTCATTTCTTCTCACATAACCATATTACCTCAGCATTTTCCCTTCTACTAAATTTACCGCGTCCTGTGTTATTCCCATTACCATTACGATTACCCTTCGCATTTCTTTATTCCTGACCCTGTCCATCCGCGTCATCCTACAACATCTTCTCCAATATTCCAATATGCGATAGCGCATTTATTTTTATTTGTATTTTTTATTAATTTTCCAAGTCTCTGCCTCGTATGTCATAATACTTTTAATAATCCATTTTTATATTCTGATTTTGTTTCTTTTCGTAATATGTTTGTCTCATAGTATTGTGTTTAGCTGTCTGATACTTGTCGTGCTTGTCCCAGCCGGGATTTTATTTCTTCTTTGGGTGTTTTTCTCTTGTTATTATGGTCCCCAGGGATTTAAATTTTTTAGTTACTTTAATCTACACATTCTCTTTAATTTCATGATTTTCAATTTTTCCTTTTTTTGTTAAGTATTGTGTTTTATTGAAGTTTAAATCCAGTCTAGTTTGGTCATACTCCTCCAATTTCCTCACCATATGGCCAAAATCTGCTAGGTCTTGGACAATGACGTCTTGATCATCTCCGAAGCTCAAACTATAAAGGTCGTCTCTAGTTGGGGCTTTCATACCATCACATTTATTTTTCCAGTTCATTAATTTCTGTTAAAGGTAGATTGTAAACAGTGTCTGGGAGGTACCCCTTAAATCCTCCCTGGACTTCCCTTATTTTGCCTTTTATACCATCTTCTAACTTATTTTTAATTATTTTTCCATGCGATCGCCTAAACGTTGAGACAATGCTGATACCTCTGTATTTTTCGTAGTATACGATTTCCTTTTTTTTTAAATGGAGGATATGTGCGCTTCGATTCATTCTTATGATATATCTTCTTCGTTTATAGCCCTATGAAATATATTTTTATTATTTGGAGCAAATGTTACTCAATCTAAAAGTTAGATTCGTTCCAGTTTAGTTGAAAAAAATTATTTGGAGTAATCGAATGAAACATTTTTTCATAAGGCTTTGAAATTCAAATTTTGGGTCCATATCAATGTTATCGTATTTCTCATCCTTTAGATAGAATCTCAATTTTCTTCTTCTTCTTCTTGCCCTTTTATACCTGTATCAGGTTTAAGCGATTTCCCCGCTTGAAAATTTGTTGTGAATGTTGTAGTGTTTCAAAGATTCAAGGGACCTACAGTTTTACGTGGGTTCCGAACCACGGCAATTTCTAGGGAAATTTTCGAGCAGTCTTTACTCTTGCCAGGTGCTCAGCCTTGCGAAGAGAAGAGGAGCGTGAAAATTTTTCGATGGTCGGCGCGGGGATTCGATCCACTTCGAATCCACTTCGCTAGCGCAGCAGCCCAAACACTAAACCACTTGCGCCACGCTTTCTCTTTCAATTTTCTTGCGAATTGAAAGAATTTCACAACATCAACTCCCACTGATTTGGGTGTATAAAATATCTGAGGACTATTAATATCGACTACATCTGTCTCGCATCGAACGTTTCTTATTTAAGTTTACCACAGTTGCAGTAAATTGAACCACAACCGAAGTTAAGACTGCTACACGTTGTAGTAACTTTTACTTTTTCACTGTAGTTGGCGATACTACAATTTTCTAAATGAGTTCAAGTTCTTTTACGATACAAACATATAAGATGATCTTTCAGTACTAGATGATACAGCGTTGCCAGATCGTAAATTTTTTCTTGAGCACGACTCGTCAATGTATTAGTTCTAAAAAGAATGATTTTCATACACAGAAATCAAACAGAACTGCTATCGAGTCGCGACAATGTCAAATGTCAAATATCGATTAATTTTAATGATTTCAATTTAGTACAACGTCGCAAAGTGCTGAAATACTGAAAACAATAAAATATTCTAGTTTAACGATAGTTGGCGCAATAAAAAGCAGAAATTTAGTGTTATTCTTGCACTTAATTATTAAATGTATCGTGGTCTTCTATTTATTGCAAAAAGACTACAGGGTCAAATTGGTGTTGTCATATTTTTACGCCAACCTGATGTATACTACATTTGTTGATGTGGCAACTGCAATTTATTTTCCCTGTAATTAAGGGGGCGGTCCGAGAGAACTGGGTTGCCTAATATCGACTAAAATTTAGACGTTTCTTACTTCAATTACCATTTCTAAATAACAATATATAATGTTGCAAAAAAAATTAAATAGACCAATAAAGGATTGGACTAGAGCATGGCATATTTCATTTTCCCAAAATGTAATATAAATCTAAAAAAATAGCAAACCTGCTGAAATTAAAATGCTTTAAGGGGCAAAAAAAAACGATAGTTCAAGCTGTAATTATACAAAAACTAAAGAATTTGATCAAATTTGAAATATGCTATGCTGTAGAGCCATCTTTTGTGTATATATTGTTAGAAAATTGTATTGAAAAAGTAATTAATAACAATTTGGTAATTGAAGTGCCGAAGCACTGTTTTTGGTCTCGCTGGGCAAGGTTATGTTGAGAGTTTTATTGCGGTTCCTCGTTTTCGCTAACCAAAACTTTGACCCTTGTCCGTTAGATGGTAATAGCGTTGAACAGTTGTATTTGAAAGTTGTGGGGTAATGGCGCCTTGGGATGGCGTTATTACATCAGTGATAGACAAAAAGACTATAATAATTAAAAATTACACTCAGATTTATTTTAGGGTCTGTAATGATCACAAACACATTTGTCTGGTTTCTATATGAGAATTCGTTTAGGACTAGTACGGATTGCGTAATCGCGCTATTCTTTGCGGTGTTGCCCCGCGGACCAGATTTTTTTCAGGTACCTGAACGCAGATCGATAAAAATCGTAACATCGTAATGGTTTAATAATATCAATGCATTCATTAATCAGTGCGACCAATTTTATATAAATCAAATTGCGAATTTAAAATCAGCTTAGTGTGCGCTTGCGCTTTATGCGGTGGTTTAAATCGCCTAGTTTGAGTTGACAATGGTCAACTTTTACAATGGTAAAATCTTTGTTGAATGCGGCTTCGTACTTTGCCTTTATGGTTTGAAGGCGGTTTTGACCGATGTTTTCGCACATTATAGCCCTAAATAGTTCATGAAAAAGGTAAATGACCAATGTGCCATTTACATTTTTACCTTTATTTTTTACCTTTATACCAAAATAATAATGTCTGTGGTAAATATTTTTTTATTAAATTCATTGAAGTAAGTTTTTGTCTAAATTATTTTCTATTTTTAGGTTTCATTTATGATGAACTTCAATACAGATAAAAATTTGAGCACTTTTTGTCATAGTACTACATGTTTGAAAAGTTAGTATACATATACAGGGGGTCCCAAATTAAGTAGGCTAACATGGGTATCTTTCTTATTAGTGGAGATACAAGTCTGGTTAAATGGGCAATGTTTTGCAGTTTTAGATGCCGATTCAGATTCCGTTATTAAAATTTTAAAATTCCGAATAGTTCCGAAGTAATTGTAAAAACTGAAAATCGTTATTTTCTGTAATGTCAAATAACTTTCTAATTATAAAATTTACAAAAAGTTTAATATAAAAGTTACTAGGTTTTATAAAATACAGATTGAAAAGGTATGGTAGGGATCACAATCTTTCAAAAATAAGGCACGTATACAAACAGACTTTGATAAACGTTATAGTATGTTGTGAAGTGGTTGTATAATTTTAGATTTTGATAAATCAACGAGTTTTGCACAAAAAATTAATAAAACGAAAAGCAGCTCAACTTCTAAGCTTTCGTGCGTTTTTCAAAATAATGATATTTTTATTAATCAAACAGCAAAGCTTGTGAAATTATCGTAGATTTTATTTTTTGAGATTAATTTTTATTAAATGGCTATCAAGCAATTGAAGTATGCCAATTTTGGTAAACATTTTCTGGGAGCATACATAGATAAGGGGTCGTTCATAAAATACGTTCGCATACAAGGGGGTCTTGCTGAGTGTGACACGGGGACGGGTGTCTACGGCAACGTGACGTTCGCCGTTCATTACATTTTAAATTAGTATTTCTTTCGACTATTTTTCTTTTAAATTTTTATCATAATAGAAAGTCATTATTATTTATTTTTTCCTTATAAAAGATATTTATTGATTTATTTAAATTTTATTATAAAACTAAATAAATATTTTTAATTCTCAAAATTTGTGTACTATCAATTGAAATTTATCATATTCGGGGAGGTCTTAGTTTTGTGACAAAATATTTCTAGGGGGTCATAGGAAGTGTGACACCGCGTGACAATGGGGGGTCAAAAAGCTGATTTTAGCGTGTCGTATTTTATGAACGGCTCCTAATAAAATAAAATAAATTTCGTTATTATCTGCTTCCAAAATTGCCGATCCTTGCAAAAATATGCCCTTTGAGAAGATATTTATTGAAGGTATGCAATTTAAATATGCACTTTGCATTCCCGGTCATTTCAATTATTCTAGAATTTGAAAATACTAAGTATGTTTAGTATTTATTTACGATATAAGCATTTATTTCAATCTGATATTTTCAAAATTTAACTTTTTGTTCTTACTCCCTTATCACGGTTAATATTTTTACCACAAAATACTCTTCTGCCCTTAAAATTTTGTTAGTTATTTTTAACCACAATTATAAATAATTTCGATATATAAAATGATTTAAAAATTTATATAGAAAACATTTTTTAATAAATATAATTGGACTAAAAACATTAGTATCAAAGTATTTTCAACATTTATTTATGATCTATAATAAATAAAATTAGAACTATATTTAAAAACAATAAATATATCATCAGAACAAATAAAAGAAATCCAGAAAATTAATCATTAGCGCCCTTCTGCAATACCGTAATTATTATCCTTTCATTTTAAAGAAAAACAAGTATTTTACAATTTTATACACATATTTATGTTACTTTGTAATATTAATAAAACAAATCGCATTAATTAAGATTCATAACATAATAAATATGTATTCTTAAATTTAAACTGGTTTTTGAATTGCGCGCCGACGCTTACTTTGCGATTTCTGCCAAACCTAACAATCGAAATCGCATGAAAATTCTCTGAATATAACATTTGAAATAATATTGCAAGTAATCAGCTTTTGGTAAACCAAACTGTATGTCGAAAATAAACGAAAGTATGCGAGTTTGACCGATAAAACTAGACCTGGAACAACTTATGTATTTTGAAGGTTTTTCAAATCAGCGTAAAAATCGATATCTTGCATCTCTATACAACTATCGTGACTCTCTCTACGAATAGTAGTTCCCATGCCACTAGCCAGGCTTCTTAATATATAAAAAATATCTTTTATTCTTAATCAATTTAAAAATTAAAACATGGTCTCCGCTTAGAACGACATATCATCCTAAAGCACCACGAAATAATCAAATTACCAATTTTGATTATATGGATATGTATCTTTCAATTTCAATAAATATATGTATTCAGTCAAATTCAAGGCCCCGGGTTTGTCTAAAACTTCTGACAAGCGGGAGAGCCACCTAGAAACCAAAAGATAAGTTTATCTTATTTCTTGACCGACTTAACTTAGCCCTAAACCGCACTGTAGTAATTTATTATTTCACCGCATCATGTTAAAATCGCTAATGTTTTGGATCGCCCCCTTAAACAGTTTATTTTTAGAATTAACTTTTAAAAAGTTCGCCAGCCTATTATGCTTCGATTTTTACTAGAATGAAATTAATTGCAAACTAATGGCAATTCGATTAATTTTTTTTAGAACTCACACTCAACGTTAAAGTTCCATCTTTCCCAAACGCTGGAGAAAATGTAGTTTTAGAAGCCGATTTGGATCTTGGTGGAAATCCATTGGAATCGATCAAGTGGCTTAAAGATGATGCCGAATTCTACACCGTAACTCCTCAAGGAACAACCACCAAATACGTTTCTGGCATCCAAGTTGATGTAAGTTCTAGTCACTAAGGTCACAATCCATAATATCTTATTATTTTTATTTAATTTACATAGATGAGAAATTGTCTCGTGTAAAAGTCACTTTAATGAAAGTCACCGAGCAAACAGGCGGCATGTTCAAGTGCGAACTTCGAGCTGGCGGAAGAATGATGATGAAGGGAGCTGGCATGAAAGTTCAGCCCAAAAAATGAACGACCAAAATCAAAAAGAAAAAGCCTTTAAGAACCAGGTACATAATTTTTTATTTATACTTCAGAAATATGTTATTCGTACAATAAATTATTTGCAATTTAGATAATTCCTACTTGTACATTAATCACATCGCCTAATACATTAATTACTAAAAACTAAATCTTTTTAACTTTAAATATTACTCTTACTACACTACTATTGTCTTAGAATAACAGCCAATTGTTATAATGCAGACTTTACGATCTCAGATTCAATCAGGTTACCTGAGTTTCATTTTTCAAGGTACTATTCTTGCACTTTACATTTAGTTTATGATTGTGCTACACATTTAATTCTAAATCTAGATTATTTGCAATTCAAATTTGAAATAATTAATTTGATTGGTTAGTTGTACTGGTAACCATAGTTTCGGACCAAATAACCAATGATAATTTTTGTTGAGCTAAAAAGTTTTAATAGCTACTTATTGTTTGACACATATTTTGTATATCTACTTTATATTCTCTTAACGAGCATAATTAAATGATATTAACAAAAATGGCCAACATTAATTTCTACAATTATTATTTAATACTGTTCGAAATAGATAATTTAAAATTTATTATAATAAAATTGAAATTATTCATAGAATTTTAATGCCAACAAATACGTAATATCTTTTCATATTACCTGCTTTGAAAGTGCGAGTTTAAAAGTCGAAACAACCCAATTTCAAACCAATGAGACTGTTACCGGGCAGAAAACGAACACTTTCTTCCCTAGGGCAGAATACGACTATTTTCTGCCCTCTGAATGAAATTAGAATCATTTTAACGCACAAAAACTAAAGAATTTGATCAAATTTGAAATATGCTATGCTGTAGAGCCATCTTTTGTGTATATATTGTTAGAAAATTGTATTGAAAAAGTAATTAATAACAATTTGGTAATTGAAGTGCCGAAGCACTGTTTTTGGTCTCGCTGGGCAAGGTTATGTTGAGAGTTTTATTGCGGTTCCTCGTTTTCGCTAACCAAAACTTTGACCCTTGTCCGTTAGATGGTAATAGCGTTGAACAGTTGTATTTGAAAGTTGTGGGGTAATGGCGCCTTGGGATGGCGTTATTACATCAGTGATAGACAAAAAAAGACTATAATAATTAAAAATTACACTCAGATTTATTTTAGGTCTGTAATGATCACAAACACATTTGTCTGGTTTCTATATGAGAATTCGTTTAGGACTAGTACGGATTGCGTAATCGCGCTATTCTTTGCGGTGTTGCCCCGCGGACCAGATTTTTTTCAGGTACCTGAACGCAGATCGATAAAAATCGTAACATCGTAATGGTTTAATAATATCAATGCATTCATTAATCAGTGCGACCAATTTTATATAAATCAAATTGCGAATTTAAAATCAGCTTAGTGTGCGCTTGCGCTTTATGCGGTGGTTTAAATCGCCTAGTTTGAGTTGACAATGGTCAACTTTTACAATGGTAAAATCTTTGTTGAATGCGGCTTCGTACTTTGCCTTTATGGTTTGAAGGCGGTTTTGACCGATGTTTTCGCACATTATAGCCCTAAATAGTTCATGAAAAAGGTAAATGACCAATGTGCCATTTACATTTTTACCTTTATTTTTTACCTTTATACCAAAATAATAATGTCTGTGGTAAATATTTTTTTATTAAATTCATTGAAGTAAGTTTTTGTCTAAATTATTTTCTATTTTTAGGTTTCATTTATGATGAACTTCAATACAGATAAAAATTTGAGCACTTTTTGTCATAGTACTACATGTTTGAAAAGTTAGTATACATATACAGGGGGTCCCAAATTAAGTAGGCTAACATGGGTATCTTTCTTATTAGTGGAGATACAAGTCTGGTTAAATGGGCAATGTTTTGCAGTTTTAGATGCCGATTCAGATTCCGTTATTAAAATTTTAAAATTCCGAATAGTTCCGAAGTAATTGTAAAAACTGAAAATCGTTATTTTCTGTAATGTCAAATAACTTTCTAATTATAAAATTTACAAAAAGTTTAATATAAAAGTTACTAGGTTTTATAAAATACAGATTGAAAAGGTATGGTAGGGATCACAATCTTTCAAAAATAAGGCACGTATACAAACAGACTTTGATAAACGTTATAGTATGTTGTGAAGTGGTTGTATAATTTTAGATTTTGATAAATCAACGAGTTTTGCACAAAAAATTAATAAAACGAAAAGCAGCTCAACTTCTAAGCTTTCGTGCGTTTTTCAAAATAATGATATTTTTATTAATCAAACAGCAAAGCTTGTGAAATTATCGTAGATTTTATTTTTTGAGATTAATTTTTATTAAATGGCTATCAAGCAATTGAAGTATGCCAATTTTGGTAAACATTTTCTGGGAGCATACATAGATAAGGGGTCGTTCATAAAATACGTTCGCATAAAAGGGGGGGTCTTGCTGAGTGTGACACGGGGACGGGTGTCTACGGCAACGTGACGTTCGCCGTTCATTACATTTTAAATTAGTATTTCTTTCGACTATTTTTCTTTTAAATTTTTATCATAATAGAAAGTCATTATTATTTATTTTTTCCTTATAAAAGATATTTATTGATTTATTTAAATTTTATTATAAAACTAAATAAATATTTTTAATTCTCAAAATTTGTGTACTATCAATTGAAATTTATCATATTCGGGGAGGTCTTAGTTTTTTGACAAAATATTTCTAGGGGGTCATAGGAAGTGTGACACCGCGTGACAATGGGGGTCAAAAAGCTGATTTTAGCGTGTCGTATTTTATGAACGGCTCCTAATAAAATAAAATAAATTTCGTTATTATCTGCTTCCAAAATTGCCGATCCTTGCAAAAATATGCCCTTTGAGAAGATATTTATTGAAGGTATGCAATTTAAATATGCACTTTGCATTCCCGGTCATTTCAATTATTCTAGAATTTGAAAATACTAAGTATGTTTAGTATTTATTTACGATATAAGCATTTATTTCAATCTGATATTTTCAAAATTTAACTTTTTGTTCTTACTCCCTTATCACGGTTAATATTTTTACCACAAAATACTCTTCTGCCCTTAAAATTTTGTTAGTTATTTTTAACCACAATTATAAATAATTTCGATATATAAAATGATTTAAAAATTTATATAGAAAACATTTTTTAATAAATATAATTGGACTAAAAACATTAGTATCAAAGTATTTTCAACATTTATTTATGATCTATAATAAATAAAATTAGAACTATA
The DNA here is from genome assembly GCA_036325965.1 of Sinopyrophorus schimmeli. Taxonomy (NCBI): domain Eukaryota; kingdom Metazoa; phylum Arthropoda; class Insecta; order Coleoptera; family Elateridae; genus Sinopyrophorus; species Sinopyrophorus schimmeli. The sequence goes on along the minus strand of JARFIZ010000089.1, from coordinate 1,071,394 downwards.
TTTAAAAACAATAAATATATCATCAGAACAAAAAAAAAGAAATCCAGAAAATTAATCATTAGCGCCCTTCTGCAATACCGTAATTATTATCCTTTCATTTTAAAAAAAAACAAGTATTTTACAATTTTATACACATATTTATGTTACTTTGTAATATTAATAAAACAAATCGCATTAATTAAGATTCATAACATAATAAATATGTATTCTTAAATTTAAACTGGTTTTTGAATTGCGCGCCGACGCTTACTTTGCGATTTCTGCCAAACCTAACAATCGAAATCGCATGAAAATTCTCTGAATATAACATTTGAAATAATATTGCAAGTAATCAGCTTTTGGTAAACCAAACTGTATGTCGAAAATAAACGAAAGTATGCGAGTTTGACCGATAAAACTAGACCTGGAACAACTTATGTATTTTGAAGGTTTTTCAAATCAGCGTAAAAATCGATATCTTGCATCTCTATACAACTATCGTGACTCTCTCTACGAATAGTAGTTCCCATGCCACTAGCCAGGCTTCTTAATATATAAAAAATATCTTTTATTCTTAATCAATTTAAAAATTAAAACATGGTCTCCGCTTAGAACGACATATCATCCTAAAGCACCACGAAATAATCAAATTACCAATTTTGATTATATGGATATGTATCTTTCAATTTCAATAAATATATGTATTCAGTCAAATTCAAGGCCCCGGGTTTGTCTAAATCTTCTGACAAGCGGGAGAGCCACCTAGAAACCAAAAGATAAGTTTATCTTATTTCTTGACCGACTTAACTTAGCCCTAAACCGCACTGTAGTAATTCATTATTTCACCGCATCATGTTAAAATCGCTAATGTTTTGGATCGCCCCCTTAAACAGTTTATTTTAGAATTAACTTTTAAAAAGTTCGCCAGCCTATTATACTTTGATTTTTACTAGAATGAAATTAATTGCAAACTAATGGCAATTCGATTAATTTTTTTTAGAACTCACACTCAACGTTAAAGTTCCATCTTTCCCAAACGCTGGAGAAAATGTAGTTTTAGAAGCCGATTTGGATCTTGGTGGAAATCCATTGGAATCGATCAAGTGGCTTAAAGATGATGCCGAATTCTACACCGTAACTCCTCAAGGAACAACCACCAAATACGTTTCTGGCATCCAAGTTGATGTAAGTTCTAGTCACTAAGGTCACAATCCATAATATCTTATTATTTTTATTTAATTTACATAGATGAGAAATTCGTCTCGTGTAAAAGTCACTTTAATGAAAGTCACCGAGCAAACAGGCGGCATGTTCAAGTGCGAACTTCGAGCTGGCGGAAGAATGATGATGAAGGGAGCTGGCATGAAAGTTCAGCCCAAAAAATGAACGACCAAAATCAAAAAGAAAAAGCCTTTAAGAACCAGGTACATAATTTTTTATTTATACTTCAGAAATATGTTATTCGTACAATAAATTATTTGCAATTTAGATAATTCCTACTTGTACATTAATCACATCGCCTAATACATTAATTACTAAAAACTAAATCTTTTTAACTTTAAATATTACTCTTACTACACTACTATTGTCTTAGAATAACAGCCAATTGTTATAATGCAGACTTTACGATCTCAGATTCAATCAGGTTACCTGAGTTTCATTTTTCAAGGTACTATTCTTGCACTTTACATTTAGTTTATGATTGTGCTACACATTTAATTCTAAATCTAGATTATTTGCAATTCAAATTTGAAATAATTAATTTGATTGGTTAGTTGTACTGGTAACCATAGTTTCGGACCAAATAACCAATGATAATTTTTGTTGAGCTAAAAAGTTTTAATAGCTACTTATTGTTTGACACATATTTTGTATATCTACTTTATATTCTCTTAACGAGCATAATTAAATGATATTAACAAAAATGGCCAACATTAATTTCTACAATTATTATTTAATACCGTTCGGAAATAGATAATTTAAAATTTATTATAATAAAAATTGAAATTATTCATAGAATTTTAATGCCAACAAATACGTAATATCTTTTTCATATTACCTGCTTTGAAAGTGCGAGTTTAAAAGTCGAAACAACCCAATTTCAAACCAATGAGACTGTTACCGGGCAGAAAACGAACACTTTCTTCCCTAGGGCAGAATACGACTATTTTCTGCCCTCTGAATGAAATTAGAATCATTTTAACGCTGTCAGAATAGATTTGATTTATTATTAACCTCATAATTGTCATTCTCGCCATTAACTAATCTGACAGATGTCATATTTGCAAGATTAAAATAAACATTCAAACTCTTAGTTTCAACGTAGGTAAAATGAAAAATGTAGTTTGGAACACGGGATGAAACACGATTTCAGAGAAGGGGTGATGCCAGCCTTCGTTTTGTTCGCGCAGGAAAACCTTTTCCTCATTTGAAATCGTCTTGTTTCGTCCCTTGGCACGCAATACACAGTGGAACCTTGATAACTCGGATTTTAAGGGAAATGCTAAAAATTTCGAGTTTTCAGCTTATCGAGTTTTTAGAGATACAATGGATTTTACGACTACAATTCTGACTTACAAGACTAAAATTTCTATGTATTTACTTAGAAAGTTTAATGAAGCGAAATGCACGTGTACAAAAAACAATAGAAAAATCATCAAACATTTTTGAGAATAGCTAACAAAATTTAATATTTTATTGCTTCTAATTAGAAGAATTCAATGTATGATGTCATTACTTTACTAATTTTGACATAGGGGGTATTTGTATTAATAGTACCTTTATAAGGAAATAATATTTTGTGCAAGTTACAGAGTCTAACTAATTGTAGATATTGCATATTTAAGGCTTTAACGGAAGGGAATGGCTTCTTTCTTCGTCTTATTGAGCATTACCACTTGAGGTTCGGGTTATCGAAGTTCCACTGTACTATTAAATATAAATAATCTCCTTCTAACAGTAATTATTATCAAACACGAAGAATTTATCCATCGAAATTATTTTAACGATTTTGTAAAGACATGAGAGGGTAATATCTGGCAGAAGGTCGATATTTCCATTGTGAACATACACGATCTGCTTCTTCCTTGGTGTAACCATTTCTACAATAAAATGCTCTCATACAACTCCGTCACTCAAATTAAAATTATATAAATTAAGAAAAAAACAACAAACAACAAACATATTCAATAAAGCAAACATTTATTTAAAAAAATAAAAGAACTTAAAAAAAAATAAAATCACAAAAAGTTGAGTTTTTTTAATAACTTATTGAAATAAATCTCAACGACTTCTCCTTTGGTGCTACAACAAAAAGTTCTCGGACTTGAAACGTACCTTTCGCCTACTTGAAATTCGTACTCGCAACCATCTTCTGAATTATTATCGCTAATACTATTGTCATCTACTTCTAATCTATAAGAACTATGCAGTTTTGATCTACAGAAAAACACAAGCGACTTACCGTTGGTATTCGGAGCAAGGACTTCGTTGTTTGAAGCAAATCACTTGTACGACATTGAAAAATATTGCTCCAATTGTGTTGGCCGTTTCCGAGTTGACGTTCTGAAGACATCTTCGAAATGTTGCGTCGCAATCGCAATGGGATCTAAAATCAAATTGATTAATAACAAAGTTGAATCACATCAAGTGGACCCCTCATTTTCCACTTGATCATGGAATACTTGTTCAAATATATTTTAAAAAGTAGTTATTACTAATAATCATCCCTCAAAAAAGTTTTTGAAAATTTTAAATTTAACGATTTTTTTACAATTAAAATTTTTGGTACTTTTAATTAAAAAATTACAAAAAAGAAATTGTATTCTATTTTTTTTATGAAATTATAAATATTTTACTATAATCTCTGAAAATTTCGTTATGTTATCTTCAACAGCTTTTTTACAATTTATTTTTTAATTAAAAGTACCGAAAATTTTAATTGTAAAAAAAATTGTTGTTAAATTCAAAATTTTCAAAAACTTTTTTAAGGAATGATTATTAGTAATAACTACTTTCGAAAAATATATTTGAAGAAGTATTCTACATATGATCAAATGGAAATGAGGGGTACATTTGACGTAACTCGAATCAACATACAAATGTGATACTTTATTTAATTGTAAATTACTTACCTTGTAAAAAGAGATTTGTTGCATATTCCTTGTTTGCATTCACCTCGATTGAGAGCTTGAGGACAATTATCGTGTTCTCTGCAACACATGTCTTCGCGACGATGGTTACCTAAATCTGTATAATTATCTGCAACCGAACCTACAAAAGTTTTCGATTAATACATTTTAAAATTTGTAATGTGTGTTATTTTTGAGTTATTTAGTCAACAATTCTTTTTACCTGGCCCGCACCACTTGGTTCCAGGATAAATAAATCCCCCTTGATAAGAGCTCTTTAATTTCTTTTTCTTGCAAACTTCTTCGAGTTTGCTGATTTCTTCGTCGGAAGTTATTTTAATTTTACGTTGTTCTGTGTTGAGAATAGTGTATTGTATAAAATCTCTGCAAGTAATTAAATTTGTTGATTGCAAGAAACTAAAAATGAATTTGATTGTTACCTGTCGGTATATAAATAACAGTAAGGGGTTTCTGTTCTAAATTCGATCATTCTAGTCATTGTCCGATCTGCAATGTACAGATGGGCTAAGGCTATTCCAAGACATGTTATTAAAAAGTACAATCGGAAAAGCTATTAAAATGAAATAAAACTGCCTTAATGAAATTAGTGTTATTAGAAAAGCACTTACCTTCATCTCATCAGAAGTAAGTTTCTGAAACAGATATCTAACTATAATATTTATAAGACTTTTAATTAAGAATTATATTAATAACAAAAAATAATTAGTACAAAGAATAATTATATAAATAAAAATAGTTAAAATTATCATTTTTTAAGAAAATAATAATTAACTTTAAAATGACTTACAAATCAGTGATTAATTGACTTCTTCAATAAATCTTAATTAAACTTTTTTATTATAAATAATTCACATAATAATTTTCCTTAAATTTTGTAAATAGAAAGAGTTATTTTATTTCATAGAAAATTCAATACTTTCAATAAATCGATTTTATTCCAAAGATGCGCATAGGCAACTTAGTTCACAGTTACGAACAGTTTAACTATTTAATCATAGAGGACAGTACTTATATTATCTAAACGTCAAAAAATTTGCTAACCTTGCCTCCAGTATTAATGACGTACAACATTAAATATCGGAATTACCGATATGTAATTCTGATTAATACAATTAAAGTGTAACATATTTGCCACACAATGTGGTACAATTTAGCAATAATAATTGTGATAATAAAAACCTGTGCAACATTATCAATTCGATCAACGCTTATCGATGAAAGTTTTTTAAATAATCCTCAATATCACAATTACGATGAAGTTACTGCTTTGTTTAAACAATTTGAAAGGGATTACCCTACAAGAGCTAAACTGCATAGCATAGGGAGATCTGTCAGAAACCGAGATCTTTGGGCATTGGAAATACATGCAAATGTACAAAATCCGTCTGTTTTTAATCGATCATTATTAACACCTATGTTCAAATATGTTGCTAATATGCATGGAGATGAAACTATTGGAAGAGAATTAGTAATTTATTTAGCAAAATATTTGTTGTTTAATTATGGCAAAGACGAGAGAGTAACAAGACTTGTTAACAGCACAGATATTTACTTAATGCCATCCATGAATCCTGATGGTTTCGAAAATTCTGTGGTAATATAAAACACTCCAAACATTTAATTGAAATTAAATTGATATAATTTTAGGAAGGAAATTGTGAATCTAGAAATGGTTACGTTGGAAGAGTAAATGAAAACCGAATAGATTTAAATCGAGATTTCCCCGATCAGTTTGGTCCTCCCTTAAGAGCGGGAACGATTTTATCAGGAAGACAACCAGAAACAATAGCTATGATGACTTGGATAGTATCCAGACCTTTTGTTTTATCAGGAAATTTGCATGGAGGTGCGGTAGTAGCAAGTTATCCTTACGATGATTCAAAGTATGTGTTGCAAAAATAATAAATAAATTTGTACAATATTATTTTTAGTACTGGGCGTGTTTGTTGTAAAGAGAGCCGCACACCTGACGATGGTGTTTTTAAAGAACTCTCTTTAACTTATGCACAAAATCATGCTTTCATGAAATATGGCAATGCTTGCCGGAGCGATAATTTTGATAATGGTATTACAAATGGAGCGTTTTGGTATGAAGTTCATGGTGCGTGAATTAATTTAAATAATAATAGTTTTGTTTTCTTAGAATGTTGACATTTAAAGTAATTGACTTTGAAATAGATTAATTATTTATGAAGCAATCGATTAATATTTATAACATTCTGTTTTAGGAGGGATGCAAGATTTTAATTATGTACATTCCAATTGTTTTGATGTAACATTCGAATTAAGTTGTTGTAAATATCCACCAGCAAACAGATTGCCTTCGGAATGGCATCAAAACAAAGAATCTCTATTATCATTTATGGAAGCCGTCCATTGGGGTGTGAAAGGACTTGTAACTGATCAGAAAGGTGAACCCGTTTTGGATGCCGATGTTGTGATAGAAGGCATCGATCATAATGTAACAACTTCAAATAGAGGAGAGTATTGGAGACTTTTATTACCTGGAACTTATAGAATATATGTCGTAGCTTTTGGGTGAGTTATAAAATTTCTTCTGTTTTTTCTAAAAGATTACATATGTTTTCTTTGATAGCTACCAAAGATCTGAAATTGCAACTGTGACCGTTGTTTATGGTCAAACGGCACTTCAAAATTTTGTTTTGGAAAAATTATCATTTCAATCAGGTAATATTGGTAATCAAGAATGGTTATGGCCAATTAATTAAGTCTCTGCTTTAATTGACTCTCTCAGTTTACTATTCTAAGTTTAATGGGATTAATGGTGGTTTTCTTAATTTTAAGAATTTTTGGTCGTATAAAACGATCTTTTATAAATTTTTATCTATTTACGTGAAACAAAATTAAACCAGTTATTATTACATATAAATCTTTACATTTTTCTTTATGTAAGTTTTTTTTTTATTATTTGAAGTCTGCTTATTTGAGTCTGCTGAAGGCTTTATTTATTATTTTTGCATGAAGGACTTGTGCTTGTTATATGAGATTGGAAATGGTGTGCCTTTTTTTCTTTTCTTTTTGGAGTAAAATACATGTGTTTATTTTTTTTTTATTTTGCATGCTTTGCAATAGAAAGAATCACAATTTGTAGATTTTATCTACACGATCCTTATAAATGGATTTAATATATAAAAATAATAATTATAACACAAAAGTTTAAATATCTATTTTATGGAATCTGTTAAAATCACGTGTCTCTTAATAATTACATATTTAAATAATAAAAAAAATTTTAAAAAACATGTGTATTTTATTCTTTGCACCTTTCACTTTCTCCTGTTGCACAAATGTATCTGCACTTTTTTTGCACCTTTCTAAATTTAATAAGTTTAAAAACAATTTTAGGTTCTTTTAAAGAATTAGAAAAGAGAAACCTAAGCGTTTTTGACGAATATGGATTTATGATCAAGCCGCAATTTAAACATCACAATTACACGGAAATGGAGGAATTACTAAAGAGTTATAATGAAATATATTCCGATATAACTAATTTAAAAAGTATTGGAAAATCGGTGCAGGGGCGCGAATTGTATGTTTTGGTATTGGGAAATACACCTTCCAAACATGTTCCAGGTATGTTAAATTACAACGAAGTACTTACATGTTTTTTATGCGTAATAACTACTAAACGAATTCTATAAAAAGCAACAGACTATTAACTATTTGTCGGAGATGCATATTTATAAAAAGGTAGAAAACCAAAAACCACTTCCTAGAAATATAATGGAAAACCTTTAGTTGGGTTATCACTTTATTTGATATATCTTTTTATAAATGTATTCATTTATTATCTTAGAATTTCTTGTTAGGTTGTCTTTGGAAATTCTGTTTGAGGTCAGAAGTTATGGGTTTTTAAAACACAAATTAAATAAATGTTATTATTGAAGCATACGAATTTATTATAATAGAAGAATCCAGTTTAATGGTAATTACATTGTAGTAAATTCCGAAATCCATTTCGTCGAGCGAAGTTCAAATTTTTTGGTGTCTGAAAACAAACTTTCGAAAACTTTTTACACATCGTAAATTGGTATCGAAAAACTACATGTAGATGTAATAAGATTGTGTTAAATTTCACTTTTGCCACCGGGAACTTAATTTGTTTCATAAGAAAGTTTCATTGTCGAAAAAAAGTTTTAGACAACCTTTTACAAATTTCATTTTGTTAATTTGAATTTCATTATTTGATAGAGGAGAAACGCTATGAAAATTTTTGGATTGCGTCAAATCCGATAGAAAAATATTTGAACACTTTACATGAATTATATTGGTTATTTTATTATAAAAATATTTGTAAAAATTCTCATCGTTATACCTTATTCGTTTGTTAAAGATAATCAGGGACAAAGAACACAAAGAGTACAAGTTTGGTTCCTAATACAAATGCGATTCTATAATTTTTGATTACAGTTTCTATCAGAACACAAAAACTATGAGTTAGTGCTCGACAATACTTAAGATTTAAAAAAATTGTAAACACACTATCCTAAGTACCTAAAAAATTATTGCCATACGTTTTTTTAGAGAATATCGAGATCTACCATATATATACAGTCGAACCTCGATAAGCCGAATTTTGATAACTCAAACTCGAACCTGTTTCGCTAGGACTCGCCTATTTCGACGTTAATATTTTTATATCGATAACTCGAATTTTTTGATAAGTCGAAGCGTTTTACAGTTCCCTAAATTCGAGTTTCTATTAGTAAATATTTCGATAACTCGAAGTTAAATTTTACAACTTTTCATAAAAGTACAATACCTGGTAGGATTAAAGAACGGGTTTGTTCTGTGTTATTGCTGGTCAAAATGCCTATTGTAAAATAGGATGAAAAGGTTTCATACTACAGGAGTTTGATGTTTTGATGACGGCACTTTAATTGGATTTAAATACTAATGTATGTTTAAATGCTTTCTCAACAGTTATGAAATTTAAGATGGTTTTTACCGTTTCTTTTACAAGAAAAGGGTCTGTTTTTGCCCCTTTTTTTTGGTTCTGGTCGTTATTCGTCGAGCACGGGTACGAACAAATAAATTTTTTGTTTATAGTTTATAACAGTGTGTAACAGAAAATCTAAAAATGAAATACTCTTTCTAAAATTATTTTGCCGATTAACAAGGAGTGTAAATGAAAATTAAAAAAAGGCTAAAGGAGTGTCCTTTTCTCAACTTGAAGAAAGCTATGATTGAATGATTTTGGTATACACGTAGTAAAATGTTCCGGTTCCGGGAGATCATTGGAAAAATTCGTAGAAACCCAACATTTTGGATCAATGAAGTAAAACATGATTTTAGATTACTTTTAATCCAACAATAAATAAGATGTAAATAACCATATTACCAAAGTAGTTAATAACACTAAATAATGTTAATGATTGTTTACAAATTTTGGTTATTTTGTATAAAAGATGGTAAATATAGATATGATATACACACACAAAAGAATTTAACGCGACTCTTTTTGATAAATCGAATTATTTTTAGTTTCCCTTCAACTACGTCTTATCGAGGTTTAATTGTAATTGTCATTATTTTTATAAAAAATTAATTTATAATCAAATAGTTTCTTAACATGGTACTTTATTCAAGGATAAAAAAATACTTATTTTCCTTTATTTAAAATACCTATGTGCATAACGTTTCTATTGATTTTACCCCATTGCACTTTTATATTTAAAATTGCGTTTAAAATTAAATTTAAATGTTTTAATAACATTTATTATTCCACCACAAAGATAGGAAGGATGTGGCTTCAATCTTTAATAAAATAAATCTAAATTTGAATATTTGAAGAATAATACACTTCCTATATCCGGCATCTTAATTGTTTTTTGCTTTAATTTTAATACTATAAATCTTAATATAAAAAATATTTTTTTTAGGAAAGCCCGAATTTAAATACATAGCAAACATGCACGGAAATGAAGTGGTAGGGCGCGAGCTTCTCTTGCTCTTAATTAAATATTTATGTGAAAATTATGGAACTGATGAAAGGATCTCAAAATTACTTAATACTACTCGAATTCATATTATGCCCAGTATGAATCCTGATGGATACGAAATGTCTATCGAAGGTGCATTAATTATACTTTGGCTTTAATTAGTTTAACTCAATTTTTATCTTTAGGAGATTCGAGTAGTGCGGCCGGTAGAAGCAATGCCCATAACATTGATTTAAACAGAAATTTTCCTGATCAATATGGAATCAATGAAGTATGAATTTTCATGGTAATTTACTTAATATATTTATCTCATTTGTTAATTGTAGTACAACAGAGTTGCCGAACCCGAAACTCGCGCTGTGATGGACTGGATTTTATCAGAACCGTTTGTGTTATCTGCTAATTTACACAATGGAGCTTTAGTAGCCAATTATCCCTTTGACGACAATTCTAATTTTAAGAATGGCGTTGAAAATCTAACTCCTGATGATAAAGTATTTAAATTTTTAGCCTCATACTTATTCCAATGTAAGTAGTCCGAAGATGTTAAATTTAGTATCTATTTGCACGATTATTTTAGGCTCATCGCTCAATGCATAATGAAGTACGATGTCCCATGTTTCCAGAAGAGCATTTTAAAGATGGCATAACTAATGGAGCTCAATGGTATATTGTTACAGGTGGTATGCAAGACTGGAATTATCTGGCAACAGGTTGCATGGAAATTACTTTGGAAATAGGGTGTTACAAATATCCAAACGCATCTGAATTACCAAATTATTGGACTGATAATCGTGAGGCTTTATTAACTTATATGGAACAGGTAGTTTGATCTTCTTTTTTTTAAATGAAGCTGTGCCAATAAATATTAGGGTTTTTAAATCCAGACGTAATTAAATTTAAAATTTCTTTTTAGGTGCATCGAGGCGTTCATGGTTTTGTTGTCAGCACAATAGGAAATCCAATTAAAAACGCAGAAGTTTATGTGGAAGGAATTGACCACATCGTTAAGACCACAGCCTTAGGAGATTATTGGCGTATCTTGTTGCCTGGTAAATATAATTTAACAGCAATGGCAAGAGGGTAAATAATAATTTAAAATTTAAAAAAACCAACATTACATAATAAATTTACAGCTATGATAGTTTTACACAAGAAATAACAATACCAGAAAGTGGCACTCTTGAGTACAACATAACGCTAATGCGAGACGATCCACAACATTGGGCGAGTGGCTATGATTTTGGTATTTCAGATAATCAATATAATCCTAAATACCATTCCAACAGCGAGTTAAATTCAATTATGGCTAATTTAGAAAATAAATATTCCGGAACCGCTGAATTTGATAGCGGCGAAAATTTTGTGTCCATGACTATTCGTTCACTAAAAATAAGTCATGAGGTGAACATTACTTTTATTTGTATAATTACTACAAACGTGTAATTAAATCAAAAATATTCCAGGTAGAAAAATTTGATGAAACGAAATACCACATAGCTATAATTGGCAACTTATATGCCACCCAACCAATTGGCCGAGAAATCTCAATTTACTTAGCCCGACATTTATTGCAAGGACACGCATTTTCCGATCCGTTAATAATGCAAATCTTAGAAAATAGTGTTATACACATAATCCCAGTAATAGATCAAGCGTTTGAAAAAATTTGGGGCGATTATCCTAAAACGGCCAGCGGCAAAATCAAACCGGACACCTATAATTGCCACAATATATCTGCCGATTTCAAACAAGTCGGGGACCAATTTCTAAATAGCGAGAATCGCGGAAACAATAATCAAAAGTATGCAACAAACGCTTTTAAACATATGCTCTTAGAAGAAAAATTTGATCTCATTATCAACTTTGAAGGAGGCGGCAGTAGTATTATGTGAGTTAAGAGTTTTTGTTACGATTGAAATTGACTTTAAATTTTTTTCAGTTATCCCCGGCCGCAGAATGAACAACAGATCTATCAGAAATTTGCTAAGTCTTATGTGAAAAGCATAAAAACTTTACATGGATGTCCAGGTAATGCCGTTGGCACCGACGATATGCTTACAGATTATATGTATCACGAGTACAATACTCCGATGTTTACACCGAAAATAAGTTGTTGCCAATATCCAGCTGTCGAGAATATTCCTTATATATGGAGGGAGATTCTGCAACCTACGATGGACTTATTAAAAATTATTAAGACAGGTAATAGTCATTTTACAATTATATTATTACATAATGCAACACATCGTTTTTCAGGTGTGCAAGGCTATATTAAAGACGAAAATTCAAATCCTATGAGAAATGCAACGGTCAATGTTCAAGGAATAAGCAAAACTTACGAAGGCACAAAGCAAAAAGGCCACTTTAAGATTTTATTGCCGGAAGGATCCTATATATTAGATATTCATTGTCATACATACAAATCAAGACAAATCAACATTAACTTAAAACAAGATGAAATATTTGCCTTAGATATTATTTTACAAAAAAAGAATGAGTCAGAAAGTGAAGAGCTTACAACGGAAAGTAATAACAATGAAGGTACCGGAATAAAAGGCTATATAAGAGATAACATGAACCATCCAGTTTCAAATGCCGAAGTGCACATAGTCGAAACTAATTTTACAACATTTTCGAATAAAGATGGGAGATATCTCATACATTTAAATTCTGGCAAATATACTGTTGTAGTAAGTAACTCCGGATATACAGATCATATAAAGTATGTTGAAGTGACAAATGTAAATCCACTACCCAAATTTGTGATGTTTACTTTAACGAAGGATACAACTGTAATGGGTCTTCCACGTTTAGTTTTTATTATTTTTACTGGTGCGTAAATATAATACAGGGTAATATTTTTATATATTGTTTTTAATTATTTAAGGTTTTATATGTTTGACCGGCGTTATAGTACTTGTGTTTTGTTATAACGCTTGTAAATCAAGAAAGGAATATGGATTAATATCACAAACACCTTACTTTGAAGATTTTAAAGACTTTGACGATTCCAAAGAAACTGAATTGTTTAGGACTCCTTTAAAAGGTAATTATTGAAAATACTTTAATCACGTTGATACATATCAATTCTAATCATCGTAAGAAATTAATCAGAACGAAACGTTTAAAATAAGGAGTATGATTGGTTAATTTATAATGTTATTAAAATTACAATAATATTTAAATAATCAATGAAAATTATCATTTAAAATATAATTAAAACTGGCAATTGGAAAAATAATTGAATATAAAAAAGGAAACTTTAATACGTATCTTATTTGACTTCTATTAATATATTGAAATTTTCTACAATCAGAAAATCTTTTTAACTTTGATGTACTTTAATTGTTGCACAAATTGTAGATGAAAAAATCCTAACAAGACCTTATTTTGATGACGAAGACTATGAACCATATTCGAATAGCACTTCTGAAGATGAAGTTAATTTATTAACGACTGGCAATTTCGAAAAAATTCCAAGACATAATAGCTAGTATATTTAGGTTACGTGTATATATTCCATAAGTGTATCTAATTTTTGTATATTAATAAGGATTTTATTATTTATTTTAAATTCCTATAGCTTTAAATTATGTACTAACCATTTAAGGTATATTTTAATCAAATTTTCTATTTTCATAGAATTTTTTATAAACATTTGTATTGTATATTAATACATAACTTTATACAATTGTAATAAACTATTAAGTTACAACTGAAATTGAAAAGTAAAAAATTGAATTGTTTAATAACACAGTTGTTAATTAATCATTATTTTTATTTGTAGTATTAAAACTATTATTAATTAATTACCACTACTTATAATATCTTTTATATACAATATCATTTTAAATATTATACAAATTAATTCTATCCTAAGAAATAATAGTTCTATTTAAAAAATATGTGCACTATAATCGTCTTCTCTTTCTGGACTTAACTGTTTGTGATAAATCTTCATCATCATCGGTACTGCACTCCACAGTGCGATTATTACAATTTACTTCCACATTTAATTCATCCCAAGTACACTTGCATCTTGGACAATCATCATGTTTTCCTAAATAATTATCCATGCAATGCTTATGCATTACTTTCTTACAAGATGAGCATGTCATTCCCTAAAAATATGTGAAATTAACAGGTTTAGAAACGTTTCTATAATAAATACCGAAAAAAGAGATTCTGAACATAAATAACATAAAGTAAAATATTCCTTGCAATTGTTATGAAAATATGGAGCGAATTCTGCAATACACCTTGCTCCCAAATATACAAACGCGTCCTTTTCTGCTAGATATCCAGTGTTTATTAATTTGTCCAATAAAACTTCAATTTTGTCTTTTTGTAATGTATATGTATCCATGTTTTTTAAATTAAAACAAATCATTTTGCGAATTTTGTGATTGTCTGTAGTTATTAGTTCTTCCAACAAGAATTGAAAATAGTGAATTTCTTCTTGTGCAAAACCGATTTGTGCTTTACTAATGGCATCATTGGCAAGATTTAATAAAGCTATTTTAATGTCACCAGTAACTTCACAATGTACAACGGATATTTTTAGTTTTTGAGCCACTATCTTTTTATTAATTTCACATATAAAAGCTTCAAGTTTATCAGCATTTTCCACACATTCTGAAATAAAAATTATAATTAAAAATACAAATAAATAAGACTATACTAACCAATTTCACAAGACCTGCAGTAATTTAGAGCATCATTTAAAGAAACATAACTATTTCTAAGCATATATTGCAAGAAATATTGATGCGGTTTACCATACATCTTAAAAATTTTTAATATATACAATTACAAATTTATAATTAATGATTAATTTCAATAAAGATCATCGTTTACATGAATATTGAGGTTAGGCACGAATGAGTTATGGTACTAACAAAAATTACTAGTGTTTCTCACGTTTGAAAGGTTTGTAGACATGTAGGGGAAATCTTTACAAATTCCAACTTCATAACCTAAAATTATATAATATGATAAAATCATTAAAAATTGTTCGTATAAAACCACAAAATTTAATAAAAATTACAAAATGTGCAAAATTATCAACAAATGCATTGGCAAACGTAAAACTAGATTCTGTACATATGTCTTTTGCGTCCTATGAAACCACTGGAATTAATGAAAATACAGAAGTTCCTCCTCCACTTATAGTAATGCATGGTCTTTTCGGTTCGAAGGCAAATTGGAACAGTCTATGTAAAGCATTCCATCAGAAAACTGAACCTAGGCGTAAAATCCTTGCAGTCGATGCTAGAAATCATGGAGACAGTCCACATTGCACGAAACACACTTATCCACATTTGGCGCAGGATATTAGAACATTTTATGCACAACATAGGTTGAATAAAGCAGCTTTATTAGGACATTCAATGGGCGGTCGAGCTGTAATGTATTTTGCACTAAAATATGTAACTATTCCCCATACTAATATGCAAATTGAACTTATATAACAAATTTTTAGCCAGATTTAGTAGATAAATTAATTATCGGAGATATATCACCAATTACAACTAGTCCTAATTTAAATTCTATGCCATCTTTATTTGCTGCTGTACAAAATGTAAATTTACCAACAAATGTACCACTGTCATCTGCTAGACTTAGTGCCGATATGCAACTATCGAAAAATATTACGGATAAAGGTTTACGTTCCTTTCTATTAACCAATTTAATTCAAAAAGGAGATGGAAGGTATATTAACAGGAGTATTCAATTTTAAAATTATAAACGATGATCGATTTTTAGTTATGCATGGCGTGTCAATATACCTGCTTTACTAGCCAATTTCAACAATAATATAGCTCGTTTCCCACATATATCTAATCTTACATTTAATGGACCCGTTTTATTTGTAGCAGGAGGAGTATCAGATTATATACAGTGAGTATTAAATAGACGAAGCGTTCCTTTTAATTCAAACAATATTTACAGAAAAACTGATCATGTCCAAATTTTAAAAATGTTCCCCAATGCCGAATTTAAAGTAATCGATGGAGCCGGTCATTGGGTGCATAGCGAAAAACCAAACGAATTTTTGCAAATATGCACAGAATTTTTAAACAAAAAAACCAAAGACCTTTAGGATAGTTGTAAATACAAATAACATATTGTAACATAAAAATCCTAACAATAAAAATGGCATTATTATAAAACTCCAAAATTAGAAGTTCCAAAAGTTTTATTTAAATATGTAAAATTTATTCTTTTTTAACAAAAAAAAGCACAATTCAATAACAAATAACTTAATTAACAAAGATTCAATAAAATGCTATTATAATAAATATAATATAATACATATAATAAGTGTATAAGTACGTACAACAAAATACTGTTACGTGCAAAGCTTCTTTATAATTTTTTTTAATTAAACTTGTGTAAATTCTTCCATAAAACATACTTTTAAATTTGCACTACAAATATCTTAACATTATTAATTTCCAATACAAAAACATCTACTATAATTATGTTATTGCATCTAAGTCGAGAATTTCTAAAAAAGTGAGGCAGTAGCGTGAAATAATTTCTTTGTCCAAATCTAAAACCTTGTGCGTATGTTCAAACATTGCTTGCAATCAATTATATAAGCTTTATATAAATATCACTAATTTATCAGATCATGTTCAACATTCATATTATTGTAGCAACCCTGCATAAATTTTGTAAGTAACACACTATGTAGAAATACCTCCATTATAGGCATAATCGGCTTTATTGTGCATAATCAGACAATCTTCCACAAAGTAGAAACTGTCAGATCGTGTTTCAAATGGTGAAGCAATCATGTCATTTACTGCAAATGTATGAAAAAAAGCATAAAAAATCGTATATAATCAAATTAAATGTTTTACCTAAATCCGGAGGAAGATTAGGAAATTCATAAATATGCTCACATGTATTTTTCGAATATGGAATGCAAAAGCCAAACTCAAAATCAAAAGTTTTTAATAATTTATCTCTAAAAAAGTGTCTTTCTATCATGCGAAATCTATTAACAGGTCTGCTGCCTACGGTAAACTCAACCCTTAAAAAAAATCTGAAGTACTGAACGGAATAGAGATAATTTAATATTAAATACTTACGTTGCTCCGACCATTTTGAGTTTAAGAAATTGAGGTGTAAATTGATACCTTACGAAACGACCAGCATTTGGGTCGATGGTCTCTTCGACTTCAGAACCTCTCTCGGCAGTATCATCTTGCTGTTCCTGAATTGGTTTGGCAATTTCAAAAAGCACAGCCCCACTTTCGAGATCACGTATTTTAAATCTGGTAAAATCTATTTCATAAATGTTTGCATCGGGTGCACATAAATAAGTCTCTGTTATCTTTGAAATTCTCAATACATCCTCCGGTGTTATTACTTTTTTACTTGTTATGGTTTCTAGCCACTTGTCTGGAATGTTTTTACGTTGTTCACTCACCACACTCATTATTCAGTCCTTTAAATACATAACAATAAAAATTAATAAAACGTCAAAACAAACTAATTCTGACTGAGGAATGTAATATGGCTGACAACCATCAATACATTGATTTTAAAATGATATCCTTCATTCAAATTCGATTGTTTTTATAATCAATAAAATTCTAATATGCCTAATTATGAAGAATTATAACTAATTTAATTCATATTAATAATTCTATTGCCTTTTAATACTCAATTGTTGGTTAATTAATACATATTTTGAATTGCCTTATTCGTAACGAAACAGGCAGTGCCCTCCATGATATTTTCCTTATACTTCCGAAAAAAACGAGGTTACGTGGCTCTATCTTTAACATTGTGGTAGTATATTTTAAAAAAATGTTTAATATTCGGGTTTACATATTCTTAGTTTTAACATATATCATTTCTCCTAGTTCGGCATATTTTATAACGGTAGACGCACATGCTGAAGAATGTTTTTTTGAAAAAGTCGAATCTGGCACTAAAATGAGTAAGTACTTTCTCAAGTCTCGTTTCCTCTACAATTAACTTTAAATTATGATTTAGGTTTAAAATTCGAAATAGCAGAAGGTGGATTTCTTGATATAGATGCACGTATTGTTGGTCCAGATGGCAAGGTTATCCATTCTGGAGAACGGAAACATCGGGCAAATATACCTTTGCTGCACATACGCCAGGAGTTTACACGTACTGTTTTTCTAATAAAATGTCCACAATGACCCCTAAAGTTATTATGTTCAATATGCAAATTGGGGAAGCTACAAAACATGAGGAAAGTAAGGACGGAAACTACCACCAAATTAGAAGATATGATTCGTGAATTAAGTGGTAAATATATGCTTCAGGCAGAGAGATTATGTGATAGTTAAATAATGTTTTTAGGTGCACTTACTGGAGTCAAACAAGAGCAGGAGTACATGCACGTTCGTGATCGTATTCATAGAAGTATAAATGATAGCACAAATTCTCGTGTAGTGATGTGGTCCTTTTTTGAGGCTCTAATTCTTGTAGCAATGACATTAGGTCAAGTTTATTATTTAAAACGATTTTTTGAAGTTCGCAGAGTTGTTTAATAATAAATGGACTATTAATTACTTATGTTAGACTGGTGTACATAGTGTTATTTTTTTATTAACTGTTTAACCAGTAGCCTTACTGCTACAATTTCCTTAAATCATTAATTTAATTGTCATATGTTATAAAACCGAAATAGTATCGTTGTCTGTAGATTTTGGACTTTGTAAATACAAACAAATATAAAATAAGTGTATTTCAAGTGATTTTGGCACAACAATATAAAATTTACAATGCTTTAATATAAAAATGTAGTTTTTACAGATATTTACAATTTTTTAAAATAAAATATATGCAGCATAACACGTTTAAAATTTAAACTTTCATAAAGATTTTCTACAATTTATGTTAAAAAATGGTCCTCTTTAAACTCAAACACAATTTTTGAATTTATGAACAGTGCACTTTACTAACCCTGCCATATAAATTAATTTACATAATATATATAGATCAGCACATTAGGCCTGTAGGCCCATGGCTTGTATTCTTCTTCTCCACTCTTTTCTGTCTCTGGCACAGTTTTCCCAATCAGTGATACCCTTTTCTAGTAAATCCTGTTTCACTTCCTGGTTCCAGCTACGTCTGGGCCGCCCTTTCCTTCTTCTTCCTTCTGGTTCTGTTCTAAAAATTGTTTTTAGTAATCCCCCCTCATCTGCTCTCACTACATGGCCCAACCATCTTAGTCTGTTATGTTTGATCATTGCAACTATATCCGGGGCCTGGTAGGTCTCCATCAGTTCTCTGTTAGTGCGCCTCCTCCAGGTGTCATCTTCCTCCTTAATTCCTCCGTAAATTTTCCTCAGTATTTTCCTCTCCCATATCAACAGCTTACTGATACTTTCCTTTGTTAGTGTCCACGTCTCGCTCCCGAAAGTCACTACCGGTCTTACTACCGTTCTGTACACTTTCTCCTTCAAGGACCTAGAAATCTTTTTGTCACTTAATACGGTATGCAGCGCCCCCGCACTTCTCGAACCAGCCGCTACCCGTCTTTCGATTTCACTACCCAAACTTCCGTCACTGGCGATTTCCGCGCCTAAGTACACTACACTTTCAGCTACATCAAACTCGTAGATTTTGTCTAGAGCCACATTTTTTATCTTCAGAGGTTCCTTTCCTTGTACCGATTTTCCTAGTATTGAATATACTGATTTTTTTTCGTTGATAATCAGACCAACTTTACTTCCTTGTGTCACCAATTTTTTTATTTGGTATTTCAATTCTTCTTTTGTCCTGGCAATCAGAACGATGTCGTCCGCGTATGCCAAACATTGGTAGGCGTTGTTCAGAATGTTAATATTTGTATTAATCCCACTTTTGCGGAGCACATTTTCCAAAACTATGTTGAACAGGATCGTCGATATTGCGTCCCCTTGTTTCAAACCTCGATTGCTTGTAAATTCCTTAGAGTCACGACCCGCTATCCTTACTTTGTTAACCGTACCACATAGAGTCATTTTCACCAGGTCAATTAATTCCCTTTTATAGCCTAAGATCTGCATTGCTTCATATATTGCGTCCCTTTTGATGCTGTCAAAGGCTTGCCTAAAGTCTATAAACAGCGCATACAACTTAATGTTGTTATTATCACACTTTTCTTGTATCTGCCTTAGAACGAAAATATGGTCTATTACTGATCTGTTCTTTTGAAACCCGCCTGATAGTTTCCAATAATATCTTCTGACTCTGTTTGTAACCTGTTGTTTACAATACACGATAAAATTTTGTATGCCGTACTTAAAAGTGAAATGGGTCTATAATTCTCTAGCAACTGTCGGTTTCCTTTTTTGTGGATGGGATGAATCACTGCCAGTAACCAATCCTTGGGTGTTTGTTTCCTATCCCAAATTTCCAGAATAAGTTTATGCATTTTCTCAATTAGCTGTTCTCCGGCTAGCTTAAATAGTTCACTTTCCAGCGCATCCGCACCTGGACTCTTATTGTTCTTCATTCTGCTGATTACTTCCTTTATTTCTTTTAAAGTAGGCTTATCTATCTCATCTCCCTGTTCATACTGCTGTTCTCTATTACTTGTATTCTCCGTTCTGCAAGTTTCCACAAAAATTTTTTTAAAGTGCATGGTCCATTCTTCTAATACTTCATCCTCTTCTATAATTAGTTCATCTTTTGCATTCCTGAAGCAGCATTGTCTAGGCTGGCAGCCTGTCCTTTCAGTTTTTAAGTTCCTGTAGAATTCTCTAACATTTCTTTTGTTGTAATATTCCTCCATTTCTTCAATTTTCTCTCTTTGGTGTCTTCTCTTCTTTTCCCTACATACAGCGTGAGCCTTATTTCTTATTCGTGTATAGTTATCCTGCGTTTTTTTGGTCTGTTCTTTTAGCATGCTTATCCTAGCTTTCCTTTTTTCTTGTATTATTTCTTTACATTCATTATCGAACCAGATTTTAGTTTTTGGTTGATCGATTAACTTCAGGTGCGCCTCTGCAGAGGAGGTTATTGCTCTTCTTAGATGTTCCCATTTCGCTTCGACCCCTTCCGCTTCTCCATACCCATGTAGATATTTGTCTACATCCTGTACATATCTTCTTCTAATTTCTTCGTCTTTTAGGGCCTCAGTAGTCCATTTATGTCTCTTACTTATACTGGTCTTATTCAATTTTGGGATGCTTTGCCTTACTATTGCACGTACTAAAAGGTGGTCGGAGTCCAGATCTGCTCCTCTGTATGTTCGTATTTTTTCTACCGCGCTTGCATGAATCCCCTCGATTAAAAGATGGTCTATTTGATTGTAAGTTTTGCCATCTGGACTTCTCCATGTTATTTTGTGAATGTTTTTTCGTTCTAGCATAGTGGATTTGATAATAAGCTTCTTTTCCGCCGCGAAGTTTATCAGAATTTGGCCGTTTTATTGGTGTTTTCATGCAGACTGCTTTTCCCGCAACTTTCTTGTTTCTTTCTTCCTCCCACTTTTGCATTCGTGTCCCCTACAATAATTTTCATGTCGAAGCTAGGAATCTTCCTGTATATTTCATCCAGCAACGCATAAAACTCTTCCTTCTCCTCCATTTTGGTATCTTCTGTTGGGGCATGAATGTTCACAATACTTATTTTTCTGTATTTGGCCCTAACTCTCATATAACTTATACGTTCGTTTACTTTCGTACACTCCATTATCGCCGCTCTTAAGTCTTCCCTCACTAAAAAAACCTGTGCCTAATCTATTCCGTTGCCCACCCTCGTTGAAAAACAGGTAATTACCTAGTTGCGATTGCTGGCTGCCCTTTATGTTAGTTTCCTGCATTACTAAGATATCCAGCTTGTATTTATTTGCAGCCTTTGCCAATTGTTTTACTTTACCCTCTTTGTTTAACCCCCTTACATTCCAAGTCTCTATCAGAAATGTTGTTTCAATCTTGTTCCAGTTTATCGCCTTAGTCGTCAACAGAGTATCTTTCTTTGCTTCGCTTTCCTTTATCGGTTTTTTGGATCTGGTTCCTCTTGTTTATTTCCTATTTTTTCTAGCATATTCACGGTGGGGTTCCATTTCCACCAGAGTTCATTTATACGTATTTTCTGGTATCCCACTCTAACTGTGTTGCCTTTCTCTCTTTCTGTTTTAGCTATGTTTCTCAGTTCCCTTTGGATATGCTCTTCTGTTTTTGTTAGGTCGTTGTCAATGTAGCAGTTCGTTCCTCTCAGTTTACTTTTGTTCTTCATTATCTTTTCTTTGGCCTCCCAGCTGTCCACTTCAGCTATTGCCATTGCTAGTTTCCCTTCATTTCCTTTTATCTTCCGAATATCTCTTATTTTCACCTCAATGTCTAGCTTTTCGGTTATAAACTTTTCTACCTCGGCGCTTCCCTCATTGTCCTTGAACTCATGACCTTTTATGATAATGTTCCTTTTCTTTAACTGTTTCTCTAATCTTTCCATTTTATCTTCAAGGTGCCCGACTTCTTGCTTCAGAAGCTTGTTTTCCTTCCTTAATTCATTCATTTCCTTTTGGTAGCTTTTTTGATCAACCCTAATAGCTTTTATTTCCGTTAGCATCTCTTTCATCATCCCTTTTAGGTCTTCATCGCTCGCCTTTCTTGGGGATTTGAGGGCCACTCTAGTTTTCTTCACTAGGTCGCTGTCCTCATCCGCAGATTCTTCCCATCTTTTTCTCTTGCTCTCCTCCGTGGATGACCCTTCGCTGTCGTGTCCTTTTCTTGGCGTTCGGTGTAGTGGCATTTTCTAATCTTGTAATA
The DNA here is from genome assembly GCA_036325965.1 of Sinopyrophorus schimmeli. Taxonomy (NCBI): domain Eukaryota; kingdom Metazoa; phylum Arthropoda; class Insecta; order Coleoptera; family Elateridae; genus Sinopyrophorus; species Sinopyrophorus schimmeli. The sequence goes on along the minus strand of JARFIZ010000089.1, from coordinate 1,048,546 downwards.
CCGCTGAAAGTGAATCTAAGCCCACTCGCCTCTAATTTTCCGGTCCCGCGCCAACCTTTAGCGCTGTTTCTATCGTTACGGGCTCAAGGTTCCCAATTTGCCTCGAGTTGTGATAAGCGCCTTCCTGTTTTGGATTTGTCTTTTTGCCTTCGATTTATATTCGATCCGGGTATTTTGATTGCTCACTATAAACTGCGTGAAAAGAACTCTATCTACTGTGCACCAATGATATCCTTCATTCAAATTCGATTGTTTTTATAATCAATAAAATTCTAATATGCCTAATTATGAAGAATTATAACTAATTTAATTCATATTAATAATTCTATTGCCTTTTAATACTCAATTGTTGGTTAATTAATACATATTTTGAATTGCCTTATTCGTAACGAAACAGGCAGTGCCCTCCATGATATTTTCCTTATACTTCCGAAAAAAACGAGGTTACGTGGCTCTATCTTTAACATTGTGGTAGTATATTTTAAAAAAATGTTTAATATTCGGGTTTACATATTCTTAGTTTTAACATATATCATTTCTCCTAGTTCGGCATATTTTATAACGGTAGACGCACATGCTGAAGAATGTTTTTTTGAAAAAGTCGAATCTGGCACTAAAATGAGTAAGTACTTTCTCAAGTCTCGTTTCCTCTACAATTAACTTTAAATTATGATTTAGGTTTAAAATTCGAAATAGCAGAAGGTGGATTTCTTGATATAGATGCACGTATTGTTGGTCCAGATGGCAAGGTTATCCATTCTGGAGAACGGGAAACATCGGGCAAATATACCTTTGCTGCACATACGCCAGGAGTTTACACGTACTGTTTTTCTAATAAAATGTCCACAATGACCCCTAAAGTTATTATGTTCAATATGCAAATTGGGGAAGCTACAAAACATGAGGAAAGTAAGGACGGCGAAACTACCACCAAATTAGAAGATATGATTCGTGAATTAAGTGGTAAATATATGCTTCAGGCAGAGAGATTATGTGATAGTTAAATAATGTTTTTAGGTGCACTTACTGGAGTCAAACAAGAGCAGGAGTACATGCACGTTCGTGATCGTATTCATAGAAGTATAAATGATAGCACAAATTCTCGTGTAGTGATGTGGTCCTTTTTTGAGGCTCTAATTCTTGTAGCAATGACATTAGGTCAAGTTTATTATTTAAAACGATTTTTTGAAGTTCGCAGAGTTGTTTAATAATAAATGGACTATTAATTACTTATGTTAGACTGGTGTACATAGTGTTATTTTTTTATTAACTGTTTAACCAGTAGCCTTACTGCTACAATTTCCTTAAATCATTAATTTAATTGTCATATGTTATAAAACCGAAATAGTATCGTTGTCTGTAGATTTTGGACTTTGTAAATACAAACAAATATAAAATAAGTGTATTTCAAGTGATTTTGGCACAACAATATAAAATTTACAATGCTTTAATATAAAAATGTAGTTTTTACAGATATTTACAATTTTTTAAAATAAAATATATGCAGCATAACACGTTTAAAATTTAAACTTTCATAAAGATTTTCTACAATTTATGTTAAAAAATGGTCCTCTTTAAACTCAAACACAATTTTTGAATTTATGAACAGTGCACTTTACTAACCCTGCCATATAAATTAATTTACATAATACAAACATAAAAATGGTTTACTGAAAAAGACAACGCCTTAATATTGCTTATATTTAATCGTCTAATTCTAACTCTAATTCAATGTCAACAATATCCATTTCTTGCAAGGTATTTATTATGGTATATCTAGAAAATATGAGGTATAAATATCTAAACCATACAAGCTGTGATTTATGTTGTTTCATTGCTTTTTTTATTAATGCTTGATCAGTACAATCCAATATGTATCTAAAAGAATAAATTTTAAATTAAGGACAAATCATATGAAAATGTAATTAATTACCTGTGTCGAGAAAATAGGTAACAAATTGGGATATCCAAAAGAAACCAGTATTTCCTTAAAACATTTACAGTTTCAAGTACATAAACTTTACAATCTGTAGTAATATCACCATCATTAGTAAATATCTTTAAAAAGCTTTAGGTTACTCACCATTTGGTAATTGTTTTTCTATAGAAAGATATGCAATTGCATAATATATGCTACAATGATTTATGTGTCTGCTGACTCCGTGTTTATCAAATGTAATTAAAGTATCAATATTATAAGTTTCTACTTGGTTAAGAATCATTTGTCCCACTAACTCTGCAGGCCATTTTTCAAGCATCGAATCTGGTAAATTTGTGTGCGTTTGTATTATAACACACCCTTCATCAATGCCTAATTTTTTACAGGCATCATACAATTCTTTTTTACGTGTTCTTCCCATTCCATAGTTCTTACCTGAAAATACAATTAAATAAAATTTTTAAATAGAACATAATTTTCAGTGTACCTGTTGATAAACACATTAAATATACCAAACAATTTGTATTTTTAGTAAAATTCAAAACTGTTGGTCCGAAGAACATACACTCATCATCAGGATGAGCTATAACGATTAAAACTCGTCTGGGATTGTTTACATCTCTTCGAAATGTTATAACCTGCCATCTTATTATACCAACATATAAGAGTATGCATAGCACACAATATATGATTATCGCTAAAATAAGGTGCTCCACGGCTTCTTTTGTATAATCTCTAATGCGACCAAATAAATGTTCAAAGAATTCAGAAATAGCACCTGAAGAAAACCAGCTTGACGCATGCCAAGAAGAATCTTGGCTCATTTCACTTATATATTATAATTAGATTGGTACTTAGCCTTCGGTACATTTGAATTAGGTTGTTACTCTAATCTATTCTTGGAAATTAAAGTTTTTTCTTCAAAATTATAGGTTATGACATTTGGAACTAAACGGTTATATTTCATTTTATAATTGGCTGCTTGAAAGAGATTTTCTTTTACATAATTTTAATGTAGTAGAAAGATTTATACGCAAGAAATTGAAAGACATTATCTTTGATCGTTAATGACATGGTTTTTTTGATAATTGACAAGGAATTTTAAAAATCAACTTGACTTAGTTCTAGAACAGGAAGACAGGGTCACCACCGCTTCCTCTTACTTCAAATTTGAAATAAGCGGGAAATATTTTTGATTTTATTGTTAGTTTGCCATTTTTTAATTTCTATAAGTATGCTTTTAATTATTTTTAGATTTACTGGTATTAATACCCAGAAAACTTATTAAGCTTTTTGTAATTGTAGAAAATTTTAATTCGATTGGTTTACTTTTGATCAGAAAACCGTGAACTTAATCAAAATAAAATAAGTTATCTTATAACATATGTTCATGTATTTACGATATAACAATTTCAATAAAATTACATGTGATTTACATATGAATTGTACATAAAGTATTACATTGATTAAAATAAGTATTAAACGAAAAATTAAATCATAATGTTTAGCTTTGTTTAAAACACAAAAATATTAGGATTAAAGAGAAAAAAGTGAATTGATCTTAGGAATACATTAAGCAACAATTTTAACAAATCCATAAACGGATGTATTAAAAGCCATAATAGAGATATGCATCTTACTCAATTATTGAAGTTACTGGTAGTTTCCATTGTAAAGCTGTAATTAAACAAATTAATTTTTAAATTATTGTAATGAAATACCTTATTACTTGTTCAATGTATTCATAAGATAATGCACTGATCCTTCTTTAATCCTGAAATAGTGGTGTTAAAAACAGGCACTGGATAGCAGTTTTTTTCTATCATTAAATCCATTCGTCTATAAATTAATAAATAGATTACAAACTAGTTTAAAAATGTTACCAGTAATAAACTTCATACTTACATTAAGTTGAAAATTGGCATCATTATAGAGCTTTACATTATTCTGCCTACTCCGAAGAGTCTTCATTGCAAGTGAATATTGTAAGATTTTCTAGTTTTAAAGAAAACTATTTCTGTTAGATTAGATACAAAGCAAATGGTTCTGCGAGATAATATAATAACTATGGGGGAAACCTTATTGCTTATTATCGTTTATTTTTATACTTGGAATAAATTATCCCAAGTTTTAAATCTAATAAAAACGTAATTAATAAGTGTACTAACAAAATTGTAGTACTTTATTAATGGAATTAATGTAATTGTGAACAATAATAAGCACCAAATTAATTATTTCATAAGTATGACAGGAGCGTTCGTTTATTGGGGGTCATATTTATTTAAACTTCTCCATATTTTCTTCTGTTTTCAAACATTTATTATATATTATATTCTTTATAGTATTTATATTGTATTTTTAGAACTATAAAGTTTTATATTCTTTTATTACCAATACAATTTATTAAAAAAAAAAAGTATCAGCAGATAATGTTGGTTGTACGTCAATGGTAACGATAGTTCAAATACCGAAAGTACGGTTATGTTTCTTTATTGATTTCAATTCGGGGCGTCTGCCTTAAATGTAGCATTCATTTCTAATAAAAAGACTAAAAATTAATTAACATTTTATTCAGCAATGGCGATAAGAACTTTTGGAGATAAACCTATAAGTTTCCAATTAGAAGAAAATGGAGAATATTATTGTGTTGGATCCGAAGTAAGTTGTTTATATTTCTATACCTCTTACATTATTGAAACTGGTTATTTTTAAGGTGGGAAACTATCTACGACTATTTCGAGGATCTTTATATAAGAAGTACCCTGGAATGTACAGAAGAACCATAACAAATGAGGAACGTAAAAAATTAATCGAATTAGGACTAAGCCAACATGTTTTAGCCAGTAGCGTATCTTTACTACGTGCTGCAGAAGTTGAAGACATTATAGATGGAAATGATGATAAGTACGATATCCTTTCTAATGCCCTATTTAATTAATTTGATTTAAATATTACTTTTAAAACAAGGTATAAAGCTGTTTCTGTGCACACATCTGATCCACCTCTTCCCAGAGAAGGAAAAGTAAAGAAATCGATTCAATGGGTACCTTCATTACCAAATTCCAGTCATTTAGATGCCGTACCTCAAGCAACACCCATCAACAGGAATCGCGTTTCAAATAAAAAGGTATATGTTTGTATTAATAAATTGTACTTGTTTAGAATTGTGAATGTAGGTTCGTACATTTCCATTTTGTTTTGATGATACTGATCCACAAACAAATACGGAAAATGCTGCCAAAAGTGAACTTCTTGTTCCGATTCGTTTAGATATGGAGATCGAAGGACAAAAATTACGAGATACTTTTACTTGGAATAAAAATGGTAAGTATTTATTTACATCTTATTAAACTTTAATTATATTTGAAATTGTAGAGAGTATGATTGCTCCAGAGCAGTTTGCTGAAGTTCTTTGTGACGATTTAGATTTAAATCCTTTAACTTTTGTTCCTGCCATTGCTCAATCAATTCGTCAACAGTTGGAGGCTTTTCCTGCTGAATCAGCTGGTATTCTGGAAGATGCTTGTGACCAACGTGTTATTATTAAGCTTAATATACATGTTGGAAATACTTCTCTTGTTGATCAAGTAAAATTGTTATTTAATTTAAAAAGAAAAGAGACTTAGGTGTGAATTTTTAGGTTGAATGGGATATGTCTGAGAAAGAAAATAATCCTGAACAATTTGCTTTGAAATTGTGCTCAGAATTAGGATTGGGTGGTGAATTTGTAACTGCTATTGCGTATTCTATACGTGGTCAATTGTCTTGGCATCAGAGAACGTATGCATTTAGCGAAGCACCCTTATCAACAATTGAAGTATTTTATTGTTGTCATTGTCGAGCTTGGTTTTAAGAATTGTTTTAAAGGTACCATTCCGAGCAGCAAGTGAAGCAGATCAGTGGTCACCATTTTTGGAAACGCTAACTGATGCAGAAATGGAAAAGAAAATTAGAGACCAGGATCGTAATACCCGTAGAATTCGCCGATTGGCTAATACGACTCCTGGATGGTAAATGCTTTCATGTAGCTTTATATCGAGTAGTTGCAAGAGTACTGCATGTTAAGCATTGATGTGTATTATTCTACAAACTTGCCTGTGTATGATTAATTTTAGCGTAACTGAGGTTTTAGGGTCTGTGCAAAAGATTGTTATTTTTGTTCTCTTCTTGTTTTTGAAAAACGGATATAAAACTAAGGCAAACCAAAATTTAATTTTGTGTTGCTGTATTAGAAGCTTTCGAAGTCATGTTCTAAACCTGGCTTTTGAATGTTTTATAGTATTTTGATCAAGTATAAGCGTAACTTATATTCTAAAGATTTTATATGCTGTAGTATTTTAGATATTGAGACGTTAGTTATAAGCTACGTGTGGTGATATTTTACTCTTCTTTATTTTGGTTTTTTTTAGATTGTGTTATTTTAGTATTAATTGCTATAAATTTAGTGTATTTATTTTGAGTGTTGACAAAAAGTTTCTGTAAAAACGTTTAATTGTAACAATTTTAAAATTAGTCAGTAACTATAATATAATTTTTTTCTTTTAAGTATTATGAGAATGTTACAAAAGGTAAATGCCAGGTTTTAAACAAAATTGGGGATCAATCATTGTTGAGTACATATATCTGGTGTAAATGCATAACTGTGATTGTATCTAAGTCGACAAATTGGTATAACAGTTAAAGTTTGTTTCAGGAAAGCAGTCCATTGCGCTTAACCATACGTCAAATAATATTATAAGAACGAGTTGACGAGAAATAAATGAGGAATATTTAAAGTTGTCGTCAAAGCAAATTACAGTTTTGCATTTGCTTATCTCATAAAGTAGATATGCAAAACTGATTATTATACATATGTACTCTCTTCAAAATATAAATCTTGTATAAGTCTGATTTAAAATCACTTTTCTATGTAGAACTCTCTGTATTATTTAGAAATTTGATGTATTACTGCTAAAAATATATTACAACAATACATAACAAAACAGTTTATTGTACGTATTAAAAATTTGTTGGCAACAAATAAAGTTTCAGATACATGTAGTCGGTGTTTGAACAAATCGTACAAACTCAATAAGTTACATAAATAGGCCGCTACAGTCATCTGTGTGCAAATAAAAATTTGAGTTCTTACAAAGTCATATTGCTTATAAATTTTCTACAATTTAAGGCCATACTTTATTAAACATTTCCATAAAACTATCATAAATCATAAAGGTAATAGCAACATCTAAACATACGCGACTTAATCTAGGAACTGTTCCTTTGTAAAATGCTGCAGGACCCTCGTGCTTCCATATATGTAGAAAACAGTCTAAGGTGTTTTTATATTTATGCGCTTCCAACCCCTGCATTCTTGTTTTTACAACGTCGATGGGAGTATTTCCAAAAACGGATGCCGCTCCTGTACATATTAGAAAGAACAATTAACAATAATATAAGCTACATTTAATTATAATTTTTTTAAATTACAATTCTGAATGGTTAGTTGAGGTAAGTAACAATCGTTATAACAAATATAAACCAATCAAGCTTTGTAATTTAAAATCGTGATACTAAAGGACTTACCAGCAAGTGCACCAAAACCACCAACAATATATTTAGGAACGCTTTTGTTAGGATCTCCTCCTCTGTATTTGTCTTTTAGGGATTCCATGACGAAGAAACGAATGGCTTGATTGGAGCCCTGTTTCATTATCGTTGCACTGACTCCCTTATAAACACCCCCGATACCTTGTTCTTTAACAATCATTCCTACCCCGTGGAAAAATCCTTTATACCTTGGATTTGCACTTCGTTGATCGTTTATAAATTTCACTTTTACTGTCTCCATGGGAGTTACTGCAAATATTGCTTCGCAAACTCCAGCACCCAATCCACACAGCAATCGACCACCGGCCGATAGATTACCTTTTTCATCTTTCATACGATTTTTAAATGCTTCAAAGGCACCAAATCTGAGAAGAAATAATTAATTAAAATTGTGATTTTTTTTATATATCATATTTATTAAGTTAAAGTGTCTTACCTAACGGCACTTTTAGGTATTGAGCCATAAAGAAGTACACTTAAACCTCTGTATAAACCGAGAACTCCATTAGTTTTTACAGTCTTTTTACAACAGTCCCATATACCTGAATACCGCTTCTGTGCACCTTTTTCGTCTAATTGCAATTGTGTTTTTACATATTCTGTTGGAAATGTTATGCAAATTTCTATGCCACCTGTTATGCCTCCTGAAATAACAATTTTTATTAATTATATAGTTAAAATCATTTATTTTTGATGTATGTATTTGTTTACATTAAATTAACATAAATAATGGATTTGCTATTTAAACACAATAAGTAATTGTATTTTAAATGATTTGTTAGGTTCTAAAACATTTAGTCTGTTTGAATTATTTCAAATGTAAAACTTTAATATTATCGAACTATTTTTAACTTTTTGTTAAATTATTTTAAAAGAATTTATTATCAATCAAAGAGTGATAATCAGTGTATTTTTAATTACAAAAATGTTTTTAAAAAATCGTAACCTTCAATATTCTCAAAACACCAATAAAGTGCCCTTTTAACATTCAAAATTTTTTAGAAAATTAAAAATTTCTCAAAATATACACTTTGTTTAAGAAATAAATTGGTATCTCCCTTTATTTTGGCCCAATCGTTCAAAACGATCCGAATTTCGATTCCTGAGACTTATCTTTATAAGGTACGTGCATAATTGGCATAGGGCGCTATGTTAATTTTTCGATTAAATAAGAGTTTTTTTAATTATTCTGGCGACCCAAAATTGAAGATTAAGAAAATCATAGCTCGGTTATTTGTGACCGTACCTTTAAAAACCGTTCTGATTTAGAATCTTCGGACTTTTTGGTTTTAGATAAGCTTAAAAAACTATATACGTGCCATTCGAAATTTTTGAGAAAATCGGGGATAAGGATTCTGACTTGTTCCTATTTTTTCAAAATTTCGTCTGAAAATTTGCAACCTGCTTATTTGTAGAGATATCTTTAAAAACTTATCAGATTCTGAAAGCTCGTTTATATGAGCCTAGAAATAAAAAAAAATTAGAGTCCAATGTTAACTCATAAAGAAAAAATGGGTATGAATCTTTTAAAAAGTAAATTCTTTAAAAAAATTGTATTTTAAAAATAATGTAACTTAGGTATCCTTAAAAAATTTCCAAAAAACTTTCATTTCTAAACGTACCGGCCCCAAATATATAAGAAACCGGCCTTAACAAAAAGTCCCCAAAATTGGTCAAAATTCAGCAAAAAGATCAAACTTTTTGTCTTTTTTAAAAATTATTATTTTTTAAATTTGCACAGAGCGTTCCCAGGGACCCCCAATGTTCACAGTTAAAACCATTTTCCTCTGCTGATCTTTCAACCCCAAAATTATTAAACAAAACTAAGAAGTTCGCAAAATAAACATTTTGACTCAGATAAACATAAAGTGATGGCTCCGTCATTTTTGACTCAATCGTTAAAAACGGTCCAGATTTGCAATCTTGAGACTCCTCTCCATAAGATACGTGCAAAATTAACATAGGAGGAAACGTTAATTTTACGAGGAATTCAGAATTGAAGTTTTCACCACACAAATTTGAACATTAAAAAAATTCTAGCTCGCTTATTTGTGAACCAAATTTAAAAAAGTTTGCAAATTTGAAATCGCCGGAGTTTTCGGCCTTGTTTGCTGTGAAAGAATCACAGAGGTGCTATTTAAAATTTTTGAGAAAAGCGGGGTTAGGTAAATACTCGGAACTTAAGCGAATGTTACTTAAAGGAATTCTTTGCACTTAAAAGTGTATCAAACTATTTTCGTAATGTTTACTTAATCACTCATTTCCGATATTTTAAGCCAACTTTTAGAGAAATTCTTTTAAGAACGATGAAACGAAAAGGAGCCTCTATTTCAAAAATTTCTAGTTATTTGTTGGCATTCCAATAGGTACTTATTGTTAGATTTCAGTCGATTTATATAGCTTATCAACCTATTTATTATTATAACAACAATTTCGAAAGATTAGTTTAGTGATGCATACGATATAAATCTATGAGGAAACAGCCGATATTACTTAATTGGAGATTAAACTCTACATTAAAATATTGACGTAATGAAAATGGTTGCTTTGAAATGGTTTTTGCTATTTTCTAGTTTTTTTAAATTTAACTTTGTTTTAGTTTTTTAGTTGAATATTTAGCAAAGAAATTACCTGCTATTATGCCTTTAACGCCCGTGTTCCCAGCTGCCGCTGCGGCAGCCCCACTTTCGTTCATCCACGGCCTTTTGAACGGAGAATTAAATGTACTCGTCTTGGAATTCATTCCAACGGTTTATGTAGTAATCTGAAAATTATACACTTTTACTTTCTCACATTAAAAGTTACTTACTAAAAATTCCTAAATGTTATTTGAATATAATATCATCAGAATAAACACTCGTATTGAAGACTAACGTCAACAAATTACAGTTTTATCTAAAATGTATAAATTACATTGTAATTATGAGTGATAAGAAATGTTCCACTTACGAAGAATACATAAATTATTAAATTAAGAAAAATAATTGTAAAATAATAATCCAAACGCTCACTCGGTTCGATTAAAAAACAAACCAGCAGAATTCAGAATGGCCCTTTTTTTATAAAACAGAATTATTTTAAATAATAACTATATTTAAACGTTAGAATGCAAAAAGCATGGAAGGTTACCTTGAAAAGGACCTGACAAGGGCACTCGAACGAATGTTATGCTCTTGATAAAATTCTTAATGTAACTGAAGTAGAATTATCACTTATTATAACTTTGTAGCTTTTATCTTGGTGTAAAATAAATCAGTTTTCATATCTGTAAGCAAAACATGGTTAGTTAATACATACATTCGTCAATAACTTTTTGAAAATTTTTTTAATTTGAATTTAAGCATAAAATATTTTTAAAAATTTTATCTTTTCAATTCTAATTCAAAATTTCTTTTAATTTTCTTAAATACGATATTTTTGTATTTTTGAAAACGAGTCATTAAGTTTATGAAGTCCACTAATTAGAAATAAATCAAATGAAACGTAACTATTCAAATTTCAATAATTTATTATGTATTTTATAATAGAATACTGTACCTTGAAACAAACGAAAAATGTTAAAAAATTTATTAAAATATTCAGTGACATCAAATAATTAACTTTGTACCACAGCAAAAGGCAATGTTTTTTTTTAATAATTCTCAGGTCTTTAAAATAGCTTTGCATAGAAAAAACATGAAATATAACAGAAATATAAATAAATTATGCAAATAATTCAAAATCACTTACTCTACAATCTACATACAGCTGATTTGATTTTTTACAATTAGTTCTCACACAACAAATAAAGTTTAACTTCTTTTACACGTTACAAGCAAATAGTTTAAAAATTATCAATTTTCTATAAACAACAAGAGTGTATTTCTCTATAATGTCAACTAACAATCGCTAAAAGGGAAAAGACAACGAAAAATACTTACTTGGGCATTTAAAAATTAATATAAAACCCACTTAATAAAAATTAAGTGAAATACAACAACCTCTGGACTTATGACGCTGTTATTCACTACTAAACTGGTACCTTCACAACGTTTATTGTCCAGTTTTCCTCCAACATTGATTCAAAACATCGTTTCCTTCGAATCGTACGATGAGAGTACGTAGGGTTGCATATTCCAAGGCGCATTCTCTGTTGTTTACTTATAATCATGGTTGCCTAGCTTAAAGTCCAGAAGATGCATTTAATTCTAAAATGAAAATTAAAATGTGATTATTTAAAATATTTTATGAAATACGTTGTTAATAATTATTATTTCACCTAAGTAAAAAAAGGAACAAACAAGTATTAGAATGAAGAAATGATTAATTCAAATTTTCATTAAACGATTAAGTAATAAGCATTTAGTCCAATCTTTATCTGTAATAAAATGTTTTTGATTTTATTTAATTAAAAAAACTATTTCGATAATTTGATAAGATTATACTTACTTTCGAAGTTTTCATTACAATTGGTTATTTCGTAGTGTTGCCATAGTAACGCCAATTTAACTAATGGGAACCTTATTTGAAAAAAATTTTTATTTTGCACTTTTTTTAAATATCTTTCGTTAAGCTTTTAAAAAATCTACTTTTTCAATTAAAAATTATGAAAGTACGCGCATTAGTTAAATATAATTAAATTTTTAATTATAATGTAAACAACCCCACAGACAATAACAAAATAAACGGTTTTCTTTTTAATGAAATTTTCTGAAATTTAGTTGAAATAATTGCTCTGATTGGATAATGGGAATATAGCAGAAAATAATTGTAATTACTTCGACGACTGTTGCAGAGATTTCCAAAAAGGAATAAAAGTGCATTGTGTTAAGATCGTGAAAAGATTTTTCTTTTTTTTTTGGGCAAAAGGAAGCGCATGCGAAGCCCTAGGACCTGCGTGGGTCGTAGTATTTGGCGCAGTTTTATGTGACGCGCGGAGAGAATTGAACGAAGGGAATGAATTTTAAAATTTGTGAACTAAAAACCGTGATCTTTTGTGATTTGTGACTTAGTTCTTATTACAAATGGATGTAAACTTATACTTTGGAGGTTTGTGCAAATTTTCCTTAAGATATTTTTCTCGATTTCGCTTTTTTGCACGGATCTTATCTGACCTTGAAAATTCATTAAAGTTTGTTCCGAATCGCTTCAAAAAGGAGAAATTTCGAAAAAATGAGACGGAAATTTCGATTTTTCGGTCTTCTTTTCAGTTGTGCGACTTTTCTAAAGTAGTTCTTCGTTAATAACGTAGGAAAATTTTGGATTCCGAAAGTTTCTGGGCGATTAAATTTTTAAGGGCTGCGTGTCCTTGTCCCCATTAGTTTTTGATCGGAAGCCTTTAATTATTTAAACAAATAAAAACTTAATGTTTTAATGGTGCGAATTGTTGTATGTTTAACACCTGATAAGTTTTTGGGGAGCTTCTGCTTTATGGAAAACTTCCGAACAATTTCGTTTGGGAAATGACGAAGAAATGTTGGTACAGTAAATAATTTATGTGGGCGACAAAACATTAGAAAACTTTAGAAATTAGTTCGTCCTAATTTTATCTTATTTTCAGTAGCTTAAGACTCGCAAAGATTAAATTAGATTTAAGGCAATGTAATTTGGTTAACTTTTAGTGGGTTAACATGCTTGGGTGTATAGAACCCAACGTAATTAATTGCTAAGATTTTCCGGTAAACAAACTTGGCTTTGTGACTTTGATAACTAAAGATGGTGTTGGTTGAAATTGTGTAAAAAATTAAATTGTGGGTACTCTTCAATTTGGTGCAAAACATTTTACGTTTATGAAATTTTAATTTGAAGCCGTCTTCACGTTTTTATTTAAACAGCATTTGAGATATAATTAAACAGTATATCTGTGTCGAACTCTTATAAAATACGGTCGAATTTATAAAAAAGTAAATTAAAAAATAATTAATCGTTATTTTCACGTCTAATATCTTTTAATATTGTTTAACGTTAACAGGAATTGATATTGAAACTTTTTCAAGCAACTGAAAATTAACTTTGTTTAACAACAATAACTACAAATATTTTATAAATAAATATGAATTATAAAATACATTAACATCACAAAAAAATTTTAACCATCAAAACGCAAAAATTGTACCTGAGTCAAACATGAAAGATTGTAACTATGTTTCTAGATAAAAGATTTTTTGCAGTTGTAGAATTTTAATTTTTTAATTTCATTTTATTTAAGATGTCTGAACGTAAATTTACAGTTTTATTAAATTTGATAAAAATTTTGATAACAATACTTGTACTGGATATAATTGATGATGATTGCGATATTTTGTATAAAATTCTGACAATATCAAAAAATATGCTTATTGAACTTATCAAATTTTATTTTAATTCAAGTTACTTATTATTTGATGGTAAATATTATCTTCAATGTGATGGAAGTAGTATGGGTAACCCAGCCAGCCCAGCGATACAAGATTTAGTGATGAATTATATCATTAAGAAAGTTTTAACAACTTTACCTTTTAAAATTTTATTTTTAAGACTTTATGTATATAATAGTTTTATGGTTATTCCTAAAGATCAAATTGATTTCATATAATCAAGTTTTAATAATTTTCACCCAAGAATTCAACTTACCATGGAAATTGAAGAAGATAATCAACCTCTTTGTTTTTTAGATGTTAAAGTATATAGCTGTTCAGATGGAAATTTAAAAACTGATTGGTACCAAAAGCCTATCAGTTCAGGGCGATTATTAAACTACTATTCTAATCACCCTATGAGTCAAAAGATAGGTGTAATTAAAGGTCTTATGGATTGAGCTTTATGTTTAAGCCATAAAGATTTTTATGAAGATAATATACAATGAATGACAAATCTTCTTATTAATAATAATTACCCTTTAAAACTCATTAATCGTTTTATAAATAATTATAAATTACTAGATAACAAAAAAGATGTTCAACAAGTGACAACATACTTTAAATTTCCTTACAACAAAAAATTGTCCAGTAGTATTGAACGTTTTATTAGACCAAGAGGTAGAAAATTAGCATTTTATAATCTAAAACCAATTAATACAGTTTATAGTAAATTAAAAGATCCAATTCCTCTTCTTCAACAATCTGGTTTGATTTATAAAATCCCATGTAAGTAGTTGTAGAAGTAGTTACATTAGTCAAACGAATCAAAAATTTGAAGTAAGATTAAAACAACATAAGAATGATTGTAAAAATATAAATTATGTCAAACCAAACAAAACAGCATTAGATATTCATCATTTTGATGTTGGACATCATTTTCAATTTGAACAAGTTTATATTTTACCTCGTGGACAAAATAAAAATAAAAGAAATTTCAGTGAAATGGTTTTTATCAAAATTATAAAACTGTAAATTAACGTTCAGATACTCAAGGCCTTAGTTTAATATATAATGACATCTTAAATAAAATAAAATCAAAAAATTAAAATTAAAATTATACAACTGCAAATAATCTTTTATCTGGAATCATAGTTACAATCTTTCATGTTTGACACATGTACAATTTTTAAGTTTTAATGGGTATAATATTTTTTGTGATGTTAAGGTATTTTATAATTCATATTTATTTATAAAATAGTTGAAGTTATACAAATTTATTATTTTTCAGTTGCTTGAAAAATTTTCAATAAAGAAACGAAACGTTGCCAATTTAACAATAGTTGTTTTATTGACAGTATTAAATTCCTGTTAACTTCAAAATGGAAATCTGGAAAGAGTAAATACGATAACATTATTCGTTTTTTGATTGTAGCTTGGGTATTTGTGAAAACATCTTGAAAAGCTTTTCAGATTTGGAATTCCCGAACGTTTTAGCTTCAAATAGGCTTAGAGAACTGTAGGCACGATGTTAGGAATATTTGAAAAATTTGTGGTTGAAGATTAAGACTAGTTTTATTTTTTCGAAATTTCGTTTTTGAAAATTTGTTATTTGTGGCGATATCTTTAAAAACCTTTCAGACACTGAAAGTCAGTTTATCAGAGCGCAGGACTAATAAAAAAAAAATTGTAAAAAAATAGCGCTTGAAACATTTCAAGTGTGTGTTTTCACAAAAATTGGATTTTCAAAATGTTATAACCTCAGCTATCTTTACGATTTTCGTAAACACGGTTCATTGCTGAGCGCATCCTATCCTAATACATAAAAAACCGACGCTAACTCAACACCTTTAAAATCGGTCAAAATTCAGAAAAAAAGGTTAACCCTTTTTTTTGAGAAAAATCTTGAAAAATATATTTTCTTTAAATTTGTGGTCTATTTTCACAATACAAAATTGAGCATTAGAAAGATTGTAGCTCTATTATTTGTCAACAAATCTTTAGACACTTTGCAGATTTAAAGGTAAATTCCTTAACTAAGCCCACATAACCTTTTGAAATGTTTGTGAAAATACAAGTCATCAAAATGTAATTCGCTTCCGAATGTGAGATGGTCGCCGGACTTATATTTTTTTTTTGTATGCCACGATCCTTCGGTTAACCACGACCTTACATTATTACGTGCTTAAATAAGCAAAAAATATTTAAATCGTTTGTTGCATAAGATTGTTATCGGTGAAACATGCGTTAGATATTTTGAATAGGCCTATATTACTTGGGTAGAATATGTGAACCTTATCTTGCCAACATTTCCCTCTTTGAAAACACAATTTCTTTCTTTAAAATTTGTGCAAATCGGTTTGTTATAAGTACTTTGATGTGCATCGTTTTTAAACAACTTGTTTTTGCGGGACACAGTCAAAACTTTGTTTTAAAAATCAAAAAATAAAATCTCACCAAATTTCAACCCTTAATTTTAATTCGGTAGTTGATTTTTAACACGTAAATCAATAGAGTTTTTTTTTAAACTTTAATATGGAAATTTTAATACGATACACTCGATAATTCATAGATATTGTAACGGATTTACCAATCCAAATCCAATATCCAACGAGAGCAAAAGCGGTTCGTACTCGGGTTGTGAATAATAACACAGAGTTGGCCACTTAATTTACAATTACAATTTATTAACACAAATAATAAACAAATTCTTCTTTACCAATAACTTAAACACTAGCACTTAATAATTATTTATTTACTAACTAACTAACTTACGGTTCTAATACACTAACTAATTTATTTACACTCGTATATTTATTTAAACGATTGACACTCGTATGTTGTTTACATTTATACCGATAGCGATAGCGCTCACCTTGTAAATTCACCGAGCGGAGTTAAGAACATTGACATTCACGTACAACTGTTGACTTAGACTGCCGTGTAGGAGTACCGCGGAGTTTATATATGTGTCGTGGTATCTATCGAAATGGCTTCTAGAGTATTCGAGATAAATCTCCTCTACAGAGATATGGCGAATTCAAGGTAACTCAGATAGAAACCTCTAGTTAGTCGTGGCTTAAGAGATATTGAGATATATCCGCTTACTCAATATCTCATGGTCGCATGAGTATCTCGCGCTTGATTAATGTACGTCTATCACGGCTCTACACTCGATCACCGTGCCCGTTACACTGCCCCCTTCTTAGACCCATTTCGTCCCGAAATGTAAACCTCAGGCTGTGTCGATATCGGCAACTTTGTCCTCGGCTATAATGCGAAGTTCGATGGAAGCGGCAACCAACGGCTTCCCTGTTGTCCCTCGAAAGCTGTGACAGTAGACCAGAATCTCCACGTAGGTGCTCCCAACAAAAACCTCCAACATATTCCAAAAAGTCCTCTTGCCATCTGACTGCGGGTGTAATGCAGTAGTCCGCGTTTTTCTAATGGACAGCGATTTACACAGGATTTGAAAATTTCTCCTTCGTCGGAGTGTAGTTCCATGGGTACGCCAAATTGAAATAACCATTCCTTCACCAGCACGTCAGCAACACTCATGACCGCTTGATTCGGTACAGCCCATTTGCTGAAGTAGCCCATTACTACAACCGTGTACTTACTTTCCAAGTCGGTCTGGGGAAAAGGGTTATCTACATCCATTGCAATCCCACCGACGTTGTACTCCGTATTGGAACACCGGGTTCTCTGTCAAGACCATTCACCGCTGCACACTCAGCACATTTGTGGCACCATTCCTTAACATCCTTTTACACCGTATCCAATAGAAACGTTCTCTTACTTTCTCCAGCGTCTTTGCTGCTCCCAGATGCTCTCCGAAGTTCCACCGTGAACTTCCTCCAAGACTTCCAAAATCCTCCCATTTGGAATTAAGACCTGCCGTCTCCTTTCCTGACCATCTGAGCCCTTAAAGACACGCTTCAGCACGTTTCCATCCAGAATTAAGGAATTCCATTGTGCCCATAACGATTGCACGTCCGGGGAATACTTGGCAACCTCTTCCCAGTCAGGTCTCTGCCCATCCTTCTTCCACCGGATCATCAATCCCAATGCGGGGTCATCTTCTTGATCTCGATCTGACATTCTTTCCTCCATTTCTTCGGAATGCTCCATTAGTTCCTCTTTTAATCCTTTTGAACTATTCTGGATATCCTCTATCTTTTCTGTTAAGTGTTCCTTCATTTCTAACATGTCGTTTGCCTTTGTTCCAAAATTTTTCCAAATATCCTCCATTTTTCCTAGGATTCGTTCTTCCATTTCCTTCATTTTTCTATCACCGCATAAATGTCATTAGGACACTCAAATCTGTACTCTTCTACGTTGTGCCCTTCTTCCATTAGTGCTAGTCCTAGGCGTTCCACTAGATCGGCCTTGCGTCCAGAAATATCCAGCTCTCTCTCCTCAAGCTCTTCTTTAAGCTCGCACACTTTAAGGTCTTTTAATAATTTTCCGTAAACCATTTTCTTTTATTTTCACTTTTAATGTTACACTCAAATTATTCGTTAATTTATTTATTTAACACTCGCGAATATTCACAACCCCACACCTGACACCAATTGTAACGGATTTCCAATCCAAATCCAATATCCAACGAGAGCAAAAGCGGTTCGTACTCGGGTTGTGAATAATAACACAGAGTTGGCCACTTAATTTACAATTACAATTTATTAACACAAATAATAAACAAATTCTTCTTTACCAATAACTTAAACACTAGCACTTAATAATTATTTATTTACTAACTAACTAACTTACGGTTCTAATACACTAACTAATTTATTTACACTCGTATATTTATTTAAACGATTGACACTCGTATGTTGTTTACATTTATACCGATAGCGATAGCGCTCACCTTGTAAATTCACCGAGCGGAGTTAAGAACATTGACATTCACGTACAACTGTTGACTTAGACTGCCGTGTAGGAGTACCGCGGAGTTTATATATGTGTCGTGGTATCTATCGAAATGGCTTCTAGAGTATTCGAGATAAATCTCCTCTACAGAGATATGGCGAATTCAAGGTAACTCAGATAGAAACCTCTAGTTAGTCGTGGCTTAAGAGATATTGAGATATATCCGCTTACTCAATATCTCATGGTCGCATGAGTATCTCGCGCTTGATTAATGTACGTCTATCACGGCTCTACACTCGATCACCGTGCCCGTTACAATATTTTAGGTTTTATACGTTTCAATCTAGTTATTACATAAACTAAAAGATTTTTTCTAGACAATTTAAATTTCATCAAAACTCTTACTTACGTTTTTGCTGTAAGTCTTTATGAGCCCTTTACGAGGAAAATGCATAAATCGATAAAATAAACTTTAAGATTTAGGTGAAACTGTTCAAGTTACATTGATCCCAATATGGCCACTTTTAAATATTGATACTTTCATTGTAATTTCTCATAAAAAACGATTGTATAAAATGCAGAAAAGATAAAGTAAATGACCCAATACCCGAACGACGAACGGCGTACAAAAGATTGTTATCATTTTAATAATACTGAAATAATTTCTAGAAAAAATAATTTGTCTCTTCATATAAAATAGACGTTTACCTATTAGAGAATAATTATATTGATTAATTTTGTTAACATTTAATTTTGTTATTCCTAAGAAGTACGAAAAACCCGGTATCGGAACGCTTAAAAACCAAGTTATAATTTCGGAATATGGTTAGTTCAATACTGAAACAGCAAAATAAATGGATCATTTTTTAATTACGTGAGTCACTTTTTAATCTAAAGATGATGATTATCTTAAAATTAATGGTTCAAAACAGTACCACAAAATATAATAACAATAATAATAATAAATAAATTTTAGTAGAATTAATTATTTATCAATGCATATAATATGTATAAAGTAGTTGATTTTTATTAATTAAGGTAAGTGACCCCTCTACCGGCCAATTCGATAAAAATTTTGAAATACGTTATTACAAGTAAATGAACAACATTTACAAAAATATTAAAATATTAAAATATAAACGTAAATTAAATAGTGTAAAAAGTGATTTTAAAATCAAAAATAAAAAATTTGGTCATCAATTTGCTACAACATTGATTTCTTAAAAGCTAGGTTAAGGTTTTTTTTACAAGTGATATTAAATAGGAGTATAAAATAACAACTATAAAATCAAAAAATATTTTTCAGTTAGTTAGTATAGGGTAAAATAATTAAAAAAATATACAAATTAATTTTTTTTTTATTTAAACTTAAAATAAGGTGAGCGAGCATACGGCTGTGCATGCACAATCAAAAGAATACTAAAAGAGCAATAAACTTTAACTAATAAATAAATTATAAGATTAATTAAAAATACTTCTTTTATTTGATTGTATTTATTTTCCAATAATAATAATTTTATTAAATATTGATTGATTTTGTAATTTATAAAATTTTCGTAAAGGTGACCGATAGAGGAGGCAGGCTGGACGATAGAAGGACATCGCAAATTTATACTATTATCATTTATTATTAACATTCTAATTGAAATTATTTGCGTTTTTCTTTTTTATTTTGAAGTTAAAGGTATAATCTTTGAAAGTTTTTCATAAAATTAATTATATATTAGTTATTAATATTTGTAATATTGCTTTAAAAAAAACTGTACGCTTAACTGTCCGGTAGAGGGCTCACTTATTATTTTAACAAAGTACTTCGCTAGAAAAAATTGATTTCTTTTTTCTATTATTCTCTTTTTTTATTTGTTTTTTTTTAGTTCTCTTTGCTGTTTTTTCTGTTTCTGTATTATTCTTTTTGCTTCTTTTGCTTCGACTATCTTTATTTTACTTTTTTCGATTTATAATCGTTTTCAAACTTTTTTTTCATTCAATTTCATTAATTCGTCTTGAGTTAAAACGGTAAGAAGTATGATTTTCTGCTTTTTTTTAATGAGAATTTTGAATAATTCTAAAATTCAGCTTGACATTTGCAATTTTGGAAAGTTTGAGTTATTTGAACAGATTTCTAAATAATTTAATATTTAATGAAAAATAAAAATTATGAACTGAAGAAATAAAACAAATGATTTGAGGTTAAACTTGATTAAATTTGGTGAGAATTTTTTTTAATGTTTAGAACACTATTTTGTCTGTGCCCCGCAAATTAAATTGTTTAAAAACGAAGCAACCTACTGTACCTCGTTTGCCCCATTAAAAAGATTTCTTTAAAACTTATTAAAATTTAATAACGATTCCACTTGAAAATTTTGTTGAATTATTTAATAACGAATATCAATATTTAACCGCTTAAATTTGCATTAATGTTCTTCGGATTACTCAGTTAAGTTAGAAAAGATTGTCGGAATTGAAATTGAAATTTTCGAAGGGACGACGTAAGTTTTCGGGATTTCGTGCATCGATTGAGAAGGCGAGTGTACGCTTGTTAAGAAAGCTGGGTACTTGTAAAACTCTTGTCTTTCTTCTCTTTGGAAGATAGCTCTTAATTTCAAGGACTGTAGAATAAGCAAACACGGACGGCTTGCTTTCATACTAAAGTTTCAAATGCCCTTGTACGAATTTTTAATGAAAATGCTTTATAACTTAAACCAACTTAACATGCCAACATAATTATGGATCAAAAGTGCAATAGAAAATTAACCCTCTCATTTTTTTCATCGGGTTTCCTCGCGTCCTTTGTTCGGAAAAAATTTAGTCGCCTTTTCTTCGCGGAAACAAGTAAATCTAATTTCCTTTTTTGATTCTGCCGTTTTCGAACCATTAAATTTTTTTACCTCAAAAAGCTGTTCAAATAAAATTAAAATATTCCGACGTCGAAGGAAGGAAACCTTAAAGTTTTACCGACGTCCTTAACGTTCCTAAGGAAGCTACTGACCTTTCCTTGAGGCCATTAAATTGGAAATAAATAGCCCCGAGATTTTATCTTTTATGTACTTTACAGATTTCAGATACTTTTGCTTTTTAGGTACATTTTCTGGGACATTAAGCATAAGTCGCAAAATTTCCTTTCAACATTATCCCGATTGTAATCGCTTCAAAGGCAAAATCCATTTCAATTATTTTAAAAGTGCATAGGAAATATGCTGACGACGTCTGCGAAACTTTTTTCTGGATTTAACTTTTTTTCTGCTTAAGTTTAACCTACGCTGTTAAAAATATTCGTAAAATTACAATATTTTACAAAATAAATGTAGGGACAGTTGGGGAACAATGGAACGAAAAAGCTTTTTCGATTTTTAAAAAATCTGTGTTTTATAATTTTTGCTTAGCCTTCCGTGTAGGGGTGAAGGGGGTCAATTGAACCAAAAAGTGTTCAATAATTTTTTTTTCGATGAATAAAACCAAAATAATTTTATTTTTCATGGAACAATAGTTTATTATATCCATTATCATTTTCGACAAGTGAATTAGTCAACAAATAATAAAAATTTCCAATAAATATTCAATTGTGCAACGGCGTCGAATGGTTCAATCGTCCCCCACGTAGGGACAATTGAACCATTAGTCGGGGTCAATTGAACCAACAGTGCCTAACATAAAAACAAATATTTTCAATAAAGATATTATTATTTATTTAATCTTTAACCTTATATTACTTATTTTTGATGAAACTTATTATATTATATATCATAATAATCAACACTTTCACGAAGTTTTATCGCCAAATTATTTTTTTTGTTAGTTTTTTTAACTTTCTTTGGCTTTTCAGTTAAATTCATTTTTTTGATCTTTTAATATCACTGATTTTCCTTTCAATTTCTAATTTTGCAGGAGTATCAGTGTGTATTGCAGTTTTGCCTCGTACACGACCCTTTCTAGTATTTTGACTAGGTGTAGCTTTGGGTAAAGGACGTATTAGTGAGGGAGTAAGAATAACAGCTTCTTGTATTTGATTAGTTTTGTCGTGTAGAATACCGTTGTTGCCATCATTTGGAGACAATACGTTCAGCTGAAAATTATTTTGGCTGGAAGCTAAATTTTCTGTTGATAGAACATTACAACAACAAACGTTACATTTTTATTCCTGTGAATATTTTCATTTGTAAGCCGAGATGCGCGCGCAAGTCTGATGCTCACAGTGGTTCAATCGCCTCCGAAATTGATGGTTCAATTGACCCCATATGACGGTTTTGTAATAATTAGTGTAAAATAAATTATTAAAAGAACTATTTTGCAAAGAATCGATAGAGAATTTAAATAATATGCATGTATAAAGACATAACAATTAAAATTTTGTCTTAAAAATGAAAATTACAATATTATAAAAAAAATTGTCGAGAGCTGAAAAACAACTTTGACATACTAAAAAACACGAAAACTCGATATTGAAAGATTAAATTATCATAATGATTTGAAATTTTGTGCAAACCAAGCTGTCGTATATTTGAAACCAATTTTAAGAGGACGACTCATTTTTTTAATTTTTTCGATTTTTTAAGCCCACTGGTTCAATTGCCCCGTGGTTCATTTGACCCTTTTCTCCCCTACAAGGTGGGGTATAACTAACGTAAACAATTTTTTTTTGTTAAAACGGGACATTTGGTTATTGAGCTTAAAACCGAGTGTGCGCATTCGAGCTCAAAGTGGCACATTCCGATCTCGGGAAAATGAAACGCGCCGCTCCGCGTCGCGCTTCATTTGCCTCCCTCGCTCGGAAATGTGCCACTTTTCGCTCGAATGTGCACATCCTCGTATTTATTGAATATATTTATATTAATTTTTACACATGGTTATATTTACTTTTTTTGATAATTCGAATTTTTGATAACTCGAATTATTTTTAGTTTCCTTTCGACTTCGACTTATTGAGGGTCGACTGTATAATATTCAGTTAAAGCTACGCATACACATAAACACGTAGTATGGAGACAAATGTATACCTACACTAAACTGGGCCAAAAAAATCGACTATTTTTTTTTGAATGGAACACCGAATATATTATTTAGTATGATAAAAAAAAATTAACGTCAAAATTAAGCCCATAATTTTAATACTAAGAAGTAAATATGTTTACTACAAATTCTAGTTGGTTATGTTATATATTTGTTTTTTAAAAAGTTTATTGACTTTTTCATTTGAAAAATAATTTGAATCTGAGTATTAATTGAATACGATCCTGAAATTTAGTATTTCATTCATAGATCGCTTATTGTTAGGCAGTGGCGTAGCGTGGGTTTTCGCCGCCCGGGGCCGACCGGAATTTCGCCGCCCTCTCTTTTTTAACTTCTTTTTTGTTTAAGTCTAACCTACGTTGTTAAAAATATTCGTAAAATTACAATATTTGACAAAATAAATGTAAGGACAGTTGGGGTACAATGGAACGCAAAAGTTTTTTCGATTTTTCGAAAAATCTGTGTTTTATAATTTTATAATTTTTGCTTAACTTTCCGTGTACTAGGTGGGGCATAACTAACGTGAACAATTTTTTTTTGTTAAAACGGGATGTTTGGTAATTGGGCTTAAAACCGAGTGTGCGCATTCGAGCTCAAAGTGGCACATTCCGATCTCGGGAAAATGAAGCGCGCCGCTCCGCGTCGCGCTTCATTTGCTTCCCTCGCTCGGAAATGTGCCACTTTTCGCTCGAATGCGCACATCCTCGTGTTTATTTTATTAGTATAATTTGCCGTGCGCTCCTTCAAATCGAAAATTTTAATTTCATTTAGTAAATATCGATTTTATGTTCGAAAAACGTATTTACCATAGCAATGAGTGGAAGGGAGCGAGAAGAAACGATAATTTTGTCAATGCAAGTAAAAATTATTCAATTAATTTTTATTGTAATTTATTGGTCTAAATTATTGCGAATCATTAAAAAATTGTTGTGAAATTAATTTGTATTTCAATAAGGAGGCAAGAATGAAATTCTTGTTAGATTTTCTTAATATTTGGTATCGTAATTCACACGTGTCATTGGAATTTAGTACTCAAGAAAAAACTCAATAGTTTATGAGTTGAAGAAAAAGTTAAGTTTTTGTATTTTTATTTTTTATTAATAGAAGTCTCTTCTAATGCATAAATAAATATATGACTGATTCTATAAAAGTTGGGTAACTTTTGACCTAATTTTGTTTCTATAGTTTTAAGTGAAAATTTTCTAATATTGTATTTTATTATAAATATATAGGTAATCTAAAAAATACACTGTTCCAAAAAGGGCCAGTCACCTTTTCAAACAATTTTTGAGATATTTGGATTTTTCTAAATTTGAATGCCAGGGAACTGACGAGTTTACCAGGGTACAAATGAAATATATCATTTATTAAAAAATACAAGATTTATTGCGACTTTGATACAACTATCTTAAAATTTTACATTGCACACATTTTTATGTTAATTTTTATGTTAAAATTAATAGATGAATGTATGTATGTACTATATATCAGTACCATGATAATACGTCAGTCTTCTGTCAAAATTTCGGACATGGAACTCACGACACGGAACTGATGAATGAGACACAATTTTAAGATTGTAATTCAAAGTAAAATTTCTACCGGATTTTCCATTAATAGGATGATATATTTTAACAAATCACATTTTGTCATAAATAAATCACAACAAAATATATCTACGTGAAGAAATAATTACTCGCCATAGAACTGACATTTTGTCTGGAACAGCACGTGCTTACACGATAATAACGCTTCTTAAGCGCCCCATAAACACCCATTGGAAAAAATTTTCACCGATTACAGTATATAAAACAATCATTTTATAAAATTACCGCAGTTTTACATATTTTAAAACTAGTTTTCAACTAGGTGACACGCTATTCTTAATAGTATTGAAACAAATGTTTTGTGATATGTATTCCCAAACTGAGTTGAGAGAAGTTGTGTAGTAAAATTACTATGGCTTTTTTTTGTAATTTTTCCAAAACAAATTCACAAAATGTTTTGTAAAATTACAATAAAAATTTTTAACAGTGTAAAAGAGTTCGTTTTTGTTGTAGAATTATATTTTAAGCTAAAGAAATTGAAAGTAATGTCGTAATAAGTGCTATCCATAAATACCGGCGTCTTAAATGGCATTCTTTTCTTTAACATTTTTCTTTGCAAAACGAGAAAATGTCACCATAATGTCAGTCATTCTCTTACGTATAATAGAATTAGCTTCTTGCCTTTTTATTCAATTCCGAATAAAGGAGAGAAACTACATTGCTATGTATTGTTGAATTTTTCATTTTTAGGTCAGTCTTTATATTATAATGTTTGAGTTTCTCATTCATTCCTTAATGTTTAATTTAAATATTGGATATTTCGTTAAGAATTGATTCGTTTGCTAACCATATAATTGAATTGATTTCGAGCATTATAAAGAAAATCTTGAAAAATTAAATTTAAAAATAAGTTAACTGGTGAGTATTCTTAATAATTTTTTATTTAAATATGGGTTGTTATGCATGGTTGAAAAGAGAAAAAAAATGCCATTCCACTATGTAAAAATCCAATATGGCGTCCATTTAAAATGAGAAAGTTGGTATCAATATCTTGGAAGCCGCCATTTTGAATTCAATTTTGACTTAATTTCTATCTGTATTTTATGAAATCTAGTAACTTTTATATTAAACTTTTTTTTGTAAATTTTATAATTACAAAGTTATTTTTGACATTAAAGAAAATAACGATTTTCAGTTTTTTTACGATTACTTCGGAACTATTCGGAACTATTCGGAATTTTTAAATTTTCTTAACGGAATCTAAATCGGCACCTAAAACAGCAAAACATTGTCCATTTAACCAAACTTCTATCTCCAGTAATAAGAAATATACCCTACTCAATTTGGGACACCCTGTATATTGGTCCTGTTTTGCGTGCTTGAAAAAATATCTGGTCCAACGAGCATAATCGCAAAATTGTAATCATTTCACAGCAGAAGTGCGCCGAATGAAAATTACATAACTTTATTAAACGTCTAGAAATGGAATCGAACCATAAAATTTATGCTTGATACAAACATTCTTCGATTTCGTACCTTCCATTTTTAATACGCAAAAAACCCATATAAAGAATCCATGCACAACAATTTTTTAGAATTAGAATTTTGCGTATTCGGAGGCTTTTTTCCCATTCATATTTATGTTTCATATTTCTGTAAAGCTTCAAAGTAACATCTCGTTTTAGAATGACGTATGTATTTCCATATTAATGTTGGCAAAATTTCCGCTACAAATGTAAAGTTCGCAGAGCAGAGATTTGAAATAGTTTCAAACACAGATAGACCATAATCCTTTGAGGACGAGAGTTTTGACCGCAAATCCACATTAGATTCCACGTTCTCCACATTATTAGTTAATTGCATGCTGCATATTTTCTCGGTTTCTTCGAATTGTTTTTCTTTCAGGTGAAATGTTAGGCAATTTATTACAATATTAGTCCTTTATCATCAGAATCTAACAATTTTTTTAAAATTATAGTTTTTAATGCATTAATAAAGCCTTCCAGTAGATGTATTAAATATAGTTGACACAACAAAACAAGCAATCTCAAAATGAAAGAAATAAATTGTTTATTCATACAGTGGAAACTCGGTTATCCGGACTAATTATTGTTGCAGCTCATTCGGATAATCGAAAATTCGGTTAATTGAATGTATAGAAAAAAGAAATTTTACCGAATTTTAGCACAGCTAACGAAAATACGACAGTTGAAGTCAGCCGTCTAAGAAAATAAGTTAATAATTATGAATATTGCTTAAAATCGAGTGTGCACATTCGAGCTCAAAGTGGCACATTCCGATCTCGGGAAAATGAAGCGCGCCGCTCCGCGTCGCGCTTCATTTGCTTCCCTCGCTCGGAAATGTGCCACTTTTCGCTCGAATGCGCACATCTTCGTGTTAATTGGATTCCACTATATTAATAACATATCCAGATTTTCTATGCGGAAAAAGTTTTCGCTTGAAAGTGCAGATACTCCTTAATAATTGAATTTGCCTATCTTATTTTTCTCTCATACAAATAATATTAATTAAAACAAACTGAACTAACTGTACCACTTCTCGTTTTTCTTTTAATTAAAAATTACAGTAGGGTATTTTTACCAAAAACCACATTTCTAATTTATTACTTTTAAACTATACTACACAGTAAAAAATTTTGGGTGTAAAGTTGGACCCGGCGACTTTTACACGGCCGTGTGAGTGTGAAATTTTGGTGTGAAATTGCATTCGTGTTAAATTTTCACTTGAATAAATTTCACACGGTGTGATTTACTGTTTTACACCGTTCCGTGTTATTATTTATAATTTAACCAATTAAATTACTATTAGTAGTTTCTAATCTATGAAAATATATTATTTGGCGCGATATTAAAACGACTAGTTATAGACTTATAATATATTTATAAATAAATGAATAAATTATAAAAAATTCAAATAAAATTATCCATAATTATTTTACTTTTTTTAATATTTTCATGAATTTTGTGATTCAAATTACAATTACTCCTTAAAATAATATAATCTAATATCGTATGAGCCCGAAACTTTACAATCACATTTTATTTATTGATAAAAAATTATCATGAACTGCATTTACACGCAGTATGGTATAAAATTAAGAATTCACACCGTTCAGAATTTTATACTACACTTAGTGCGATTTTTACACCGTACGTGTTAAAAATCATATTCTCGTTAGAATATTTGCAACAACAATGTAAACATTCAAGTTGTTACAGGTCCAGGGAAATCTATTAAATACAATAAAATAATTGAAAATTTATCTAATTATACGGTGGATCCTATGTTAGAGAGTAAGAGATAAAAATGAAAATGTTTGTAATGTTAAATATTTAAAGTATGGTCATCAATATAAAATTAAATATTTTATTACTGTTAGAGACGAAAATGAGTTACCAGTTTTTGCTCAGATTCGTTCTTTATTTGTTTATAATAATATTCCATTTGCTGTTTGTGCGCTGTGGGAGACTTGATTTTGAAGATATATTCAATGACTATTTAATTAAACAAAATAATACAGAATCTATCGTTATCGTAAATTTATCATAGTTAAGCCATGAAGAACCTTATGAAAGCCACAGGAGTATAAGTGGTAAAGGTTTATTTATAGTTTGTAAATATATGATAATTGTTTCATAATAAATAATTATAAACATCTTAAAAGTAATTGATTGTAAATATATTCTCATAGATTAGAAACCACTAATAGTAATTTAATTGGTTAAATTATAAATAATAACACGGAACGGTGTAAAACAGTAAATCACACCGTGTGAAATTTATTCAAGTGAAAATTTAACACGAAGACAATTCCACACCAAAATTTCACACTCACACGGTCGTGTAAAAGTCGCCGGGTCCAACTTTACACCGAAATTATTTACTGTGTAGATGGGAGAACTTCACATCGTACATGAAAAAAAATATCTTAACTTTTTCCGAATTTTGACTCTTATTTCCCAACCTTTTTTTTAACAAACCCCACCAAAGTGATTCTAAAATTTTGATGCAACCCGTATGTATGATATAAATATTTTTTTATATTTAAAAATTAAAATAATCCATAAATGCAGTCTAATTACAACAGTGTATACGAAATGTGCCTTAAAACTAATTTGTTTAAAATTTTTACAAAAATGAAAATTACCCAAAAAAATTTAGAGACATTAATTTTGACATATAAACCTTTAAGAATCTGCAAAAATCAACTAGTTGATTTTTAGTGGCCCACTTTAGAAAATTTGACTCATACAATTTTAATTAATCAAAAATGCGAATTAGTAAGCATTCGAAGGTACACCTGAAAATATTTTTATCAAGCTCGCTACAATTAGGCGTGCGGAAGAGCATCATGATAACTTATCAAAAGGAATAAAATATCTAACCTTTTCCAAACAAAAAATCGATCTAATTTATTCGACTTTTAATTTTTGGAATTGAAGAATAAAATAATAATATAGACGAATCCAATAAATACGAGGATGTGTGCATTCGAGCGAAAAGTGGCACATTTCCGAGCGACGGAGGCAAATGAAGCGCGACGCGGAGCGGCGCGCTTTATTTTCTTGAGAACGGAATGTGCCACTTTGAGCTCGAATGTGCACACTCGGCTTTAAGTACGATTTGCAATAATTTTGGCACTGTAAAATTAGTAAATAATTTTATATCATTCCCTCCCACTCGTACTTATGAGTTTGTTGTATCTTTTCGCTCGCTTACACTCATTGCTATGGTAAAAATGCGTTTGTTGCTCATATAATTAATATTTACTGAAATAAATTAAATTTGATGATTGGAAAGAAAGTTTTATTTATAAAATTCAATAAATACGAGGATGTGCGCATTCGAGCGAAAAGTGGCACATTTCCGAGCGAGGGAAGCAAATGAAGCGCGACGCGGAGCGGCGCGCTTCATTTTCCCGAGATCGGAATGTGCCACTTTGAGCTCGAATGTGCACACTCAGTTTTAAGCACGATTACGAAGCGTCCCGTTTTAACAAGAAAAAACTTGGTCAAATTGTTAGGTATATGTTTACAAAAAACGCAACAAATGTTAGTCACAAAATAAAACAAAGCAAAAAACACTGTTTAGTGCGACATATAAAATAAAATAATAAATTTAGTAAGAAATACCGAGGTTAAATTTTCGCAACGAGTCCGAACGCGGTTGAGAATCCGTATAATCGCGAATCCGTATAACTGAGGTTCGGATAACTGAGGTTTTACTGTAGTTTAAAACGACTTATTTTCCCTTCGATATGCACCTGTTTAAGCCTCTGCCTAAAAAGTTACATATCTTAATCTAAAGTGAGGTTAACCAATTAGTTAATTTAAAGAAACTATCAGTAAATCAACTAATAAGTGTTACCAATATGATTTAAACAAATTTAGAAATATTTTAATTATTCTTGGTTATCGATAAGTAAAACTTAAAAAATATTATTTTACAGATATCATAAATAATACTTATTTAAAATAGATTATCTCTACAATATCAAAAAAATAATTTTTACACGGTTCTTTATTTTTTTAAGTTGTCAAAAAATGTTTTTATTATACACTCTCCGGCCAACAGAAATAGTTAAGCCACTCCCACAAATGTGCGCTAAATTTAAATTGAATTTTTTCTATTGGGTTAATTTTTAAAGCACGTAACACAAGCAACCATATTAGCATTTATGTCCTGCAAGAACGGGGATAAAGTTGATTATTAATTTGTACCGTGTGAAACTGGGCACTGCATACATTGGTTCAATTTAGTGGGGCGTGGCTTAACTATTTCTGTTGGCCGGACAAAGTATAGTGACGTGCATTGCTCGTTTCGTTGTACCAACTTTAACAACTATAATTTAAATTATAGCACATTTCAGTTTTCATTTAAAATCGAAGGAAATTAAATAATTTTTTTAAAATTTAATTTACAGCTCATTATTTTTGGAAATCGTAAGTGTGATTTACAAACGTGACTACAAAACTTTTCAAGTAGGGCAAAATATTGCTGCTTCGTCCTCTTCATTAAATTAGAAGCCCACATCAAAACTTTTGATTAAAGTACCTATACTATTTAACCCTAAGGGCCAACTTTGATCCTAGTGCTTTTATTATTTTCTTTAATACATATTGTGTTGCCTACTTCTATATTTTAGCAAAAAGATTGTGTAAATTAATCATCGTCCGGATTCTTTACAAAAAAAAAAACAATACATCATCTGTTTGATGTAAAATTTAGTTATTCCGGTCACTGTATTTAAAATCGTAATTATTCATGAAGATTATATTTGTGATTGATTTTTAAATCGTAACGCTGACTTGTTTTAATTTTTCAATTTATTAATTAAACGTTTTATCTATGTTGTTTTTATAAATGTAATCAGTGAAATCAGTGAAATGAAAAGCTTTAAAATTAAAAATTAATAATATTTTAAAGTCGGAGGTATCATCGCAATACGTGCGATGCTTTTAAATCTTTCGCTTGTTGGTTCGGACTAGTAAAATTAACATTAGTAGAAAACTATTTAAATTTTTTAATTGATCTGCAAAAAAAGAATTGAAACAACTCATTTATATTAATAATAGTAATGATTATAATTGTTGCCAAATTCCGTTTATATTTATTTTGTTTAGTTTGGTTATGTAAGTTGACACTTTTAAGACTCCATCGATTTTCTTGCGGATGGTCGTGCATGAAGATTTCTTGTGACGCATAATTTTATAAAAATTTTCATCATTTAATATTAGAAATAGAACTCAAGAACACTAAATTTTACTTATGTATTAAAAAATGTTTTACTTTGACTTTTAAGAAACTAGTTAAAACATTTTGTTTAATATTTCCATGACAACTAACTGAAAACATTGAAGTTTCCATGACTTTGTTATTTGCCGCTACAACGTAAATAATAAATCTGCAACGTTGTGTTATTTTAGGTTATTACATCACAATATTCTTAATGTGAATGTACTATACATTAGATAATTGTTTAATTTTAAAATGGTATAATATATTTTTTAAATTATAGTTTAGCATTATTATTGTTACG
This sequence comes from Sinopyrophorus schimmeli, assembly GCA_036325965.1. Lineage (NCBI taxonomy): Eukaryota > Metazoa > Arthropoda > Insecta > Coleoptera > Elateridae > Sinopyrophorus > Sinopyrophorus schimmeli. The sequence continues at coordinate 1,016,215 of JARFIZ010000089.1, read as the reverse complement.
ATTGATTTAGCACACTTAACTTGATTATTATTATTATTCTGAGAAATATAGCAAAAAAATTGTCGTCTTCGAATAGAATCAAATTCTATTATAGTTTATTTTTGTAAATGATTAAATAAATTAATGAATTTTTTTAGTAAGAATAATACGGTACTTACAAAGAAAAAACAGTAGCTTAGAATGTTAGGAAACTTGATCCACATCGTGTTAAAAAAAGCAAGATGAGCGTGTTTTAATTTTTATAAAGCCAGAATTTAGGAGCAAATTAGAAAGTGAGTCGAACAATAAATGTAACTTGAATTGCTCAATTTGAATATGCAAATGGCACTTCCAATTGGCTAGTTTAATTGGTAGTCATAGATACGTCATTAATTAACCAATCGGAATTCTCATTTAGACCACTACATCAGAGCACTGGAAAGAAAATTAACCTAGAGCGAAATTGTATGATTTAATTGCGATTTTCCATTTCCTAGTCAAAATATTAAAGACAGCTTCAATTGTTTTTAGTCAACCTAATTTTTTTTTTAAATAGTTATTATGATCAGAAGTTCTTAAAATGTAGACAACACATCAAAAAAATATTAAAATCCTTATTTTTAACAGAAAGTAAAAAACAAAAATATTAAGCAATACAAACCTTACAGGGCTAACTTATATAAGAATTAGTGCAAAATATAATTTAAGAAGTTTGAAATAAGTAAAAAAAAACTTTAGCATAAATGAAATATCAATAAAATAATTTTATTACAAATAGACTAATAACTTTGTTAATTATTATATTTATTAGTAAATTACTGAACAGAAAAGACACTGTATAAGTAACCATAAAACTAAAAATATATTATTTTTTAGCATTCGCGATAGTGCGCCTATCCATCACTCAATACAACCGAATTAATTTCTAAATTTATTAAAAAATTAAATATGGTCTAAGGCGAAGCTTATCTTTGCGATTATAATTTTTCTTTATTAAAACGCAACAAAAGAAAACGAACGGATTCATTTCGACGCTTCTCCTATTGTTTCGTGCAAATAAAATTATGAAGCCGCCACTTTTTTGCACACAAAGAAATTCTCATAGTAGTTGCACACTAATCTTAAAAAGCAGCATCAAACACAGAAACAGGCAAGAATTTTAATGAGCAAAAACTGCGAAACGCTATAATTAAGTGTAAAAATAATTAGAGCTCCAATGCAAATAATGAGGTATCGATTTGTCTAATTAAATTTCTACTGTTGCTAATACTAATCATTCAAGAAAATCGATTTCATCAACTTTTAAACATTTAATTAGGAGTTCTATATTAAAATTTTGCAATCTCTTCTTTTCATCAGTAAAAAAGACCTATTCGTCGTTTTTAATAATAAAACGTAATGATGATAATAAAATGAAGCTCTTCTTTAACAACATGATGTTATGGATAAACAAGATATGAATAAATTAAAACGTAGTAAAAGATAAGCACAGGCAAACTTGCTGAAGTAGAATTTTTATAATGTGAACTTTTCTAAATAAATTTATTTTTTGTTTTAAATGTCATTTCTTAAGTTGAATAGATAATATTTTTTTAATTCTGAACAAAACAGCATTTTTTAAAATCTATTATAAAAATAATATAATTGCAGTAAGGCATAAATATTTTTAGAAGTTTCCAACTTCATTGATATTCTTTTATGCGTTATACACCAATTAAATTTTTTTACAAAAAATGGCAAGTTATTTTGTACAGAATAAAGGTACAATAAATAGTAAGCCATATATTAAAGTTGCACATCTCATATGCAAATAATCTCAACCCGATTGATCCATAAATACAAACCCACAGCGAAGGATAAAGTTAACAAAGCAGCCTATGAATTCAATATCGATGTCAATCGTCGATTTTACTTTGCACGATATTGAAATTTTAATAAAAAAAAGCTCGGTGACGTTTCCACAAGAGAACCGAACATTTATAAGATTTTGGCAGCCAATTTTTTTTTTCAAAATCGGCTTAACAAACAACAACGATAATGAAGCATATAAATATTTAAAGTGGGTATTATTCGTATGAGTTCGTCCTATTTTTTTATGCTTAGTAAGTTTGATTTCGGTGCCAACTTTGTTGAATGAATTGGGCGCCATATTCGAATTTATATCGTTAAAAAGATTATTTCTTCCCAATTGTACAACTTTAGTAAACACATTACATTGTTTTTTTAAATAACCGAGATATTTAAATAGAAAGAACCATTTTTGCAAAAAGCACTTTGGGCAAACCTGGTAACCAACCACATTAAGCTTTAAATAGTTGCAACTTTGTTATTTATTAAAATAAATTAAATCTAAAAATATTTTTTAAATCATTTTTTTTTGTTCTTTACCAAGGTAAACTGAGATTGTATCAGACGTTTTTAATGTAGTCGGTTAGTGTTTAAAAAAAACGAAATTTTTTTTCGGTCTCACATAAAAATATTACAGAAATAAAGAAATAAAAATTCCGTCCAATTTCTAGTCGTTAATTCCAATTTTAAACAGTCTTTCATCTAAATCAGTGTTTCCCAACCTTTTTTGTGCCATGCCCCACCTAAACTTTTAAAAATTTATTATGTCCCCCCATGTAACACATGCATAATTTTTAATATTCAAAATTTTTAATTATCCACTAAGTAGCTTAAATGATGAGAGGAAATTACAAGGAAGTTATTAAAAAAACTAAGAGGCTAAGAGTCACCATATGGTTAAATTTACATTCTGGAGCAATCGAATTGCCCCCCTGTGGGGCGTGGAGCCCACGTTGAGAAACACCGATCTAAATTAAATATTTCCCATTTACATAATTTAGAAATATTGTTTTTTAATTTTATTCAATCCCGCAAATTACAAAATATGTGTTTTTTTATAAAATTAATCCGGATAATCGATCATATGATCGTTTATCCGTATTAAATTCTATACAAAAATCTATAAAAAAAGTGTGTACGTGGAGTCTACGCGCGTTAGAAGCGAAACTTCTTGTTTATTAAGTATAGATAAATCAGTATTGATAAATCATTAGTATTTTTTATTGAAAAAAAATAATAATTTTTAAATTTTTTTGTCTCAATTTTTAAAAATTTTATTGTTCGTAGTCAATAATTCTGTATTAAAGCGTTTTGAAATCCGTCTCTGATAAATGTATAATCTCATAAATTCTATATTCAGATTACTGTATTTATAATATTGGCATAATTTTATAAAAATTTATAAGATTTGGGTTTGCGTGTGAAAACATTGTTTTATAGAATTGCAAAAAATTCTATAAAATTTTGTAACATACAATTTTTTATAGAATTTCATAAATTTTTATATCCCTTTGCATGAATAATTTTATGAAATTTTGTAAAATTGTATAAAGTTTTATAAAATGTTATAAAATTTTACAAAAATATATTTTCCGGGTAGTTTAGCTTCTAGAATTAAAGAATCATAAAAATTAAAATCAGATACAACAAAAAAACTCAATACACTGCTGGCCAAATAAAATGGAACATGTTATAATTCAAAAACTAATGAATAGATTCCGGCCAAACTTGGTATATAATATTCGTATATTATGATATTCAAAATACAACATCTTCAAATATTTAACATAAGTAATTAAATTTAAATTAATGAAATTAATGTAATTTAGGTGGACAATTTTTTTGGAACAACCTATTTTTAATACATTTTTACACTACCATTATTATTTAATAATTGATGAAACCTCCTTTTCGTTCAAAACAGTCAAGTAGACATTTGTTAATAGACATATACACAGTATCAATATATTCTGACCCTGTATGATTTATTTCAGATACTGCCTTTTCAATAGAAAATTTTTAAATTTTCATTTTTGAATTAAACTTAACTTTGTAGCGTACACTTTCTGACTTTAGTGTGACCACATGTTCTCAATAATATTTAAATCAGGACTCTTCGTGGGCCATTCTAAGACTTCAATATTGGAATTTTTAGCCATGTTGTTGTTTGTCGAGATTTATGAATTGAGCAATTATTTTGTTGAAATACATAATTTTCATCACCAAATTGTTCATCAAGAATAGCCTTGGCTTCCTTGATAACATCAATGTATTGAGTAGAATTAACTTTGTCTTTCAAAATTTAATCCAAAATAGTCCGGTTGAACTCATCATGCCCCAGATCATGTATCCGCCTCCCCCACATCAAACTCTATCTCTCACATTTTTGCAATCAGGATCAACATACGTCGACCAATTATCAGGACCATCTAGGGAAAATCGCTTTTCATCGATGAATATAACAGTTTTCCAATCAATGCAAACTTGAATCCAGGTGCGACAAGCCTTATATCGCTTTAACTTATGTCCTTGCGTGCGTTAAATCTGTTTGGTTAAGGTTTTGTATTTAAAATTGAATATATTAAGCTTCCTTTTAATTGTCCTAGTTGAGACATGATTTAAATAAGCTTTATTTTGAATACACGACTGGTACATCGCCTTAACTCATCGCTGCAATTGTGCACAAGTCGTTGAATCTGTCGTTCATCTCGTTGAGTGAGCTTAGGCTTTGGTCTAGAAGTCTTTTTTCACCTTAGATTCATCCTTGTTGATAAATCTATGCACTGTTGATAACGATACACCACTAATTTCTGACACTTTTCTGTAATTCAGATGTCGATCATAAAGGTCTTTTACAATTTTAATAAGTTGTTTAGGATGCATAATTAATATAAATAAATTCACATGTAAATAAAAAGACGTTTCGGGTTAGCTAAACACGTCTGATTTTGATCCAATTGTCAAATTAATTAGTGATTAATTCTGCTATCTATACTTGTTCCATTAAATTTGTCCAACGCAAATACACCATTTTATGTAATAAATTTAAAAAACATTATTATTAGTTGCGTTTTACTTATGATTTTTTAAAACCCAATTGATAATTATTTATAAAATACATATAGAAGAAAGTTTTCAACGTATATTTATTATATCATACTTATTTTGTGTGTTCCATTTAATATGGCCAGTAGTGTAGTTTTGTATTTAAATTGAATAGACGTGAAATTTCAAGTTTAAACTTTATAAGTCTTCTACTAAGTAAAATATTCACCGTAGAAATTTGACTCACTGAGATTTTTTGTAGAGAATTGAATGCTGATAAAGGATCATTAATTAATTTTATGAAAAAAAACGATTACATGGTTTGTCTTAGTGAATAATGTTAAAAAAACATTTTTTATGTTATTTAATTGGGACATTTGTAAGTTCGATGAAGGACCTCTTATAATTGGGATTAAATGCGGGGGATTTGGACAAATTTTTTTTCAATGTATGAATTCTGCAATATTTTCCTGTGAGTGTAAAAAAATATAGATTTCTGTTGGAACACCCTAGGCGCGGGTATTCTTGCATACTTCGTTAATTCAAGTAGGTGTTGCATTAAATTTTGCGTACATGAGAAAATGCACTTTTTATGACTATAACGATACCAAACAGCATAAGAAAATTTTTAAAAACAAGGAAAATATTGCATAAATACAATGCTGAAATGTAAAAGATTTTCACCAAAAAAGATGTATTTTCACAAAACACGCTTTTTGCCAACTTTATTATTAGTTGAGATAAATGAAATATCGAAGCGGGCTTCTACAGCCTACTTGGTCATCTTCCGCAGTCTCATATCCAAGTATCTCTATTTCTATAATTGTCTTCTTCCATTTCTTTTTTTAATATCGTAAAAACTTTCTTAAGGAACTCTCTTTACGTATTTTACGATTATAAAGCTAAAATTACTTATTTCCATTATTAGTTACTATTTTGGCACTAGTTTTTTTTATTTTATGTAGTGATCTTATTCTATTTTCGCAGAAATATCAAATTTTATTTTTTCTGATTTCATCGATCTATATTTCTTTAATGTAATTTAAAAAAAGAATGGAATCATTTACAAGAAAGTATTAAATTAAAAATAAGAAATATTGGTAAAACTTTAACTTATATAACTTGATTATTAGTCGAGAAAATATAATGCTGTAAAAAGTTTCATAAGACACCTTTTTGCGCACATTTTTACCTTTTGCCGTATTTTGGCATTAATTTTGTTATTTCAAATAAAGTTTTTATTTTATTTTGGCATAAATAAAAAGATTATTTTCTTCTGATTTCACCGATGTATAATTCAATAGAAAAATTAAAAAAAATAAAGGATTTAATTCAAAAAAAAATTTAATTATTAACCCTCCGCATACTAGGTGACTAAATGTCACATGCCATACTAGGTGGGGTTTGCCATACCCCGAAAATAAAATGAAATAAAATCCACAAAATTGTACTTTATGACAGTTAAATAATAAGAAATATATTTTAATGTCCTTAATGTCCTTATCACCGACTCATTCGAAGAACTACAAAATATGATTAGCCAGCTAGAAAGAGCCTCAAAACCAGACAGGAAATACACTACTCAAATCCTGCAATTAGGCAGGAGGAACTTACGTCAACTTGTGGGACTACTAACAGGACACTGCAAGCTGAGTAAACACCTCAACACACTGGGATTGGTGGACAATCCCATGTGTAGAAGGTGCGACATGGAGGAAGAAACTCCAGTCCACATTATCTGCCACTGCGAAGCACTGGTAGAGAAAAGGATCAGGAGACTTGGAGTCTCATACGTAGAGACACAAGAACTCCTGTCGATCCTCCCAAAAGACATCCTGGATTTTTTTAAAGACACAGGACTCTTAGAAGAGGAGGACTAAATACTGGGGGCACAATAGGTCTTTTAGGCCGCGGTGCTGTGGGCTATGTACCAAAACCCCAAGAATAATAATAATAAGAGCCTCAAACAAAGTCGGTTTAAAGATGAACATGCAAAAGACAAAAACAATGACAAACACCGATGAAGTCAGAAACATACAAACAAATGGACACACAATTGAAAAAGTCAACGAATATATATATTTGGGACAGGTCGTGAAATTAAACAAAGAAAACCAACAATTCGAAATAACGAGGGTATAAGATTAGCATGGGCAGGGTTTGGAAAACTGGCATCGATACTCAAGAACCCAAAAATACCACAACATATGAAGAGCAAAGTATTTAACCAATGTGTCTTACCAATACTCACTTACGGATGTCAAACCTGGACACTCACAAAGAAGACTATGGATAGAGTAGCAAAGGCACAGAGAGCTATGGAAAGATCCATGCTGGGTATACGACTGACCGACAGGAAGAGAAATACATGGATCCGCAGCAAAACTAAAGTGGAAGACGTCACCCAAAAAGTCGCCAAGCTGAAGTGGAGCTTTGTAGGTCATGTCATTAGGCAGCATGATAACAGATGGAACAACTTAATTCAATATTGGAGACCATACCTGGGACACCGAACTCGGGGAAGACCACAAATGAGATGGAGCGACGACCTGAAGAGAACACCCGAGTCGAAATTTAAATTCTTCTTACAATCTAATAACACCCCTTATTCGTATATTTCACAAAAGGAATAGATCCCTTTCTATACCTAACAAGTGTTGCTTATTTCCATTTTCGACTGTTAAAAGGTGGTATTAGGATTACTTTGAAAACCCAAATAAGACCTTTTTGATTCGTATTGTATATATAAAAAATATGGCGGCAAAAATGCATTTTCAAATATTAATATTATTTCTCAAATTAATTAAAAACTATATAAAAAGAAAGTTATTTGTTTTGAGCGATAAATTTTATTATTACAATTGTACATAACGTGACTAAACAGGAAACTATTTTAATAAAATTTAAACACATGAATTATAGTTAACTTGATATCATTAATTATGATGGTTTATCTTTCAATTTTTGTTTATAATTCCCCTTATTACACATGCATTTATTTAAATATTTAATATATTCCTTGGTTGTAATGGCTTCTCCAGGAACACGATTACACCATTCTAAAAGTAAAACATTTTTATTAAAATTCATTAATATCTTTAACAATACATTCCATACAATCCGTAAAATAGCCGATAGTTTGCTTCGCTTTCCTGTTGCCAAATAATTTTTATAAGTTTTATATCACTGTCTATTGGTTGAGTATAATTAAATTTTTGATCTGTAGAAAATATTGGTTTCTTTGATACTGTTTTATTTTGGATTCGTCTTTTGTTTCATTTTGTAATACTTTTTTGTAATTTGATCTGATTATCGAAGCTCTTTTTTTCTTGTAAAACAGAAGCTGAAAAAACGGTATTCGATGGCTCTCTAATCTCACCTTTATTTGTTACAGTTATTGCTACTAATTTTTTTTTATCATCTGGAAAAAGTTATAATATAGGTTTTGTCGTCAATTAAATAATTAAATTATTTCACGAACAAATTACACTTATTTTATAAAATATTTAATACTGAAATATTTAAAACTTTACTTTTGCTTCTTAAATAACAGAAGAAAAAAAATTTATCACTAAGAACCGCCTAAATATATTTATTCTTGTTATTTAAAAACCAAAAATTAAATTTAAATATTAATTTAATTTACATCACTTTTTTGACATTTTTCTTTGTCTATTCTTTAAATAAGTAAAACACATAAACTATACATACTGTGTATTGCGAGGATTTTTGCTTCCCTCTTCGACTTTTTTGCGGTTTAAGGATTACATCCTGCCAACATAGTTTCACAACACTATTTACATGTCTTTTCTCCTTAGGAAAAACAGACAACTCCACCACATCTGAATGATCTGTATTGACCCACCATATAATATCGTATAATTTGTTTTTTTTTCTATAAACCATATTTAAGTGTACTGCAACAGCGCTGTAATTAATTTTATTTAAGTTTTGAATATTTATTGTAAAATATTTTAACACATACCCTTAAAAATGTTTCTATTTTTTTATAATAATTTTCTTAAGCTGACTACCAAAGCTTATTTCAAGAAAATATATCAACGACCACAATAGTTCTGCGAAAGCCAAAAAATATTTCAAGCTTTACACGAAGTGGCCGAATACTGCGACGCAGAAGCTTTACCTACGTCTACCTGCAATATCTTAATTCTTATTTCTATGCACCCCATGCCGTTTTCTAAATATTACAATCCTCGTTTTGGGACGTTTCTATTTATGTAACCGTTATTTTCTAAAATTATAATTCGGCGAAAGCCTTTTCTCAGGTATTAGCACCGTTTGACTACAAATTCCTGTTTTATTTCATTGTGATAACAATTGCTAATGACCATTTTTCCAAACATACAACTATAAATACCTTGGTTTTTTATCTACTTCCTTTATTTTTAATTTCATTTATTATAAATATAATTTGAAATGTTTAAATGTTTGTTTTATAAATAAAGCAGGCGCTGTGTCAATTGTTAGACATATTTCTCCTTTTAACACACACTTTTACCTAAAACAAACAAGGGGTGATTAGAGAGTGAATATTGTATTTTTTCATTTCAATAAGAAATCATTCCTTATTAAATGTTTTACAGTTTTGCACAAGAAATCAGCGACGAGTAGGTACATAAATGGCAATGAAACTACAGAAGAGGTGCAAATAACTGATAGTGAAAGTGATTCTGATATTTTACGAGAAGTAATAGACGATGAATGTGACGATATAAATATAGAGAACAATACAACTAATGTAGAATAGAATGAATTATTGTACAAAGGAGCTACGTTAAATTTTGCTGATGGTATGCTGTTAATATTGACAATTTTTCTGCACAACAATGTCATTTTAACATGTCTTGCAAATATTATTGGCGTAATTAACTTACATTGTCTTATAACAAATTTAAAAAAAAATAGAGTGTATAAATTTCAGCAATATTTTCCTATCAGTTCCAAGCAAAAACCAGTAAAAAAACATTATTATTGTGCTACGTGTACGCGAGCATTACATAATGTACAAGATATTAGCCATCATGTCTAAAAAAAAAAAATGTTCATATTATGTCCAATTTCCATTTCTAGATCAATTGAAAGAAATGTATATATAAAAACAACAACACCTATTAGATTTTAAAAGAATATATGGATCTAATAGTTTTTAATGGGATCCATCCGATTTTAAAAATGGTTGATAGGGTTATAATTCCAACTCGGCTTCAAAATAGCAGTATCTACACGGTTTTAAAAGGGTTCTTAGAATTTAAAAGTTGCTAATGGGGTTCTTTCCTGCTCTAGAAGGCATTGTGCGGGACTATTTTTTCGTCTCGGGCAGCAGGTCTACACTGGAAAAGAGCTGCACAAGATAGAGACGGATGGAGACTGCTAGGAGAGGCCTATATCCAAAGCTGGATGAATGAGGGCTAAAAAAGAAGAAGAGATATTTTAATAAGCAATAATAAATAGATTAAAGTCAAACATATTTATTTATGCATTAGAATAAACTTTTATTAATAAAAATACAAAAACTTAACTTTTTCTTTAATTTATAAACTATTGAGTCTTTTCTTGAGTAGGTACTAAATTCCAATGACACGTGTCAATTACGATACCAAATATTAAAAAAACCTAACAAGAATTTAATTCTTACCCTCTTATTGAAATACAAATTAATTTCACGGCAATTTATGAATGATTCACAATAATTTAGACCAATAAATTACACGAAAAATTAATTAAATAATTTTAATCGTTCCCTCTCACTTGCATTGTCAAGATTAACGTATCTTCTCGTTCCCTTCCACTCATTGCTATGGTAAATACATTTTTCGAATATAAAATCAATATTTACTAAATTGAATTAACATTTTTGATTTGAAGGAGCGCACGGTAAATTATACTAATATAATAAACACGATGATGTGCGCATTCGAGCGAAAAGTGGCACATTTCCGAGCGAGGGAAGCAAATGAAGCGCGACGCGGAGCGGCGCGCTTCATTTTCCCGAGATCGAAATGTGCCACTTTGAGCTCGAATGTGCACACACGGTTTTAAGCTCCATTACCAAAGGTCCCGTTTTTACAAAAAAAAAATTGTTCACGTTAGTTATACCCCTCCTAGTACACGGAAGGTTAAAAACCTAGTTTTGGCATTTACTTGTTTTAATTTTCTTTTTGCTTAAGATAAATTAATTATGAAAAAAGTTTCTTAAAGCACTTTTTTTGCTTATTTTATGATTATGAAGTCAAAAAATGTTTTTCTTACGTATTAATGTATTTAATGTATTCCTTACGTTCCTTTTTCAATAAAATATGAAAAGTGATAGGTAGCTTATCGAAAGAAAACCCATTAAGTTTTTTCGTAACATTCAATGTGTTAAAATTAACATAAAATTACTTTTGTGTTATATTTAAAGAGCGATGCGTTTAAGTGTTTGCATACGTTTCTAATAACAACTTGGACACACGCATCCGTCCTAGATTCAAATGCATAGCAACGTCTTATAAATCGCCATCTTAATAAAATAATACCAACTTAGCAACCTCTAACATTATGAATGATGACACGCCGTTGATTTTGTATGAAACTTGAGAGGGCGGAGATGTTTTCTTGGTTTGAAAATGCATTGAATGTGAAACGCGATAGGAATTCCTTACACTATAATTACATCGAAAAGTACACATAGACACGACTATAATTAACCATTCCACGTTACAAGCAACTGGTTGTTGATTATACAATCTATCGTTTAGCACTATGCAATAATCAATATTGCCCTAAAGCTTAGAAATGCAATTACAGATAACCGTGTAACCTGTTTACATCAAAGCTATTTGAGTATTCCTTTGATAATTATGTACATTTATTAAAATTCGGGATTTCTAAACCTTTCCGATCAATATTCAATGAAACCAAAAAATTTAAATAGATTGCAAAAAAACTGTTGCTAAAGTTCCAAATTTTTGATACACGTTCATAGAGATGTATTTATCTTTGTTTTTGTACACAAAATACACTAAAGGAAAAAATTAAAGGGTCAAAAAAATTTCCGAAAATTTTTGATAATTTTTGACAGAATGTATTTGAGTGAAAAATGGTCGTATCTAAAATTAAAAAAAAAAATTTAAGGTTCCAAAATTCTAGTATGCAGATATTAATTGCAGATATTATTGAAAATGACCTCGTTTAACGCCGTTTCGTTTAGCGCTTAAACTCATTGGAACGTATCCCGCACCTTAAACGGGGTCTTACTGTATTTGTGTTTTAATGGGACTTTAATATGCACTAGAATAAAAACAATTCATATAAAGTTTATAAAATATAACAAAACAGTACCTATATTATTTTGAAATGTTACAATCCAAAATATCGTGAAATTTGAATTTTCGTTACTAATTACACTGGCACACAAAAATAAAAAAGTGGTCAGTACTTTTGACCAGACCCACCTAGGATTATGTATTTCGATGCCCTGAATCCGAATTGGAGGTCGGTTTGCCCAATATACCTCTAAAATTTTGAGTAAATTGCAAAAAACCACTAAAAATTCCAGTTATGAAAATGAAGAAAATTTGATTAAACTAGATCAAATCTTCCTTATATATATATTTTGATGAGATGAATCCAAATTCAGAATCTCTTAATCTCGATCATTCATAAATTTATCCAAAATCGTAAAAAAGTAGTAGAACATAGCCAAAAATTTCACGAGCACACAAAAAAAAGCGGTCAGTACTTTTGACCAGACCCACCTAGGGTTATGTATTTCGATGCCCTGAATCCAAATCCAAAGTCCGTTTGGCCCGTACACCCCCAAAATTTTGAGTAAATTGCAAAAAACCGATTCAATTGGCTAAAAATTGCAGTTTTTTGCAATTTACTCGAAATTTTAGAGGTCTATTGGGTAAACCGACCTCAAATTCGGATTCAGGGCATCAAAATACATAACCCTAGGTGGGTCTGGTCAAAAGTACTGACCACTTTTTTTATTTTTGTGTGCCAGTGTTATAAACGGTATTTTTCTGGTCCAGACAGCCAAATTTTAGGTGTTTTTCCAGACGTAATAAATAAAAAACCTTTTATATTTATACTATCGGTTTCTTTATTCGTTTTTTTTAAATTTGAAAAGTACAAAAAAAGTCAAAATTGAAAAAAGTACATGCCGCCAAAGTAGGGACTCTAAAAAAGCTGCTCCCTGGTTGACATGATTCCGACCCTTCGGTGATCTGAACCGCAAAATGTAAATTAATTGTTAAAAAGTAAGCATGCCATTATAGTTTGACGAGAACGATTTAAAAAAAAAAATTCGCAAAATTGCGTCCATGTGAAAAAAAAATTTTCCCTCGTTTTTTCAATTTTGGGAATTTTTTAAAAATAGTAAAAAAAGCTCTCGTCAAACAAATTTTGAATATATTCAAAGAAGAATATATTCAAAATTTGTTTGACGAGAGCTTTTGCGCTGTACAAAATTTAAAAGAAATCGGTCCACTGGAATTTCCAAACATTTCAAAAAACATAGTTTCGAGAAAAACGAGTTTAAAGTTTGGAGTCTCGTTTCGGGTAGTCTGAGTCATTTAATGGTGTGTTATACTTAAATTTTTTTAATCAGCGAATGCATGGCTTTCCGGATCAATTTTTTTCATCATAGTTTCTAAGGTTTTTAAAACTGATAGAAAACCTCTATTCATTGAACATATACACAGCTATGTAATTCACAATTTCAATTGTGTCGTTTCCCGCATGGATGTGTTTGGGTGTCACGTCCTAAAAACAGCGATAATTCCGAAAATAATTCCAATTTCGAAAAATTATTTTACAGGCATATTTTTCAAGGATTAAACTTTGAAAATATGTAAAAAAATCGATTGTTTTGAATTTCTAGAGCAGAACACCCCCTTAAATCGAATTTCGCTTTCATCAATCTCGCGCTAATCGGGGGTTACCTGTATTGCAGCAGCATGAACGCTTCATTAAATTAATTTACTATTTATGTCGAAAGATATTTAAAAATGTTTTTCACATATGCGCAAAGTAGATCTGATTAATTATCGGAGGTGTTTCTTTGTGATCGTGTGCGAGTAATTAATCCAGACTTCAATTAAACTAACGATATGAAAATCTATTAAATAACGTCAAACATGACTGCATATTCAAAATAAGTAAAAGGAGGCGAAAAGCTGTTAGTCTGTTGACGTATCGAACGATAATTGGCTTCTGGCGCGACTTTATTGGCTTTACTTCAAAATTCGATCGTAAAAATTGCAAAGCTGAAATAAATAGAAAGGGGTCTAAGCGTTGCAAATCTGATACTCGGCGGTTTCACAAATAATTTCCAATCGTAAACATCTAACAGAGCATGTTGGTAAACAAATATGGCTTCTAATTTCATAACGTTAAATGGTTAGTTGGCTTAAAATATCGAATACCATTATACGTCTTTCTGCTTTACACTTGATTGGATTAAGGAGAAAAGCTTTTTAATGCGATTTGAAATTTAAATAAGGTGTTTCAAAAGCGTCGGACCTTTTTCGAGGCGTTCATTGCAAAAAAGTTGTTTTCGAAATTAATTTAGGTCACCGAAGTCGCTCGATTATTTTGCTAGTTTTTATTTTCTTTTATTTGAATAATCGTTTCTATTTAAATCGATTGCCCAGATATAAGTTCTTGAGCTGCGAAAGAAAGGAGAGGATCATTCTTATCTTTTTTCTTAAGTTGAATTGAATTGCCACGACGAAGCCGAGGAGCTTCATATCTGGGAATCTCCCAAAATGTAATTTAACTGCGCTAAGAAGGTTATTTTTTATTTGACAGTCAGATTATGTCTTTATACGTTAAATCAGTTTGCGATTATATTAAGACATCAGCACTTCTTACTTTTATTACTGACGCCTTTCGTCTTATTAGGTTAGAATAAATCTTTGGTGTAGTTTTTTTTAATAACTAGGGAAATTTGTTGTTAATAGATTCATTAACATATAACCTAATATGGGGGTAATATGTACAGACGTCTCCGAATCTACGCGGAAGTATTTTTACTTGTAATTTTTTTACGCGTAAATTATAATACTATTTACTATATATCGTTTTTAAACTAGGAGGAGTAAGCTACATTTACATAGCCAACATTACCAGACAAATCACTAGATCATTCTGGCGGTAAATTTTGAATAGAATTTTTTTTTATGCCATGGTATGATCGTTATTTATTATAATTTTAGTATTGCTTTTATCCCCTTAAGGCAAATTCATAATAAAATGGATTTCATCCTATTTGTAGTTAATGAATTGTGTCCGTTTAGAAAAAACGTTGTTTATTGGATTATTTCGCATTTCGTCTGTGTAAACCTATCTGCGAAGCAACCAATCACAGATCCAGGTTTTAGCGCGTATAATTTAAAACGCTCCTCCTAGTTTAAAAACAGAGTGTAGTGCTATACAATTTGGCCGGTCATAAAGTTTAACCAGGTTAATTAGTTCGTCAGCCAACTAGTCAAGCTAAATTAACCAGTTAATTGGTTAAATAGTTAAGTTTGTTGATGTTCATATGGTGGTCGATATGACGTGTACCAACTTCACACAGGTTTATCTTTCAAACCGCTGAAAACATTGTGGGAACCAACGCTACACAGCGTTGGCCCAACAATACTCTCTTGCTGGTGATCCTTTCCTTATTAACCCCATGCCGTTCCGAAATCCTATAATTATACCTTAACTCTAAAAACCAATTCCCTTCTAAGTGCTTTAATCCCTTTTTCATTCTTTCTCTCCTGGGAACGCAGTTTGGCGGTCACCACCTACTGTGGGTGATACCGTTAGGCTGCAAACTCAACCATCCAAGCATGCACATCCTTTTATCCTATTTACAATCACTTTTGTATAAATATCCCGTTTTCTGTCCCGAAATCATCAGTCATCAGTCATCTTAGCTCGACGAACCGCCGCACATCTTTTGCTCCGCCATTCGACATCAACTACAGATCCTTCGCCTCCGACACCAGGTCTCCGTCGACGATAGCTGCACCAGCCGACTCACCGCGCCCACAGCTACACCACCACGACGCAACATCTCCGACGATCTCCCCGTGTAAATAATTTCTACCCCTTTTGTAAATAAATCCAAAATAAAAAGTGGTAACACGCCACAAATTGGTGACCCCGACGTGATCAAAAGGAAGCCCGACGTGATCAAAAGGAAGCCCGACGTGATCAAAAGGAAGCCCGACGTGATCAAAAGGAAGCCCGACGTGATCAAAGGAAGCCCGACGTGATCGACGACGCAACATGACAACGCCGCAAGAAACATCCGGAACGCCATCGTTGCTTCCAGGTTTTCCCGCTCTCGACAGAATCTCCATGCGGATACCACCCTTCTGGGCCGACGACCCAGAGACGTGGTTTGCACAAATAGAGAACCAATTCATACTCGCCGGAATCGTCCAAGAGGATACCAAGTTCAACTACATCGCCGGACACCTGGACCAACGATATGCTGCAGAAGTGAGGGACATCCTTACAAATCCTCCCGCGACGCAAAAATATCAGAAACTAAAAGGAGAGCTCATAAGGCGACTCAGCGAGTCGCAGGAAAACAAGCTTCGTAGGCTACTCGAACACGAGTGTATGGGCGATCGCAAACCGTCACAATTTCTGAGACACCTGCGAACATTAGCCGGCACAATAGTGCCCGACGACGTATTGCGACCCCTCTGGCTCGGACGACTCCCAGCATCAAGCCAAGCTATCCTCGCGACGCAGAAGAAAACCGAACTCGACGACCTAGCAAATCTAGCGGACGCCATCTCCGAAACTACGACCCACACCAGAATCGCCGAGGTGCAGAAGGACCCTTTGGAAGAGGCAGTAGCGAGGCTAACGACGTTGTTCACCACGCAAATAGCCGGGGTGACAACGGCGTTGAGAGCCGAAATTGCCGCAGCAACCAGTCACCAGGAGCACCGACGACCATTCAACCGGTCACGCTCACGGGGACACTCCCGCAGCTCTTCGAGAACCAAATCCAACGACGAAAAAGGCGTGTGCTGGTACCATCGAAGATTCGGCAAAGAAGCCCGTAGATGCACAACCCCGTGCACGCACGCGGGAAACGAGAAAGCGGATCGTTAATGGCGGCAGACGAATCCAGCACCCAAACACGTCGCCTCTTCGTTACGGACAAAGCCACAAAAATCAAATTCCTTGTGGACACCGGAGCGGACCTATGCGTCATCCCAGTCAAGCACGTACGGGGGCGTCGCGATAAAGTTCCATATGAACTTTACGCGGCGAACGGAACCAGCATCGCGACATACGGTTTCGAAACCCTCCACCTCAACCTGGGCCTGCGACGCGAATTCACGTGGCGATTCGTGGTGGCGGACGTCTCAAAGCCCATAATTGGCGCGGATCTGCTAGCAAACTTCGGTTTGTTGGTTGACATCCGCAACCAACGCCTCGTCGACGGCGTCACAAGCCTGACGGCAACAGGTCAGGTGGCAGAATGCAACGCCGAGTGGTTGCACATTCGAGCGCTGTCGGGGACCTCACCGTACCACATGTTACTTCGACAATACCCGGAGGTAACACAGCCCAGTGGAAACCAAGGGAGCACGAAACACGCTACCAAACACCACATAGTTACCACTCCTGGACCACCGGTGGCGCAAAACCTCGACGACTTGCGCCGGAACGTCTAAAGGACGCCAAAAAGGTGTTCGCAGAGATGATGCAGCAAGGCATCATCCGCCCATCGCAGAGCCCATGGTCTACGCCATTACACATGGTCCCTAAAAAGGACAGCGAGTGGAGGCCATGCGGTGATTACCGCGCACTTAACGCCCGCACGTGTCCAGATCAATACCCGGTTAGGCACATCCAGGATTTTTCCCAAGCCTTGCACGGATGCAAAGTCTTTTCAACAATCGACTTAGTACGAGCGTTTCACCAGATTCCCGTAGCCGAGGAAGATATTCCAAAGACAGCCATAACAACACCTTTTGGACTCTTCGAATTCAACTACATGACGTTCGGACTACGAAACGCAGCTCAGACTTTTCAGCGCTTCATAGACGAAGTGCTCCAAGGTCTGGAGTTTTGTTTTGCCTATATTGATGACATACTCGTAGCTTCAGCCTCTGTTGAAGAACATCTTCAGCACCTGCAGATCATTTTCGAGCGTCTGAAGTCGTACGGCGTTGTTGTCAATCCAGGAAAATGCACATTTGGCCAACAAAATGTAAAATTCTTGGGATACCTAGTATCTACCGAAGGCACGAGACCGCTACCAGAGAAAGTCGAGGCAATTCAAGCATTCCCACGGCCCGACACCGTAAAGAAACTGCGACAGTTCTTGGGTATGGTGAATTTCTTCCGGAGATTCATACCCAAGGCGGCTTCAGTCCAAGCACCCCTCAACGACCTTCTGCAGGGGAACGTAAAAGGAAAAACACCAGTAAAATGGACACCTGAAGCAGAACGCGCTTTCGAACAAACTCGAGAATGCCTGGCAAATGCGACCCTACTCGCACACCCGGAGCCAAACGTACCGCTAGCCATCTTTAGCGATGCTTCCGACTTTGCAGTAGGAGCGTCCCTGCAACAATTGGTAGACAACAATTGGCAACCCCTCGATTTCTTTTCGAAAAAATTGAACCCAGCAGAGACCAAATACGCAGCATACGACCGCGAACTATTAGCCATCTATCTGGCAATAAAACATTTTAGGCACATGGTTGAAGCCCGTAACTTTTCGGTTTACACGGATCATAAACCAATAACCTACGCTTTCCGAAAGAAGCCACAGTCGTGTTCACCACGTCAAGCTCGACATCTCGACTTCATCAGCCAGTACACAACCGACATACGGTTTGTCTCAGGCGAACACAACGTGGTGGCCGACGCATTATCCCGCATCGAAGCAGTAAACGACCCACTCGACTTCGAAGCCCTAGCTGCAGCACAAAAGAACGACAAAGTTCTGCACGAGTTCCTCAACAATTCTAATTCTGGACTCCAACTCAAGCTGATACCCATTCCAGGGAGCAGCACGTCACTCTTTTGCGATGTGGCGACCAAAACAGCTAGACCGTTTGTAACCACCGAGTTTCGCAAGCGAGCGTTCGATAGCTTGCACCAGCTCTCCCATCCCGGAGCTAAGGCAACCACGAAGCTGGTTACAGAACGATACGTCTGGCCCTCCATGAAAACAGACTGCAGAGAATGGACACGAAGCTGCATACCGTGCCAACGCTCTAAAATCACGCGGCACGTCTCGTCACCACCAGGCACCTTCAAACCACCAACAGCTAGGTTTGAACACGTGCATCTTGACATCATCGTCATGCCGTTATCTGAAGGATACAGATACTGCCTTACGATGGTGGACAGGTACACCCGGTGGCCAGAAGCAACTCCAATTGCCGACCAAGAGGCAGCCACGGTAGCTCGCGCGTTTTACCACACTTGGGTAGCGCGTTTTGGAGCTCCGCGGCGAATAACAACAGACCAAGGACGCCAATTCGAGTCCTACCTATTCAAACAACTAAACCAAATACTTGGAACCAAACACATCAGAACGACAGCATACCATCCAGCAGCCAACGGCTTAGTCGAACGGTTTCATAGACAGCTCAAGGCAGCTGTTATGTGCCACCAAGACGACCGTTGGACGGAAGCACTACCAACAGTTCTCTTAGGAATTCGCTCGGCCTGGAAAGAAGACCTGAAAGGCACCGCAGCCGAGATGCTGTATGGGCAGCCTCTTCGACTTCCCGGGGAATTCCTCGAGCAACAGCCTTCCGACAGCGACCAGAAAGAAGAATCCACATTCATTAAGGACCTCCGTCAACAGCAGAGAGACGTAGGACCCGTAACAGCCCGCGGCACGGAAACAAACGAACATTCGTGTTCAAAGACCTCGCAACAACAGGCCAAGTTTTCATACGTCGCGATGGTTACAAACCACCTCTACACCAGCCCTACGACGGACCATTCGAGGTTATCAGCCGATCGGACAAGACATTTACGGTCCACGTTAACGGACGTGACGTAAATGTCACCATCGATAGATTGAAACCAGCCTACATCACAGCAGACGAACCGGTGGTGGACACAAGGACACCTACGACAACTCTAGCACAAGGACCAACTCCGGAGGACGGAATACAGCGCACGAGATCTGGACGACGCGTCCGGTTTCCAGAGCGTCTTCAAGTTGGCTTCCCGTGACTCCATCACTAGCAGGGGGGTACTGTGGGAACCAACGCTACACAGCGTTGGCCCAACAATACTCTCTTGCTGGTGATCCTTTCCTTATTAACCCCATGCCGTTCCGAAATCCTATAATTATACCTTAACTCCAAAAACCAATTCCCTTCTAAGTGCTTTAATCCCTTTTCATTCTTTCTCTCCTGGGAACGCAGTTTGGCGGTCACCACCTACTGTGGGTGATACCGTTAGGCTGCAAACTCAACCATCCAAGCATGCACATCCTTTTATCCTATTTACAATCACTTTTGTATAAATATCCCGTTTTCTGTCCCGAAATCATCAGTCATCAGTCATCTTAGCTCGACGAACCGCCGCACATCTTTTGCTCCGCCATTCGACATCAACTACAGATCCTTCGCCTCCGACACCAGGTCTCCGTCGACGATAGCTGCACCAGCCGACTCACCGTGCCCACAGCTACACCACCACGACGCAACATCTCCGACGATCTCCCCGTGTAAATAATTTCTACTCCCTTTTGTAAATAAATCCAAAATAAAAAAGTGGTAACACGCCACAACATCTTGTCTCAAAAATTGTCTAATGACATTTTATATTATTTACAAGTGTGTAAAAGAATTTCCGTTTTTGTTGGTGAAAAAAAATTATAAGCCATGAAAATGAAACGGTATAGTGATGTACCATGGAGCGTCTACTGCATTCTCTAGCACTTTGTTCTGGAATTTTTGTATAGATTTCACATTTATTATTTTGATACATCGCCATAGCTGGATGCCATAGGTCCATGTGGGTTTCAAGGTCGGTTTATATAGGAGAACCTTCCCATCACCCAGTACATTTTGCGATAATTGATGCCGAGCTATGCTCAATTTTTTTAACGTGCTCTTTTAATCAGAGCTTCGCGTCGAGAGCCAATCCAAGATATTTAGAAATATTTCTATGTGGCATGACTTTTTCATTAATTTTAACGGGGATATATTGGTTTCTTCTGTTTGTGAAATTGATATGATTTGATTTGGTCTCATTCAATCGGATTTTCCATCTTTTTGCCCAGATATTAATGACGTTTAAGTTTTCTTGTAGTTTTGTAGTAGCTTTGTTTACATCCAAGTCAACACCCATAACGGTTGTATCGTTGGCAACTATCACAACATCCGATTTTGATAAGTCACTGGTATATAATAGGTAGAATATAGGTCCAATTATGCTACCCTGTGGCACTCCTGCACTAATCGGGCTAAGCTTCGAATAAGCATCTTCCTATTTGAAAGATATGAGCAGAGTAGTTCACTGATTTCAACAAGAAGGAATCTGTTTATTTCAAGAAAGAGTCCATCGTGCCATACTGTCAAATGCTAGGGCCACGTCGAGAAACACTGTGGCACAAACTGATTTTTCTTCCAGTGACTTTTCGATAACATCCGTTATACAATGCACTTGATCGATTGCCGAGTGTTTATGCAAAATCCAAAATGATGATCTGATATTAGCTGTCTTTCTTTGATTAGTGGTTTGAGTCTTCTCAGTACTAGCTTCTCGAAAAGTTTGGAAATCACAGGGAGGAAGAGCTTGTACCCCAGCAGTTAATTTACTTCTTTTCTAGTTTTGGAAGGAAAATTATTACTACAATTCCTATTATCCCTTTTCGTGGTAGATTTTTCATTACTTCACCGCTGATGAGGTCGAAGCCGGGAGCTTTGATGATGGTCATTATCGCATGTCTCACTTCCTTGCGCGTTACTAGTTGTATATTTCTATGATCACGCTGACATCGTCTAGTTGCAATTACCTGTCGGTTTTCATATGGTTTAAATGTTTCCTCGAAATGTTTTGCAAATAAATCCGCTTTGTCTTGATTACTTCTTGCCCAGTTGATGCCACTTCGGATTGGTGGCTTTTGGATAATGGGTCTATTGATCCTTTTGGTCATCTTCCATAGAGAATAGTTCGTCTTTTGGTCGTCAGTCAAATTTTCTAAGAGGCATGTAATGGTGTCTTGTTTCCACTCTTGGACTCGCTTTTTGATTTCGGCTGTTAAATTATTTAAAATAGTTTTAGTCACAGGATTTTTCGTTTTTTGCCATTCTTTTCCTGCTTTTCTCTTAGTGGCAACTAGGTCCCAAACCTCTTTCGGGTAGTTGTTACCCTTAAATATTTTCGGGCGTGTAGGTGTAGCAGCCCATGCTGCTTGTTGCACGAGTTCAGTGAATGTTTTCACTTCACCTTATAGCTCTTCTGGTGTCTTGAATGAAACGTTTAGTAGGATGTTCTTGTCCAGATACAGGCAGAATTTCTCCCATTCCGTATATTTATGTGTAAGAGTAGGATTTCCTTGCTGTGAAGCACTGATTTCGAAATTATGTTGAAGAATGTGTTAACACTAGAACCGCGGCAATTTTGAACTTACTACAACCGCGGTTAACGGTCAATTAGACCTTTAAGAAAAATTGGTCTTTTAACAATTAAATATTTATTGCAACACTTTTAATGCTTTTGAACAGTTTTTAAAAACAATAAATGCCATAACTTTCACCGAATATAAAATCAAAATTGATTGAAATTGAAAAAAAAAAGATTCATTAAAAATCTAATAAAAACAAAGATGTGCGCATTCGAGCGAAAAGTGGCACATTTCCGAGCGAGGGAGGCAAATGAAGCGCGATGCGGAGCGGCGCGCTTCATTTTCCCGAGATCGGAATGTGCCACTTTGAGCTCGAATGTGCACGCTCAGTTTTAAGCACCATTCACAAAATTTAGTCTATTAAATTATTCAAAAAAAAAATTTAATAAATAATTTAATCCTTTTCTATCACTCGCATCTACCAAATTCTCGTATCTTTTCGCTCACTTCCACTCATGACTATGGTAAATATGTTTCTTGAACATAAAATTCATATTAACTTTTAACGTTTTTATTTGAAAGGGAAAAGATTAATTAAGGCAAATCACTGAATACGAGGATGTGCACGTTCGAGCGAAAAGTGGCACATTTCCGAGCGAGGGAGGCAAATGAAGCGCGACGCGGAGCGGCGCGCTTCATTTTCCCGAGATCGGAATGTGCCACTTTGAGCTCGAATGTGCACGCTCAGTTTTAAGCACCATTCACAACATGTAGTCTATTAAATTACTTAAAAAAAATTAAATAAATAATTTAATCCTTTTCTATCACTCGCACCTACCAAATTCTTGTATCTTTTCGCTCACTTCCACTCATGACTATGGTAAATACGTTTCTTGAACATAAAATTCATATTAACTTTTAACGTTTTTATTTGAAAGGGAAAAGATTAATTAAGGCAAATCACTGAATACGAGGATGTGCACGTTCGAGCGAAAAGTGGCACATTTCCGAGCGAGGGAGGCAAATGAAGCGCGACGCGGAGCGGCGCGCTTCATTTTCCCGAGATCGGAATGTGCCACTTTGAGCTCGAATGTGCACGCTCAGTTTTAAGCACCATTCACAACATGTAGTCTATTAAATTACTTAAAAAAAATTAAATAAATAATTTAATCCTTTTCTATCACTCGCACCTACCAAATTCTTGTATCTTTTCGCTCACTTCCACTCATGACTATGGTAAATACGTTTCTTGAACATAAAATTCATATTAACTTTTAACGTTTTTATTTGAAAGGGAAAATATTAATTAAGGCAAATCACTGAATACGAGGATGTGCACGTTCGAGCGAAAAGTGGCACATTTCCGAGCGAGGGAAGCAAATGAAGCGCGACGCGGAGCGGCGCGCTTCATTTTCCCGAGATCGGAATGTGCCACTTTGAGCTCGAATATGCACGCTCAGTTTTAAGCACCATTCACAAAATTTAGTCTATTAAATTATTTAAAAAAAATTAAATAAATAATTTAATCCTTTTCTATCACTCGCACCTACCAAATTCTCTTATCTTTTCGCTCACTTCCACTCATGACTATGGTAAATACGTTTCTTGAACATAAAATTCATATTAACTTTTAACGTTTTTATTTGAAAGAGAAAAGATTAATTAAGGCAAATCACTGAATACGAGGATGTGCACGTTCGAGCGAAAAGTGGCACATTTCCGAGCGAGGGAAGCAAATGAAGCGCGACGCGGAGCGGCGCGCTTCATTTTCCCGAGATCGGAATGTGCCACTTTGAGCTCGAATGTGCACGCTCAGTTTTAAGCACCATTCACAAAATTTAGTCTATTAAATTATTCAAAAAAAAAATTAAATAAATAATTTAATCCTTTTCTATCACTCGCACTTACCAAATTCTCGTATCTTTTCGCTCACTTCCACTCATGACTATGGTAAATACGTTTCTTGAACATAAAATTCATATTAACTTTTAACGTTTTTATTTGAAAAGGAAAAGATTATTTAAGGCAAATCATTGAATACGAGGATGTGCACGTTCGAGCGAAAAGTGGCACATTTCCGAGCGAGGGAAGCAAATGAAGCGCGACGCGGAGCGGCGCGCTTCATTTTCCCGAGATCGGAATGTGCCACTTTGAGCTCGAATGTGCACGCTCAGTTTTAAGCACCATTCACAAAATTTAGTCTATTAAATTATTAAAAAAAAAATTTAATAAATAATTTAATCCTTTTCTATCACTCGCATCTACCAAATTCTCGTATCTTTTCGCTCACTTTCACTCATGACTATGGTAAATACGTTTCTTGAACATAAAATTCATATTAAATTTTAACGTTTTTATTTGAAAGGGAAAATATTAATTAAGGCAAATCACTGAATACGAGGATGTGCACGTGCGAGCGAAAAGTGGCACATTTCCGAGCGAGGGAGGCAAATGAAGCGCGACGCGGAGCGGCGCGCTTCATTTTCCCGAGATCGGAATGTGCCACTTTGAGCTCGAATGTGCACGCTCAGTTTTAAGCACCATTCACAAAATTTAGTCTATTAAATTATTCAAAAAAAAAATTAAATAAATAATTTAATCCTTTTCTATCACTCGCACTTACCAAATTCTCGTATCTTTTCGCTCACTTCCACTCATGACTATGGTAAATACGTTTCTTGAACATAAAATTCATATTTACTTTTAACGTTTTTATTTGAAAAGGAAAAGATTATTTAAGGCAAATCATTGAATACGAGGATGTGCACGTTCGAGCGAAAAGTGGCACATTTCCGAGCGAGGGAAGAAAATGAAGCGCGACGCGGAGCGGCGCGCTTCATTTTCCCGAGATCGGAATGTGCCACTTTGAGCTCGAATGTGCACACTCCACTTTAAGCTAGATTCATAATTCTTAATTTATTTTCTTAAAAAATTTAATTATCCAAACTAATACTATAAAATCGAAAGTAACTCTGTCTGTCTGTCCGTCTGTCTGTTACCTTTTCACGCCTAAACCATGTAACCAATTTTGATAAATTTTTATATGAAGATAGCTTGGACCTTGAACAAGGACATGGGCTACTGGTCTCGAGAAAATATAGTGAGTGATTCCGGTTATTTTCAAAATATTAAAAACAACCATCTTCAAGAAGCTGCCTTTACATAATATTATTTGACCATTTGATTCAAAAGGTCTACTTTTATTTAGTTTTCGTTATAATAAGGCACTGTTTCCGGTTTCTTTTTTCTTTGTAATAGAGCATTCCTCTGTTGCTATAAATAATAATGTAACGGGCACGGTGATCGAGTGTAGAGCCGTGATAGATGTACATTAATCAAACGCGAGATACTCATGCGACCATGAGATATTGAGTAAGCGGATATATCTCAATATCTCTTAAGCCACGACTAACTAGAGGTTTCTATCTGAGTTACCTTGAATTCGCCATATCTCTGTAGAGGAGATTTATCTCGAATACTCTAGAAGCCAGTTCGATAGATACCACGACACATATATAAACTCCGCGGTACTCCTACACGGCAGTCTAAGTCAACAGTTGTACGTGAATGTCAATGTTCTTAACTCCGCTCGGTGAATTTACAAGGTGAGCGCTATCGCTATCGGTATAAATGTAAACAACATACGAGTGTCAATCGTTTAAATAAATATACGAGTGTAAATAAATTAGTTAGTGTATTAGAACCGTAAGTTAGTTAGTTAGTAAATAAATAATTATTAAGTGCTAGTGTTTAAGTTATTGGTAAAGAAGAATTTGTTTATTATTTGTGTTAATAAATTGTAATTGTAAATTTAGTGGCCAACTCTGTGTTATTATTCACAACCCGAGTACGAACCGCTTTTGCTCTCGTTGGATATTGGATTTGGATTGGGAAATCCGTTATCGATAGAACCGATCGAATGAATAACCGGAAAGAAAAAAGTATGTGTCTCCTATTAAAGGGGAAAAAATACAATTTAAAAAGAAAAACAATTATAGGACAGTCATTATCAATTAAAATTAGGAAAAGTCGTGTAATATGGCAGAAATATGTTCAACTAATAAAAAGTAACAAGACAATAAAATTGCGAAACGGTCAAAATGACCGATTCCGCGGTTCTAGTGTTAAATGACGTAACAATATAGATTTTTAAAAAACTTTTAAATTTAGTTTACCTACATATTTTTGGGTGATTTTGCGCTGTAGATAGCTATTTTTTGTCGTAAAAAAGTCCAATCGTTGTATGAACGACAATTAACAATTATCCTTCAAAAAAATTGCAAAAACGTCTAGCTCCCTAGAGGACATGACCTCGGGGCGACCAAAAGCAAAAAGAATTTGCAAGAAAAATGAATATACGAGTGATTTATTTCAAGTTTAATTAAACTACTATTGTCGTTAGCCAGAACTAATCTACTCAATTTAGACTGGCTCTTCTAATCATATCTATTTGAATTTTTTTGTAATTTCAAATTAGAGATTGTTAATTTAAGATAATAGTTTACTAAATTAGAAACGAAATTTTACTAAGAATGATAGAATTCTAAAGCTTGTGAAAGGGTAATGAAATAATATATAAAAATAGAGAACAGAACTTCAATTTTTTTTTGCTTCGTTAGTAGCCCTAGGCATTCCTCTGCACGTTTTTGAGAAGCAAACTCTTTGCATACCAATTAGCAAAAGAGAGCTCATCGCATTACGACCTTTTCAGATGGATATTTTTTCAACATTTCACTTTTTGCGAGAGCAAAAAAAAATTGTTATCATTTTTCTTATACTTTTGCCAATTTTCCTTAAAAAGATTTCTGACACATTCATTAATTCTCGGTGCACATAAAGAAGACAAATAGAAACATTGTAAGTCTTTTCAACGTAAAGATTTTGCAAGCTAATTAAAGTTTGCGAAAAGTCGTGGAGATTAAAGATTATTATTTTATTTGAGTTTAATGTCGGCGGGGCTTATTCCGATTCATTTTTGTTGTGGGTGTTGATTGCTTTGCATCTACTTTCGCAGATAAGTTAAGCCCTAATTTGTCTCGTAAAGTTTTGGTATGAGATGTTTCAAAATTTATTCATACGAGAAGTTCAAGTTTGCAAGTAAAAGTTTGTGCAGACATTTTTTTAAACAACTTTTACACATAATTTCCGAAAGCCTCTTCCCAACATTTGAGTTTTGGGATTTTCGAGTTTGCTAAATTTGATTACGTTTAATGTTGTTGAACCTCAACGACCTTTACAATATTTACTTATTTCATTCATGAGTTTATATATGTTTTTTTTTAAATTAACGATGTTTTCTGACTTAAAAAACAAATAACAATATGCTAATGCAATTTTACAACACGAAGGACAGTTATTATAAATAAACAAATTTTAGTTTGGTGTAACAGAATATAAGAACGAATAATTGTTTTTTTTTCGATTGATTTTTTGATTTTAAATAAACTATAAATCGGATTATGTCGAAACTGTAACAAAGGTCATAGGGGAATAAGCAAGGTTAAATGCCTTTTGTAAATATCTTAATAATATTCTATAGATATGTAGATTAGGGTGGAGCGAAAAAAAATTTTTTTTTCTTAGCCTGGGGCAGAATTTATAGTTTATAAAAAATAAAAATTTTTGAAAAAAAAATTTTTTTACTTTTCATCTTGAAGTGGCCCACTGATTTTTTAAATTAAATTCAAGTTAAAATTCTTTTGAAACAAAAATAAAAAAATTTTTGGCTTGTAATCTTCAAATTTGTCTAGCAATGAACAAATTTGATCGTTTCTAACTCAAAATTCACTTTAATGCCTTAGAAAAGTATGTTATTGTTTTGGAATTTTTTTGAAAACTGCAATAATGGCGATAGAAATTTTTTTTAAGTTAATAATTGTTAATGGGTAAGAAAGAGGACACTTCGCAGCATCTGGAACACTTTTTTTGTTTCAAAAGAATTTTAACTTGAATTTAATTTAAAAAATGAGTGGGCCACCTCAAGATGATAAGTAAAAAAAAATTTTTTTCAAAAATGTTTATTTTTTATAAGCTACAAATTCTAGCCGCAGGCTAAGGAAAAATTTTTTTTAGCTCCACCCTAATGTAGATATCAAACAAATATAAAGATTCTGAAAATTTCAGATGTTAATCTATATTTGTCTCTTCAAAAAATCAAAATAAGTAAAAATTGGAAAATATTTTATTTCTTTGGATTGAGTGAACCCATTTGTTTGAAAATTTAGTAAGTTATGCAGGCGTTAGAGAGTTTTTACGGACGCCATGGACCAATTTTTAGCTTAATAAATTGATGATCAAAATTATTATTTTGTCTTACTTTTTTAATTTTTATTATGATACTTTTTGGGCAAAATTATGATTCTATCATTTTTGCATTTGTTATAAGACCTATAATCACTCAGAATTTTTTCAAAATTTTCTTAATGGTATGCCAAAGTTAAAAAAAAATATAAACTATTTGTATTACCAAAAAATCGAATTTTTCAACAAATTCTACCTAAATAATTACAAATGATACTATTACTATTACATAAATAATACGCCGAAATAAATCTTTTGAATTAAAGATCATAAAAATTTTTTTTCTTTCTTACAATAAAATATAACGACCGTTAAAATTTAATAAAAATATATTATTTCTTATAAATTTTTTAATTGTTAAAAATTTTACGACAAGTAAGGGTTTTAAATTAAACATAAGGGATCAACTTAAACGCTCAGGACTAATTCATTTTTTCTCAAAGATGATCATTTTTCAAGTCGGTCAAATTTTCAATCAAACCATGCTATCAGAAAAATCCAAGGGTCAACCATTTATCAATAATTTTATCAGCAAAGACCTTATGGGCAACCATTTAGCGCAAGTTAAAGTGCTCTCACTCATGAATAACTCCATTATACAATTTTAATAAAGTTACAAATTATTTCAAATTATACAGAATTTGTGAAAAATTTTATTTTTTGCTTATAAAAATAGTTTTTATTTTTTTTAACTATGGCGTGCCATTAATAAAATTTTGAAATAATTCTGAGGGAGTATAGATCTTATATGAAATGTAAAAATGATAGAATCATAATTTTTCTCAGAAAGTATCATAATCAAAATTGAAAAAGTAAGAAAAAATAATTTTTTTAATCATCAATTTATTAAGCTAAAAATTGATCCATGGTGTGCGTAATACAAATATCACGTAAATAACAATATCACGGAAACTAACTGAAATTACAACAATCCGAAAACATGTGGTTGTAAAGAAGGTTATGCGCAAGGCAGGGCTGCCAGCTGCACATCACTGATTACTCCGTCGGCGCGTAATTCAAATTGTTCGGTTATTTTCTGAACAGTAGAAGTTTGAAATGGTCTACTATTCGTACCTGGGGCATTACCGGTACACTCACCCTACATACATTCTTATAAATTATATACACCTACTTATAATATTATAAATTTGTTTGTATTTATCTTTTTTGATAAAGGGATGCACAAAAATTTTTTAAATTATTTTACGCTAAATAATTATTTGTGAAAGTAACCAACCAATTTATGCATATTGTGTTTTATTTTTGATTTTAACGATTTTCCAAACAAAAAATTATGATTCTGATTTACACAATTTGCTCCGCGGCCAATCTGTCATGTAAATCTCGGAATAAGTGGACTTAATTAAGGGAAGTTTTCCCACGGGGCGGGGATGCAGTCCGTAAGCCTTATTTCTGAGTGCACCACTGTCTCGGAATTAAAAAAAAACTTATTAAAACTTTTAAGTGTACATACGTACAAAATCAAAGCTGTGTTCGATCAAAAATTAAAATCAGTTAAGTTAAAAGTTACTTAACTAAACTTTAAATCGAAAGAAAAATAAAAGTAAAAAAAAAAGGGAAGCTTAATAATTAAGGAACGTTGTAGATAGTTAGAATCTTCTAAAGTTGCAAACTTTTAATATACGTTTACTAAATTTCTGTAGCAACAACCTCTTACTTTAATAAAGTTCATCATCTTGTTTAGTGTAGCAGACAGCAATTAATGTTAAGGGAAGATGTAAACCAAACACCGAAGTTAATATAATATACATACCTACGTTTACATGCATTATATTTTCGCAAAGTATGCATAGAATTAGTTTTCCAAGAAGTTTAACAGTTGCGGAACTATGCAAGTAGGAAATAGTGGGTGCTTTTTCATGTTCTTCAAAAGTTTAAAAATTAAATAGGTTCTAGATTCAAATACAGGTAACCCTCCTATAACACGGTAGATAAGCCCCTAGTAAATGCCGTGTTGTAAAAAACCGTGTTATATGAGACCCAGAGTAAGCTCGAAAAGGAGAGTTACGTTCCGATAACCTATTAAAAACAAATATAATTGAGTAAATTACAATTTATTTACATATTTTTATGTAAAGACACTATAGTTCATTTTTCCAAAAACAAAATGCATTTACCAGTATTATTTAAGATTCTAAGTCTGACTGACATTTTAATTATTTCATTGTCCGTAAAGTAAAAAAAAATTCAGGCGTTTTTGGAAATTTGTAATTTTATATACTGACAGGTTCTTTGCAAACTGATGCCTTATAAGAAAGCTCTAGGATAATAGAACAACTCTTAACCCTTAGAAAATTCTGGAATAGTCAAATCGTAAAACAGTCATGGTGCATTGTTTGACAATTTTTTTGCACTCTCGCATTAATATATCGCAGAATACATCGAAATAAAAATTCTGTCCAAATCACAGCCCTTAATTCCAATTTTAAGAGGTCTCCCATCGAACTTCAAGATTACTCATTTAAATAACTTAAAAAATGATTTTTTTAACATTTTTTACTCTCGCAAACTATGTAGGTAAACATTTTTTCCATAAAATTAATTGATGATACTTTATCAGCATTAAATTCTCTACAAAAAATTTTTTGTTACAAAATTGAAAAAAATGTATTTTGCGGGGAGTTTATCTCCTATAATTAAAAAATCAATAAAATAATACTTTATGAGTCTATAACTTTCTAACTATTAATAATACAACAAACTTGTGTGCAACTATTTTGTAGTGCATTGTATGAACTAAGAATTTGTCCTTTAACTTTTTGACTTTACTTTAATACTTTGGCTTTTAAATTGAAAAAATGTAAAATATTGGCCAATTTAAACATTATAACATTTTTTCTACGTAAAATATCAACAATAGAAATTTGATTTTTTTTGTAGAGAATTAAATGCCGATAAAGGAGAGGGGTAAACAGTACAGTGATTGGCCCTTTTATTAAACAACATAGCTATTGGCCATATAAATATAGTAATTGACTAGTGAATTTACAGTGATCGGCCAATATTTTCTAATTAAAATAAGATATAGAAATTAACAAAAAAAACGAACCATTTATTAGAAATTATATATTAGGAAATATAGATTTATTATTAAATAATTTTTTTTTAAATATGGCCAATCATTGTCGACTGGCCAACAACTGTACTGTTTACCCCTAATTAATTAATTTTGTAGAAACAAAATGATTGCATAGTTTACGGAAGTGAATAGTGATAAAAAATAATTTTAGTATGTTAATTAAATGGGAAATCTTAAGTTTTTATGCGAGACATGTTAAAATTGAAATTGAGGACTGGCATTTAAACATAATTTTTATTTCAAAATATTCTACGATATTTTTATATGAGTGTGCAAAAAACTATATCGATTATTTTGGAACACTTCAATGATTATGTAGCTAAAAGGTATAACAAAGCAATAAATAGATTGTAATGTCATACTTTCCTCCCTAGGTGGGTATACGATTTTTTATCGCTACAGGATCGAAATTTGTTGATATTTCTTCCGAATCATCATCATCACATGTATCGCCTGAAGTACTAATTTTTTATTTTTTGGCATTTATAATTATTGGTTAAATAGAAATGTCACTTATTTATTAATTTATTAATTGTCAATAAGGTGTTGCTAAGTAACGTAAAAAAGTGTGACGTACGCCCATAAAAGTGAAGTATGTGTCACGTTGACAGCTTTAATCTGCGGCTTTACTCCCGTAGGCTAAGTTGAATCCCACAGGAATCGTACATTTTTTCGGAATTAATCCGATATTTCCAGTGTAATAAATTTAGTATCTCATGAAACAAAAACAAACTTTCGTTTCGATTTCGTTTTCTTCATATTTACAAAACAAGGACAACATTAGTAGAGGGCGGTTACAATATAATTTAACGTTTTTATGAGAACATTTCGTAAGCTTGTCTATATAAATAATTGTCCTCAACCGCCCCTTTTTAGCTCTGACATAACTTTAAAAACACTCTGTATAATTGAAAAAAAAAATGAATAAAACTAGACAAAATGTTTAAAATGTTTAAACTAAAAATTGAGAACCATATTTTTAGCATCTATCATTAAATACAAATTAACTACAAGGTTATTTCAATAATTAAAAAAAAAAATAGAAAGTTATTTTTTTTATGGTTGTCTTTAATGGCATTGTATTAGGGTGGTCGTTAAAAATTAATTTTTTTCCAACGGCCCAAAAAAACTTTTCTTTTGATGAAAAAATACGGGGGAATTTTTTAAAATTTTTTTAACAAAAATAAGACGTGCATATGATTTCGTAAAACTATAATAAATTTTAGTTGTTACAAATTTTTTTATATTTCAGAAAAAATGACGTTTGTAGGTCTTAAAATATTGACTATATGGAGTTAATGAATTTATTATTGAAAATATCTCCATAAATATGAATTTCACGAAGAAAATGGAAAAGACCTTTTTTATAGTTTTATAGTTTTATAGAGAATTGAAATGAACTTTGATTGTCTTGAGGCACGTGTTATTTTGGTAATTTTTTTTTTAAATCCCCCGTATTTTTCTTGTTTAATTTAGGGTCAGGTATTAGTGTGTTAAGTCCCGATATTTATACAATATGATTCACCCTGTGTTTCGAGTTGTGAATGGTCTACATATAAAAGTTTGACTGTATTTATAACAATAAATTTACTTAAAATTGCTGCGGATCGGTTGTAAAATTTCGTATTTTTTCAGTCTAAAAACAGGTAAATTCGGTGTTGCTTTTAATCTAATATTAGATGCCACTATGAAATTGTAGCGCATGGTAAATTGTATTCGTGTAATCTTTGAATGCTCTGTGGTTTTGGCCGACTTCTTGCGATCAACAAAGCGCATTTGCTAAATCCGCTTATTATTCCCAATATCTCTGAATTCAGCGCGAGTGAAATATTAAATGCTCTCCAATTTGCATGGATGAAATAGTGCTTGAATTTCGTGTTAATATAATACGTTTCAATTATTCCATCTTTTTATGTCTCATTTTCCAAATGCATGCTTTCGCATTAATTTTCCCGTTTTTTGCATATCAACCTTTGAAGCTTTTAAACAAAAATTTTTACTTTTGTTTTGCGTCGGTTCTAATTAGAGAACGAAAAATTCAATGGTGTTTTATTACGTTGGTTGCTGCATTTTCTTAAAAGCAAAGCATTTTACTTAATTCTAATCCTTAAATATGCTAACGAGACTTAGAAACTCTATTTTTGTTAAAAAAACAAGCGTACAATAACTCACAATAAAAATGATTCAAATATATGAAATAAATTAATTTTAATCTGCTGTATTTAAAATGTAGACTAACTGAGT
Source organism: Sinopyrophorus schimmeli (assembly GCA_036325965.1). Taxonomy (NCBI): domain Eukaryota; kingdom Metazoa; phylum Arthropoda; class Insecta; order Coleoptera; family Elateridae; genus Sinopyrophorus; species Sinopyrophorus schimmeli. Next base: position 982,127 of record JARFIZ010000089.1, on the reverse strand, counting down.
TTACAAAAACGATGCATTGTTTTTTTCTTATTGTTAGTAATATATGATATAAGTTTAGTAGATTTTATTAATATTGCGTTAATTTTTAGAAGGCAATGTAACAAGCGCGCACATTAGTACATGGACCGGTTTATTTAAAAAAAAATAGTTGTAAGGTGGGTGGACCATGGAAGGCCACTATAACAAATAAACAGTTATTATTCGTTTATTTACTGGATAAATGAAATACACAAATTATTAAGGAAAACTTTATTTTATTATGTAACATATAAAACACTTTTTTTTTATTTCAGACTTAGTCACAATTTATTAAACTCTTCCAAACGGCCTTACTAAGAACAAGGCTCCATACAAGGCCGATATAATAAATCAGTCGTTTAACTTAAAACTAACGTTGTGATAATCAAAATATCTGCTTATACTTAAACTGCATAAAAAGGTGTTTCATAAAACGAAACATTTAATTTTTACCATAATATATTGACTTAAAAAATACTCAACGAACATTGCTGGAACACAATCGTATAACATAGAATGTATTCCTGGAAATGTTTTGAAAATAATACTAATGAGTATTATATCGATATCAAATAAGTTGCCAATAACTTTTATAATGAAACTATAAAAATTAGTAAGGCCAGCCGTCAAATTATTAATCGGCCTTACAAGGAACACTACCGTTATTTTAACTGAAATCGAAATAAAGTAATATTTTTTTCTTTAGTACCATAGCAAATCCTTATATATGAATTCAGAGTAACAAAAATAAAGAAAATAATAGGTTATTTACTTAAAAATTACGTTTCGCTGTGAGCGCGAGTTACAATTCTAACGTTGATGATGGAAGTCAACGAAGCAAGGGACCGCAGTGACAAAAAAGCGACGCGAGCGACTCGCCGCCGCCTCTGTGTCTTTGAGTTCGATGGGTGTTAATGTGAGTAGAAGAAATTTGTTATCACATGGCAATATCTACGACTTTTTAATAATTGGCCTTCGAAGGAGCATGGCCTTCCATGGTCCACCCACTTTATTTTTCACGGTCGCATCATTTTCATTACGAGTCACTACCGATATCCTTTCTATTTTTATCAATTCAAATTGTAGAAAACGGTTCTCATTTTCATGCGTTGAGAACTTCACATATTCGAAAATTTTCACCGTTAAATGGATGCTAAATCACCTAAATCTAGGTGCAATTTGAAAACACTTTCTTCTTAGAACGTGACGAAAACGAACACATTACACAATGTAAAACGAGACGAAATTGTAGAAGTTGTACTCATAAAAGGAATGAAAATTACTATAAAACGTGAGCAGCAAAGATTTATAACCTGTACGCTATTTAAATTAGAATCTAACAAAATTTGAGAATATTCGTCGTATAAAGCAAAAGAAAAGAAATACAACGAAATTCTATGATTTTTCAATTTTTACGTAAGCAGTTTGGTCGAAATCTATATGGATTTGCTTAGCCACAATGCAGTTGCTATGGCAACAAGTACAGTAGGGAAGGTTACAGCAGTCAAAGAAAACCGATGTATGTAAGTATCTCTTTTACAGTTGCTCCTCGATCTAGTTTTATTAGTAGATTTTTATTCTAAATATCTGATGATCTTCTTTCTGTCCAAATAAATTTGTATTTTATAAAATTGCGTTTTAGAAAGAAATTATTACCTAACAGCTTTTAGAAGAAATAATATATATTTTTTTGGTTTGATTGGAATTTTTTATTGTGTGCTTCCACGTGTCGCAACCCATTAATTAAGACTTAAAAGCAACTCATAAAACAACTTTGTAAATGTTGAATGACAAAATTGAAATGTCGATTAAATAAAATTTCTTGTTTGACTGCAAAACTCTTTCAGAAAAATAATTTAATTGCCAGATTAATTACGTTCGTTGTTTTAGCGGGGGGTAAACGGTCTTTCAATATCGTTTTCGGAATATGATTTCTTTTTATACTAAAGCGTCCGACGCACACGAAAATTCAGGTCACGATGAAGAATTGTTTATAATCAGACAAATTGATACAAGAGCAATGTTTATCGATAAAAGAAAAACTTAATTCGAGAAAAGAAGTACCTCTGCGATTTTTTTAAATTTTTAATTATTTTAGGTAATTGCACAGGTTTGAGGTTAAATTTTGAAAGTAATCTTGCAAGTCATTTGTATTAAGTATTGCATTTTAATTCATTTCAAACTGTTTTTATGTTATCTATAACTGTTTCTGTACAGTAATTTTTTTTTGTAATTCGTCCATGTTTGATAACAAAAATTTAAGGGTAAATCGTAAACTATTTATAACAAAAAGCTAATAGTCTAATTTAGAAGGTCTCTGTGTGAATCGAAGAGCTATTAAATTTAAGCAGATACGGATGCTGCGATTTTTATAAACACCATCATTTGTTTGCCATCTTTGAAAGTTCCAAGTTAACAGTATTAATAAGAATGAACCCTCAACTTTAACAATATTTCTACAAAGATTTTATGTACACGTATTTCGACTAAAAGGTATCTTTTGACACGTATTCGCATGGATGTTAAAATCGGAAATAATTGGTAGAGATGTTTGATTTTCTCATGGCCTATGACCTTCGAAATACCTGCGCGAAGGCGGACCTCTAGAGACGGATAAAAATAATAAATGCAAACTTAAAACATACTTACAGACGGCACCGATCCGTTAGTCTCGGTGTGAGACTCCACAGTTTCGGTTAGGGGCTCGACAGTCGAGAGTCTCTGAAGGAACCTTCTAATTGGAGTGCTCACGGCTATATTGAAGTAAATAAGAGCAAAACTAGATATAAATAAATAATGTGCAAATAAATAAATTAAGTGTGTAACAGTGAAAATAAAATAGTTAAATGCGTAAATAAATTAGTTAAGTGTATAAATAAATTAGTTAAGCAGGTAATCAATATTTCGGCTAGTTCGGTTATTGAGTGTTAATTCATTATTAAATAAATTTAGTTATTATTACTTTAAATAAGTTATCAGCGTCTAATATTCATAAGCTTAGTTCTAACCACAGCGAACTCGTTACAATAGACCAGGGTTTATTAAACTTTTTTCATTCACGATCCCATTTATGATTGTGAGTATTTTGGCGACCCCATATAAATATAAATGAAAGATATATAAAAATTTTGTGATAATTTATTGATTAGGTAACAATATGGGTACATACATATGAAAAAATATAGTTTTAAAATTTCTTTACACGGAGAAAAAAATATCCTTATAATAAGCAAACGTATCCTTATTATAGCTATCCGTTGGATAGTTATCTTTCACAAGGATACGCCGTATAGCTAATTTAGCTATCCAGTGAATCCTTATTGCGGATCGTTATAGTAACGATCCGTATTACTGTTTTAGACATTCAAAAGATTCTTGTCATAGTGATTTAACGGATATGCACGGAGAACAAAATATCGTTATAATAACCATACGTATCCCTATTATAGCTATTCAAATCCTCAAATTAACTATCCAGTTACCTACACGACGGATACTGCACACGTTCACGAGAGCTTTTCGTTTGAACGCTTGAAACAAATAAACGAATCCTTATTATAAGTATACTATGTAAAGCTGTTTTGATCATACTATGGATTGTCAAATTGACTTATAAATATCGTTAAATTAGACATTCGAATCCTTGTCAGAACAATAGGTCAATTGGGTATACGTTAGATAGTTATATTAAGGATATTTTTTTCTCCGTGTAGAAACATCCAAAAATATAAAATTCAAAGATTTACAAAAAGTTGTAAAATTTTATTTATTATTCTACAAAAAGTATATGCCCTATTTTCCATTAAAATTGCTTTTTTGCAATAACATAAATAAAAGAGAATATTGAGCAAAATATATAGTTACTGGTATATTCGAGCCTGCACGGAGAAAAAATATCCTTAATATAACTATCTAACGTATACCCAATTGACGTATTGTTCTGACAAGGATTCGAATGTCTAATTTAACGATATTTATAAGTCAATTTGACAATTCATAGTATACTTATAATAAGGATTCATTTATTTGATTCAAGCGTTCAAACGAAAAGCTCTCGTGAACGTGTGCAGTATCCATCGTGTAGGTAACTGGATAGTTAATTTGAGGATTTGAATAGCTAAAATAGGGATACGTATGGTTATTATAACGATATTTTGTTCTCCGTGCATATCCGTTAAATCACTATGACAAGAATCTTTTGAATGTCTAAAACAGTAATACGGATCGTTACTATAACGATCCGCAATAAGGAAACTCTGGATAGCTAAATTAGCTATACGGCGTATCCCTGTGAAAGATAACTATCCAACGGATAGCTATAATAAGGATATGTATGGTTATTATAACGATATTTTTTTCTCCGTGTGGGCATTAAAATCTTGCGACCCCAGGATTTTGAAAAGCGTGTGCTTGTTTAAGAAGCCTTGATAGACAATGAAACATTATAAAATTTGGTAGCTTCTACGTCTTGAAGATTGCAAAGTGTTTTAACAATTATAGTTTGCAACAACATTATGAATTTTCAAATGTTTTTGTTTTCATTTATGCATATTTACTAGGGTGGAGCAAAAAACGGACTATTTTTTTTTCGAGTCTCGTATGAAAATATGTTAGTTTAGCATGTTTTAAGAGCACCCTCCAAAGATCAGTCCGAAAAAAGATTTTTAAGAGGTCGCTCAAGATTTTTAAAAATTTCTATAACCGTCCAAAATAGATTTTTCTTAAAAATTTTTATAGACAAAAAAAATAAGTTTCTCAATTTTGTTAGCTCAAAATATTAATTTTTAAGGGTCGCTTATAATTTTTTTAAATTTATAAGTGCATTGTTTTAGATGCTTTTGAGCGACCTTTAAATATTCATAGTAAAGATTTAATATTTTTTTTTCTCTGAATTAGTAAGATAATTGATAAAAATCCACCACGAAATAAACAAAAAATGAAACAATACTGCAACTATAATTTGGTACTTGTACCTTGCAATGATTCATAAAACGCGGATTCGCGCGCTTCTCAATTTCTCGTTTCAGAAACTCCTACTAACAGTTGACCAATAAAGTAGTCAAAGATTCTATTTTCTTAATGCCACATCTTTTCTTATAAGCGCGCAATTCAATTTTCATTGAATTGAGTTATGTACTTATAACAACTCTAAATTAATAATTATAATTTGTTGAAATAACTATATAAATGTTCTTACAATTAGTCATAGAGAAAATTATTTTATTAATATGCGTACTTATAATACATTTTGGAGTAAAAATAAAGGCACGGTTTTCCCGAAAAATGTTGGTATTTCTGATAAAATTGCCAGAATTATTGTTGGATTTTATAACTTGTAAGTATCGCTGTTTATCTAAAATTAGAGTAACATAATATTAGTAGATTTTATTTAAAATTGATTTCTTCCATATTAATACGTGTGAAGATAAAGTAATTCTTTAATAAAACAAAGTAATACATACCTTATACTTTCAAAATCGACTTTCTGGGTTAAACTCAAAATACAGCTGTATTTCACTGACTTACAATATCCGAGTCATAAAATGGATAAAACTTTTGTTGACGCGCATAAATTCAAAATTGTTTCATCCCAGGGTACAAGTATCTATAATTTTTTAATAACTCGATCTTTAATATAAATATTTAAACGTCACTCAAAAATATCTAAAGCAATGCACTTACAAATTAAAAAAAAATTATGAGCGAACTTTAAAAATTAATATTTTGAGTTAAAAATTTGAGAAACTTATTTTTTTTGTCTATAAAATTCTACCGTGACGAGCAAAAAAATTTAAAAAAAAATCGATTTTCGACGATTTTAGAAATTTTTAAAAATCTTGAGCAACCTTTTAAAAATTTTTTTCGAGCTAATTTTTGGAGGGACCACTTAAAACATGATAAACTAACATATTACGATAGTCGAAAAAAAACTAGTCGGTTTTTTTGCGCCACCCTAGTAATTACTTGTGTCAGAATACTTTCAATTCCAATTTTTCGTTATAAATTCGTATAAAAAAGACGTTTAAAATTTAATTTAAAATACAATTCCGAATTAACGATTGTTATAAATGACGGTTTACAAAGTATACACTGATAAAAAAAATGACTTGGTTCAAGAAAAATGTTTTCTTCAAAATGTCATTCTTGTTTTAAGTAGTTCAATTCTCTTAACTTAAGAAATTGATTCTTGAATCAAGGAACTTGGTTGTTTTCAAATAAGATATATACAACTTCGACCAAGAATTTTTTTCTCTTGGATTAAGATAGACGGTAACATTGGTTCAAGATGTTACCGACTGTATTAATCAAATATAAGGTATAAATATTTTTCGGCATACAATGAAACAAAAATTTCTTTAATTCTAAGTTTTTTTCTGACTTAAACTTATAACATTCTAAATAAAAAAAATTGTTCTTGAATCAACAATAAATAATTTTTGAAGGAAGAATTCACTTGTATCGATCGAAGATAATATAGTCTTGAACCAAGTAAAAATGTTATCGATCGGAGTGATTCGACCTCTCCATCCAAGAAACATGAATTCAAGACAAGAAATTCTTGAAGCAAGACAACTAGTTCTCTTCAAAATAATTTTCTTGGATCAAGAATATTTTTCTTGAATGAAGATACTTTTTTTATCAGTGTACAATACAATTGAAATGCTTAGCCGTATTACAGAATATTCCGGTACACCAAAACTTTGAATTATCGAGTGTGCGTTGTACTTTAATTGATCGTCTTAAAAAGACCTGGGACTCCTGTTTTACTAAATATCTTCTTCGTCTTCTATTAATAAAAAAAATACATGTGAATTTGTGAACATTTTATCTTGAATGTCTTTTTGAAGCAAATAAGATATTGATCAGGACTTTTAAGTATTTTTTAAAACAATAAAATTAAAAAATTATCAACAAAAGAAAATAAGCACTTTAACTATTTCCATATTTAAAATCTAATATGACTGGGCGCTGTAATAGCGATTTCAGAAACATAGTCATATTTTAATGTTTGAGGTTTTTTTTTGCAACTCCCATTTTCCACAACTCAAATTATTTTTGTTTCTTATTCAGATTTGATTTATCGATGTTCGAGCGTATAAAGAAAAAATAAGTTTGAACTTACTAAAATCAGATAAGACCCTACGAATCTATAATAAAACAGGTCCTGTTTACGAGTTTCAGAAATGTGTCAATAAACGGTTATTTTTACAGAAATCCCTGGACCGAAAAGACGGGCCAGGGTATCGATAAATTGCTGGTCAAAAACTAGCGGATTTTCACGCCAATGAAGCTCAGCGTTTCAGCGTATCGGGCCCATGCGTCAGCCCATAAGAAAATTCTCGATACCGCTTATCAGCTCAATTATGGCTCAACCTCTGCATCCCATCTTCATCCCGCTGCAACGTGCTCTGGATTTCAGGTAGGTGCCTCGATTTTCCTTCTGTTTTTTTATAGGTTGTTGTAAATTCATATATCGACATGCGATAACGTTCCTCGCTTTACAATGGATGCCTCGTGTTCTGATTCCGAACAAAGCTTCATTTTCTACATGAGTTGAAGCATTGATTTTTAATATTGGGAGTAGTAACTTCCAGATTCGATAGAAAGGTTAAACTATCTTCAATCGTTTCTCGGCTTATTCAACGTTCCGAATGATAACTACATATTTGACTATTTTAGAGGTTTGATTAAATTATGTTATGTTTATCTTAGAATTGAATTGGAAATGTACATTTCTCGAAGGATGTTTAGAAATACTTATTTAAAGTGCTTCACGTACAATCTTAGAAATTGCATCTTAAATATCATTTAATGATTAATTAAAGTTAAAAAGAATTGGACCGTCAATAAAATCATTAACAATTGTTAAATATGAGACGTTTCGTTTCTTTATGGAAACTTTATCAAGCAACTGAACATTTTAAAATTGAAAGATTTTGTAGAACAATAACAATAAAGACAAGTATTTTATAAATAAAAGAACATTTCAATAACTATGTCAAACATCAAAGATTGTACATATGTTTCTAGATCAAAGATTATAGTTATACAGGGGGTTTCATTTAAAGTGCCACGAGGTTATAACTTCTAAACAAATAAAAATTTCAAAAAAAGTACTAGTATAAAAGTATCTTAAATTTATTCGATCTATGCAATGGCATAAATATAAATTTTGTGTTACTTCCGGTTTAAGCGGAAACGGTGTCAACTTCCTTATCTTAAATAGAAGGGTATTTATTTTTTTTTATAATTCGATAGAGCCCATCGAGAGCTTTTTAAAAATGTCTAAGAAGTTACCATTTAATTAATAAATAATTAAAAAAAAAATAAATACCGTTTTATTTAAGATAAGAAAGTTGACACCGTTTCCGGTTAAACCGAAAGTAATACAAAATTTGTACTTATGCCATTGCATCGAATAAATTAAAAACACTTTTATACTTATACTTTTTTTGAAATTTTTATTGTTTTAGAAATGGCACTTTAAATAAAACACCCGGTATAATAAAATTTTTCATATTAATTTTTTAAAAGATGTTATTATATATTTAACTAAGGACTTGAGTATCTGAATGTAAATTTACAGTTTTATTAATTTTGATACAAAACCATTTCACTTAAATTTCTTTTATTTTTATTTTGTTCACGATGTAAAATAGAAACTTGTTCAAATTGAAAATGATGTCCAACATCAAAAGGGTGAATAGCTAATGCTGTTTTGTTTGGTTTAATATAATTTATATTTTTACAATCCTTCTTATGTTGTTTTAATCTTTCTTCAAGTTGTTGATTCGTTTAAGCAATGTAACTACTTCCACAACTACATGGGATTTTATAAATCAAACCGGATTGTTGAACAAGATGAATTGGATCTTTTAATTTACTATAAACTGCATTAATTGTTTTTATATTATAAAATGCTAATTTTCCACCTCTTGCTCTAATAAAACGATCATTACTACTGAACAATTCTTTGATGTAAGGAAATTTAAAATAAGTTGCTACTTTTTGGACATCTTTTTTGTTATCTACTAATTTATAATTATTTAGAAAACAATTAATGAGTTTTAAAGGGTAATTATTATTAATAAGAAGGTTTGTCATTCGTTTTATATTATCTTCATCAAAATCTTCATGGCTTAACCGTAAAGCTCTATCCATAAGACCTATAATAACACCTATCTTTTCACTCATAGTATGATTATAATAGTAGTTTAATAATCACCCTTACCTGGCAGGTTTTTGGTATCAATCAGTTTTTAAATTTTCATCTGAAAACCTATATACTTTAATATCAAAAAAACAAAGCGAATGATTATCTTCAATTTCCATGGTAAATTGAATTCTTGGGTGAAAATTATTAAAACCTGATAATGTAAAATCAATTCGATCATTAGGAATAACCATAAAATTATCATCTAGGGTAAGTGTAGGTATTACTGCGGTTTTTAGGTAAGGCTTTACTTTGGAAGTATTTTTTTTAAATCTATTTCAAAACATCGATAATTTTTTTATTTTATATCAAAGTTTCCCTTATTTTGAACTTAAAAAAAATCCACAGCGTGACAAATTAATATTTTCTTTAATTAATAAACATTTTAAAGAAGAGTCTCCATGCATGTATTACTGCGGGTGAAAAAGTAGTTTGCTCCTATTACGGTGTGGGAATTACTGCGAATGATCCTGTTACTGCGTGGCTATTACTGCGGATAACCGAATATAGCTGTTGAGCTTTAAAATTGCATTAAGCATGGTAAAAAACTTGTAAGCAAGAGAGTAGGTATTTATATTGGATTTATTATTAACTTTGCCTATTATTTATTTCTGTTCACGAATAATTTAGCTACTGCATAATTCTTATAGGTTAGAATGAGCGCATTTGACATCCGCAGTAATACCTACATGCACATGAAACTAGCGACGTCTGTATTACTGTGGTTGATTTCAACCCTCCTATATTTAATAATTAATAATTAATTCAATAATTGTCATACATGTAAAATTAGTATGTTGTTATTATTTTAGAATCATAAAATATTATTCATATATTTTTTCAAATGATACAACTTATATATCATTTATTTATACTAAAAATAAAAAGATCCGCAGTAATACCCACTCTTACCCTACATACAGTTAATTTTCAGTTGCTTGATAAAGTTTCAATAAAGAAACGAAACGTCGCATACGTAACAAATGTTGATGATTTTATTGACAGTCCAATTCCTGAGAACTCTCATTAATATTTAAAAGATATTGGACAGTTACATTATGAATAATTTATTATAAGAGTTTGTCGGTAATTAAAATAATAAAGAAAATAATTTTTGTTAAAAAAAATAATATATAAACCGAGAAGTTGAATATAATAAATTGAGAAATTGCCTAAACCGGATTGCGGGTATAAAAAAACTTTATAGATACCGTTCGAGAAATATCGATAACATTTGTAATATATGAATTAATAATAGGAAACATTAATTGTTTAATTAAGATAAAATTAAAATAACCGGTGCATGTACTTATAGAAGGGCGTTAGAAATTATACTTCTTTGGCGCAACTCATTTAAAATCTAACCACGTGTTATGTTGCGTTGCTTGCGTCTCTGTATAGTTTGACGATACGAGCATGTTCGTTGGGTATACCCCTACCACGCCTACAATATGGGCCTCTTAGAACTTAACTTAGTCAGATTATACATTTAATTGTCCTAGACGGCTAACTTCATACTGTCGAATTTTTGAAAGCAGTGTGCGCGCAACTTTTTGCCTGCTAAAATTTTACTCTTAACGTGCTACAAGAAGTATTATATCAAAATATTATTTATATGTATTTTTAAGAAACAAACCTATACGATTATTAAAAAAAATACTCCTTCGCGCAGCTTTCGATTTTAGATATGCTAAGTGGATATAAATTAAAAAAACTATTTTCGGAAAAAAATAATATAATAAATAGTTACTTTTTTAACATATCTAGTACTTCTGGAGGCAATGGGTCACCTTTCGCCAGAATATATTACGCACGCTGGATATAATGGTATCTGAAAAAATTACAAATTATTTATAATATCGGTATTGGTGCCAATTCGTGATGTTTTTCTTGCAAAGCCTTCTCCATATCTTTTATTTATTTATTCAAATTATTTCTCTATTACCTCAAAAGATTCTTTGATTTGCCAAAATTTCCGAAAATTTTCGATGAATTTTTGTTGTATTACTCATCCTTAGTATAAAATTACAAATCAATACTTTTTTAATACCAAAGAAGTGTTTTATTATGCTTTGAAGATTATGTGGTGCACAAGGGACAGTTGATCTTTATTTTAGTTTTAAATAATCTGTTAGCCATTTATTCTGCATGTTTTTTTTAACTATATCCATCGTATTATTGAAGAGTAGGGTGAACTACTAGGCGGGCCATTTCTCCCGATCTCACTCTTACAATATATCTTAAATTTTTAATAAAAAATAAGGTATTAAAAAAAAACAAGTTAATGCGATAAATTTTTTCAAAGTTAAAGTTTAAATTGACTAGCTCTAACGAGTTTTAACGATTTTTGATTTGATTAATTCGATAAAAAGTCAGACCTTAATACATTTGACATTTTTCATGTAGGAGTGATTTGCAGCTCGTAAATAATTAACTTAGAGGCCTCCTCTAAAAATAAACATTTCAAAATTTTTGGAAGTGACAAAAGTCGAAAGTACGATTAAAAATTATTTAGAGGACGTAGATTGTGATGAATTATTTAGGATCGACTTGTAAAAGCATTCTCTTGGGTTATATCATCCGTTATCTAATTTCCCCAAAGATTTTTATCCCAATGTTCTCCTTATTTTAGGAGTTTACAGAAGTTTTTGAAAGATTAAGTGTTATAAAGCTTGTAACTGTCGGATGTGCCATCAAATAAATTATGTTTCAGTTTCCAATAGACAGTTTGTAAATGTTATGCATAAATTATCCATAAATCTTTATACTTTTTACAAATCAAGTTGATACATTATTTTGACATTTACTTAAAATTTTTTGCTAACCTATATGTTGAGATTTTATTAAATATTGGGAAGGGCATTCCAGTTTTTACTACTTGAAATGTGATAATTATGGTAATTATATTATTATGTAAATGTTTAAAATGACAATTACATTTTGAGAGGAGTTCTTTTTTTGGTTGTTCAATACAGGGTGTTTCAAAAAGAATCGTGAGTTTTGAAGAACTACAATTTTAAAACAGCACAGCGCACAGCGTTGTAAAATCTTCATTCCTGGTCTTCAAGGTAGCGTTGCCAATACCAATTTTCCAAATTCCCCATATACTCATTTCAAGGAAAAAAAACAAGATTGAACAAAAATAAAAAATATTTATACATTTATATTTATTCGATCATTGTTTTTTGCTATATCTTTGTTGTTAATATTTTTTTTGATGGTTCAAATTTGAAAGTGCCCCCTTGAGTTTTAATTCTTTCTCCGATAGCTGTTAAAGATACTGCAATATCTAAACGTAGGCGATTTCGATTTTCTATTATTAACATTATCGAATTTTCATTCTACGGATACATGGAAAAATGACAACACAATCGTTAATGTGTCTGTCATAATTTCTGTTTTCCATTGAAAAGGGGATTCCCCGAATTATTATTATTTGAAATTGATAAAGTGTTGCTAAACAGGGATGTGCGACGTTTCAAAAAAATATCGATTTCATTCAACATAATCGATGTTTGAATTACTAACCATTAAACTATCGATGTTTCAGCTATCGATAAATTAATAATTGGTAAATTGTTAAAATCCTTGCATTTTCTCCACATAGTGCCAATCCCTACAAAATCCCCAATCGAGTTGATTTTCCCAGCAGTTTGGGGAATTCCCCGCAGATTCCAAACACTGCTTCCAGGTCCCCAGACATGACTCCCTGCGACCGTTATTTATGGGGTTATGTAACCGACGCTGTTTTTGTCACTCTTTTACTTGAACCAGGGGATAATCACTTCTGCTGTCCACAATGCCCAATAATGTAGCAGTCGGTTTAACTACGAATGACAACTTGACCAAATGAATTTCTCCAAAATTGACCACGTTATTAAATATTACAATGAAATAATTCATAACTTTTTTTTTGTAAATTGAGGCTTTTTTATTTTGATGAAGCTTCAATTTGCAGAGTGCGCTAATATTTTCTGCTATTTTGTTAATGTGGAAAACAAAATAACTATTAAAAAATCTAGAAAATACGGGGCTATATTTTTAAGTTGGTATTGAAAAGTCAAACCAAGTGACAAAATTGGCTCCCCTTAAGTGATCACCCCTGATTAATACAAGGATTAAGTAAAGTACATCACTTATAATTCAAATTAACAATATTCCAAAAAAATTCAAAGAAAGTTGAAGTAATAAGAAAAGGTCCACCCTTTGGTTCATCTTAATGATTTTATTTATAAACATAAAAGAAAACCTTAAAATCGATTCTCGTTTCATGTGTAAGTACTAAAACTTTTATTGACTTAATTATTTGAAAGGTTTAAAAGAATAATATATTCCATGCTTGAAAACGAAAACAAAATTTGATTTCATTATATTACATAACGGAAGCTTGAAAATTTCTTAGATGGAACACCCCACTTTCAGGATAAAGGATGTAGAAAAATAGGTAAAGAGCCTTGGAAAATCTGAAGCTTTATAACACATTGAGTTACAAGAGTCCAATTGTAAGCTCTCGTTCTTTATTGTATTTTCAGTCATAGCTTCCACGTTAATTACACTTTTTGTTGGTAGACTGGGTTTCACACACGTTTACGCTTCGAAACTAATTTCGATAATTTTAGTAGCTCTTTTCTTTTTGCTAGCATTAAAGAAAACCTAAAAGCCTTCGTTATATTGGACAAAAGCTTGAGGTTTTATTTTGTTAAACGAAAGCAAACATTAAACTAAATTTGATGGCGGATAAATGTAGAATGTGTTTAATGTTTGTTCAAATTTCATCCTAGCAACTGACGATGCACGTTAAAGGCATTCAGAAACAGAATGCAAGACAATCATTTGCAGCACATGGGTTGGATGCTTCAACGAGCCGTGGGACGAGCATATTTGACATAAAAAAGTTTTCACGATAAGCGAATTGCTTCGAATTTATTTATCAGATAAACACACTTTAACTCTTTATAAGCTGTTGAGATTCTTTATAATAACTTGAATTGGTTTTATCTCCATTTCGAGAATGTAGTTTTAGAGTATAATTGTAAGCGTATTAAGGTAAAACCGGGATATATGCCCAATTTTTTTTTGTTTTACTTATACCTCCTAACATACAAATAATAAGCACATGATTTTAATATGTGCTTTGGTCCTTTATTTAATCACATCGACTGCTTTTTGTAGACTAGTCAATAAATAAACCGTATATTTTGAGCCGAAAATAAAACTGCATAACGGGATAGATGCCTCGCATGCGGTATATATGCCCCAGACCTCATTTTTTAGAGGGGATAGATGCCGTTTGCAAGAAAACATATATTTTGAATATGCAAGCCTTTAATATTTATCATTATTTATTAAATATTATATTCTTTTTAGTTATTTTTTTCAATTATTGAAGATGAAGTTACTAGTTTACTAAAACAAGGTTATCTCACATAATTAAAATAAACATTTCAATTAAAAATACTCTAGAGATGCCCCTAAAGCCAGCATGCATTAAAGTGAAGTAGGGATAGATGCCCTTAAGGGCGACTATCCTTAAACATATCGGGCCATATATCTCTTTTTACAAGGATAGATGCCTTCGAAAAAAAATCGTAAATACGTTTATTTTACCCTAAAAATGTAATTAATAATAATCTACATACACTACTACTTATTCGAAAGTAAAAATAAAATAACCTTACCTGTTAACTTCAAACTTGTAGATGGCCGAAAATCACCATAGGTTTCATAAAATACAGGTGAAAATTAAGTCATAACTAAATTTAAAATGGCGACTTCCAAGATATTGATACCATATGGGTCGTAACATCTCTTTGGACAATTCTATATTAAAAATAATATATTTGTAATTAATTAGTGTATTTATGAATAATATTTAAAAGAATTGACCAATATATATATAACTTTGTTTTAGTAGAACTTAAATTAAGTTGCATTTCGTTCGTTACTGAATAAAATCTTCTTTTTTATACCATCCAAATGTGGTTTTAAGAACATAATTGCACAAAAAATATTTTTTTAGTTTATATTAGAAACCTTCCTCTAAGTAATTCTATAAAGTGTTATCATTTATCGAATATTGGAAAACAGTAAAAAAAATAAATAACGTTAGTGCTATTTGTGAATGTGGACAATTCTGTTACTAAATATTGATTTTTTGCAATGTTTTTAAATATTTCAAATTGAAATGTGACTTTTTCTGATTGTAGTTGATTGTTGAAGATAATTTAAAAAAAAAATTGAACTATATTTATTAAAGGTGACGTAACAGCCCTAAAACTTATTGCAATGCAATAGAGAAAGCACCTTGCTTCAAATTTTTCACAAAAGTTAAAAAAATGCTTTAAAAATTATACATGTAGTATACGTTAACTTAACTAATCTCAAAAACCATTAATAGTTGCTGTTTTTATAAAAAACAGTATTTTTTCTAAAAATTGTGAATAAAATTGTCGCCGTGCCAAAATTAAATAGCTGATTTAAATATATTTTCTTGTAAAGAATATTTTTTTGTTCTTTATTAATTTTGTTTCTTAGGGTTTTTATATCATAATTACAAGGCTTTGATTTATACGTAGGCAAAAACCATTTTGAGATATCTTTACCTTTAAGTATTCTTTTTTTTATTGTTCATCGTGCCAAAATTAAATGGCCCGAATGTAGTCTGCATTAGATAATAACTCAATGCTTTTGAGATGGAAGCCGATTTTATCACTCGATTTAGCTATTTAATTACCAATTTAAAAGTATAGTCCCCCACTTTTTAAATTTTTTATAGTTATTTGATCTTTTCCATATTAATAACAGTATAAATGTTGGTTGTCTTGTAGGTATTTTGTGAGTTTTGACAATAAGTCTGAAATTCGTATTTATTATTAGATCCAGGGTAACCAAATTTTCGTGACGAAGTTTGGAGAATTTCATTTCGACAAGTTGTCTTTTACAGTTAAACCGACTCTAACAAAATTGGGCATAGTGAGGGGCAGCCGTGATCAGCCACTGTTTTTGATGGGTATTCTGTTACCAAGATGTGCTGTTATGGAAATGGATAAATGAATAAACAAGTTTTAATTTCAAGTATGATTTTTTAATCTTCAACGTTGACAACTTATGTAGGGTAGAAGCACCGGTTTTGGACACTGTACCAGTTGTGGACATTTTCCACTTTATTTTGACATATGTGAAATATAAGAATTATGGATGCTGCTATAAGTGTAATTAATGTATCTTTAACTAAGATAGAAACATCAATGATGTTTTTTTGTATTTTTCAAGTTATTTGAACAAAATTACTCAAGTGTCTCAAACTGGGTCTAACGTGTCCAAAACCGCTACCTTTACCGTAGCATAAAATAAAACGGTTGATTTAATATTAAATAACAAAATTATCGAATCAAGCTAATTGTAAATAATAAAAATTTTAATATTTAAACTTTTTTTAAAAAATTATTTGTTTTTGATATTTAACGAGTGTCCAAATTTAATTACACGCGTATTAAATTTGCAAAGTTAATTAAAACTTAACTCATTAATTTACTTACATGAATTATTTACATAAAGTTATGAGTTATAAGTTTTCTTTTATAGGATTATTGTTCATGATAATGTATTTTGCATTAAGGATTCCGGTAATATTTTAAACATAGTTCGTAGACAATAGGATTAAAGTTGTTAAGTCTCTTATCACACGATAGCAACATCATATCGTGTCTCATATTATAGAATATTAACGGGCCACCTATTTCATAGATTGTTTAAACCCTTCAACGCTAATTTACTATATTAAATCAAATCAAAATGGTATATCCTGTTTCATTTTGATTTCGTCGTTCGACAATAATCAGAAGTAATTTGAGGCATTTGATTATGACATTTGATTACAGCTGTAAAAGTCTAAGCCCGAGGTTAAATTTTATGAAGCATTACCAACCCCTATCAACTTTAACGTTCTTTACAGTACGCTGGTTTAATTATATTCATTAGTTATTCCGAATATTATTCCAAAGTATCTATTTTTATTCTTTGCTACCAGAAGCGGATTTGCGAATTTGCCCCCCTCCCCGTATCTAGAATAATTTTCGCTTTTTGTTTCTACTGCTGGTAAACAATATTTAATATACTCACAAACTAAAATGAATTTATCTTTATATTTCTTGCTATCTTGAATGCTATATAAATTGTGAAACATGTATGAACTAAATAATTGATTAATAAAAGATGGTAATGCAAAAACACAAAAATGACACCGTTTCTATTAAAAAATTTAATTAATTAGGATTTTATAATTTTGGGTCTTACTTTTGCTTCAGAAAATCTTTGAATTATTTCGTTAAAAGAAATACTATTAAGTACATCATGTTCTATTGATTATCAGCAAACATATTTCATCGTAAATAAGGTTTACTTCTAAACAAAATACTACAAAAAAATTTGGCGCCACAGTTAATAGGTACCGCGCAAGAATCGGGCGTCGTCTTCCTTATAGTGATGAGCAAAATTGGTCTTGTTCTTGCAGTCTTGGTCTTGGTCTTGCATTTTTAAAGACCAAGACCAAGACTGTCTTTATGCTAGCAAGACCAAGACCAAACGAAAAAGAAAAAGACCATAACCAAGACCGAGTATGCAAGAACAAGACCAAATAGGCAAGACTAAACCAAAAATTATTATTTCCGGTGGATTTATGAGTTAAACTATTTGCAATAACTTTAATACATTCTTTTCTTGGAACAAAACATTTTGTAGTAGAAATTTTCAATTTGCTTTGCTAGACTTTAACACTAAATATAAAGAAACTTTACCACTATTTGTCAACAGGAATAATTGTTATATCGGTAAAATATTTTCGAATTTGTTTATAAATAATATTAATTCCAAAATCTTTGCATATTGTATACTTTCTTATTGTCTTTTAACTATAAATTGAAGTATATTTCGGTAAGTATAAGTGTAGTGTCTTTTCTATTTAAACAAAAACAATTTCAAAATAAGTAAAGAAGTAGAGATGATTAAACTCTATAGATAAGATCACTTTTTGATATTATTCGATTGTAGTAAAATAAAGTTTTATGAATTAGATATAAATTGTACATAATTTTTAACTTATACCAATAAAAAGTCTGAAAAATTCGCCAAAAAGTTGCATGTAAATGGTTGAGACCAAGACTGAATGCGCAAGACCAAGACCAAATAAGCAGGACCAAGACCAAGTCCAAGACTAAAAATATTTGTGCAAGACCAAGACCAAGACCGAATAAGCAAGAACAAGACCAAGACCAAGACTATTACAGTCTTGGTCTTGTTCTTGTTTTGCTCATCACTACTTGCTTAATAATGAAATTAAATTTCTACTGTACTAGGTATGGTTAATGTGACCATACGTCCCTATTTGAATGGAATTGTTCCGTTTTAAGCTCGTCTTTGCCGTTGTCCCCAAGCAATCATTCAGGACGCCAAAAGGTCTCAATTTCAAAAAATTGTCAATTACGATACCGAATATTAAGGAATCCTAACAATTTCTTTATGAAAATAGTAAAAATTAAAACACTTACCAGAATCGATGATGGAACATCTGGAGTACTGTCACTAACATTAACCCAATTTCCAACTAGTTAGGCTTCCGGATAGATATCTAGTCTTTTTGTAGCAATATGCCGACGATTCACAAAGTTTCAGTTTGTATTTTTAGAGCTGGATGCTCTGATACTGAAGCACCGTTCAATCAGAGGGTCCTTATATACCCATGCCCATGCCATGGAACACTGCATATAGAGTTATTCAACCATAGCCTCAAAATTATCAAAAAATTTTGGGGTGGGTAGTGCGCCAAACAGGATTAATTTGAAAACCTGGGTCTCTATTGAGATTGTTAGGATTCTTACCTATCTCCATCCCTTCACGATATTTCCTTGGAAAGTATTATTTCGCAGTTGCAGGTTTTTCAGCCTTGTCATACAGAATTGGATGTTCAGTTTCGGATTGATGTTCCGCTAAAACAGATTGCAAAAAATGTCTCTAACCTGGATGATGTGTTTACCCTGACCTTATAAAAAGTAACTAAATATGTATAAATTGACTTGCCTTTAGGTATATGAATGTGTAGATAAAAGGGACTAAAGTCATAATATAGGGGAAGGTGGCCTAAAACGGGTAGGTTAAGGTTCATCGATTAAAATGAACCACTTCGGCTAAAACTAAAGTGTTTCTTTTTTAGATTTACGTAATACAATTATTAAACTTTAATTTTATAAAAAAAAATAATTACATTTTTGCTTTAATTGTAGAAATAAATTCAAAAATATAAAATGTCAGAAATTAACCGCTTTGCCCGACAGTGGGGCCTAAAGCGGATAGGCTCTTATAAACCAATCGGATTAATCAAAACCTTTGAAAAAAATTATCTACACTTGACATGTTCTTGACAGTAACATTAGTATTAAGTTATATTAAGCATTTTCATATTATAACTGCTAATTTGTTCCAATCTTAATATTACTTCGGTTTACCATTGTTTTAAATCTTAATTGCATCAACGCTTTAAATCACTTATTTTTAATACCAATTTATTCATATCAACTAGTTCCTATCAATTATAATAAAATTACTACTTCTGATACAAGCAAAGAGGGTACCTACCCGCTTTGCCCAAACACACATTTCTTAGTTTTGTTACATTAACGTAAAAAATAATGGATAGATATTAAAATATTTAGTCAAATAATAAAACTAGTTTATTGTAAAAGAAAACCCCATTATAAAAAATGGGTTAATGTGAAGAGTTTTAGTAGCAATTGAAGTTAAATTAATTTCAAACATTTTACAAAATTATTAAATTTTTTGTTTTTTAATTTTTTGACGTTATTAAGCAACTTAGGTGTCAAAAGTAGTATGACATCAATTAGGCTGGGTACTGGCATTATAAATAAATATATAAATTTCAGCTAATATATAACATATCCATATAAGGGCCGTTACCCGCTTTGGGCTACCTACCCGCTTTAGGCCACTTTCCCCTATGTGTTTAATTAAAAAACTGGAATTTTTCTCCTTGGTTGCATTCTCTATGAGTTCAAAACCTCTTATCGTAGAATCACCCATACATCAATTTTACAAAAATTTTGGAAAACATTGGTCAAGTTACAGATTACCAGACCATTGTTTTATTAGTTGTCTAATATCCAAGAAGTAATAAAATCCACTTTTGTACTTATTCTGATTCACCATCCTTTTTACGGTCGCCGCTTAGACTATGATGATTTCTTATGTATCCGGTATTGGTACGTTTGTGAATATTAACACGATATCAAAATTGACCAGAATATCTGAAGGATTTGTTTTAATTTTTCGAATTGAAGAATGGAAGATTAATATAGGCAAATCAATAAATACGAGGATGTGCACATTCGAGCGAAAAGTGGCACATTTCCGAGCGAGGGAGGCAAATGAAGCGCGACGCGGAGCGGCGCGCTTCATTTTCCCGAGATCGGAATGTGCCACTTTGAGCTCGAATGTGCGCACTCGGTTTTAAGCACGATTTGCAATCATTTTAGCCACAAAAAATTAGTAAATAATTTTTATCGTTCCCTCTCGCTCGTACTTATGAGTTTGTCCTATCTTTTCGCTCGCTCCCACTCCATGCTATGGTAAAATACCTTTTTCGAACATATAATCGATATTTATTAATCAAAATTTTAATTTTGGATTTGAAAGAGAGATGGAATATAGGCAAATCAATAAATACGAGGATGTGCACATTCGAGCGAAAAGTGGCACATTTCCGAGCGAGGGAGGCAAATGAAGCGCGACGCGGAGCGGCGCGCTTCATTCCAGATCGGAATGTGCCACTGAGCTCGAATGTGCGCACTCGGTTTTAAGCACGATTTGCAATCATTTTAGCCACAAAAATTAGTAAATAATTTTTATCTTTCCCCTCTCGCTCGTACTTATGAGTTTGTCCTATCTTTTCGCTCGCTCCCACTCCATGCTATGGTAAAATACCTTTTTCGAACATATAATCGATATTTATTAATCAAAATTTTAATTTTGTATTTCAAAGAGAGATGGGAAATGTAGAAAAATGCAATTAATACAAAGATGTGCCCATTCGAGCGAAAAGTGGCACATTTCCGAGCGAGGGAGGCAAATGAAGCGCGACGCGGAGCGGCGCGCTTCATTTTCCCGAGATCGGAATGTGCCACTTTGAGCTCGAATGTGCGCACTCGGTTTTAAGCACGATTTGCAATCATTTTAGCCACAAAAAATTAGTAAATAATTTTTATCGTTCCCTCTCGCTCGTACTTATGAGTTTGTCCTATCTTTTCGCTCGCTCCCACTCCATGCTACGGTAAAATACCTTTTTCGAACATATAATCGATATATATTAATCAAAATTTTAATTTTGGATTTCAAAGAGAGATGGGAAATGTAGAAAAATGCAATTAATACAAAGATGTGCGCATTCGAGCGAAAAGTGGCACATTTCCGAGCGAGGGAGGCAAATGAAGCGCGACGCGGAGCGGCGCGCTTCATTTTCCCGAGATCGGAATGTGCCACTTTGAGCTCGAATGTGCACACTCGGTTTTAAGCACGATTCACAAACGTCCCGTGTTAACAGGAAAAAAAAAATTGTCACGTTAGGTATGATCGATGCGAGGTATGTGGTTTATGAACGCATTTGTATGTAAGATATTGTATTTTTTCATGTTTTTAATTTGTCTAGATTTCATTTTGCTATTAATACTCCAACATTTGCCGCCCCCCAAAAATTTGACGCCCTAGGCTATAGCCTTTCTAGCCTTACGGTAAATCCGGCTCTGTTTGCTACTCGAACGCCTTTAAATAGAATTAAACGCCGAGCGTCGTAGAAGGCTCTAAAAAAATTGTACAGCACATCAACAAGAACATTAAATTAGGATCTTCGATAAGTTGCGGAATAACGATTAGAGTTGAGAACGGTTCAAAATAGATTTAAAACTAAACCTTAATGCTCGGCCGGCATCGCTCTCCTTTATTGCAACTCGAAATTGAAACAGTGAAAAAGTAGAAGCCCGGAAAAATTCAGTACAATAGGATTTTCAATGTCGGAAAGATTTGTTTTCTTTCGACTCCTTCGTGCACTTGTCTCGCTGATATAAAAGCTAATATATTTTCTAGAAAAGCCACCAGAATTAATCTCTCTCTGCTACGACTCTGATCTTCAATCTGGTTCGTTCGAAATTTTATTTTGGCAAGAATGTTATCTGCTTTGTAATTTCATTTAACGCTTTTATAACGGTTTGCTTAATTAATTAATTAAGCGAATCACATCGAATGAAAGTTTTTAACGGTCACGGAAACGAGAGGCTTCTTCGACCTATAATTATGGTATTGGTCGCTTTTTACGAGGCAGTGGCGCACATGCGGGGATAGCGATAAGCAGAATTTGCCTCAATTAATGCAGGCACCTCTCGATAATTGCTACTCGAAGTGACCAGAAGGGATCAATCGGGTGTGGCAAATTATCGAGTTTAAAATAAAAACAGTTGATAGAAAAAATTAGAAATATCGTATTTATTTAGATGAAAAAATAGCTTATAAACCTTAACAAATTGTTTGAATAAATTTAAAAAAATTATACAGATTGTTTTTACTAGTTTACTTCAAAGAAATCGGTGGTTTTTGATTGCACAAGGTCCTGCCGATGAACTGGGTCGAGTGCATCGGCAATGATGACGAGTGCCGAAAGTATATTATGGTAAAGTCAACGAAACGATCAATGCACGTCATCAAATAATGGTGACGTCATTTGTGAGTAAAAAATCTTTTCTTTATACATAGTATCAAAACGACAAGTTCCTTTGATTGTTACGCTTAAGGAAGTACGAGCACGATAGTAATTTGGAACAAAAAGCTTGATTATTTTTTTATGTGAAGTTTAAATATGTTTAAACAAGTTCTGAAAATTTGAGAAAGGGTTGTCCGATTATTTAAACAAATAATTGATTTCAAAAGTAAGCATATTTAACATTAGTCTTATGGCAGAGTGACGGATAGACGAAATGTTTTAATAATTTTCACTCAAATTTGTCGAAGAAAATGAAAATAAAACTATCTAATTAAAAGTTAAAACATTCATAAAGATATTTAAAAAATAAAATACCGTAGTGCCCGACTAAATTCTAAGATATTTAAGAAAATTATCTTGGTTTTATTGGCTCTTAAACGAAATGGCAACACTACAGACCATTAAAGAAAAGTAGGTAAGTGTCAAAAATACTAACCTAATTTTAGGAATTCTGGTAAATTTTCTTCCCGATAGATAGTTTTCTATTTCTTTTCACCTTCGATAATTTTATATTAGCACGTGTTATACTCAATGTTTATTTTGAATTTACTGATAACATTGCTTTAATAATCATAATAATCACAATAAGAATATGCATGTTAATAAGACAAATTCTCCAACACGGATATAATATAAAGTGAGGTTAACATTTTAGTTAATTTAAAGAAATGATGTATAAACGAACTAATAAGTGTTACCAATATGATTTAAATATATTTAACAATATTTTAATTATTTTTGGTTATTGATAAGTAAAACTTAAAAAAATATTGTTTTGCAGATATCATAAATAATATTTATTTATAATATGCTATCTACAATATTAAAAAAATCATTTTGAAATAAAAACAGAACAGGGTTTTTAATTTTATAATGTTATTAAAAGAAAATTCTATTAGTGATGTGCGTTGCTATGTTCGTTGACTCTTTTATATCATCAACTAGCTGTTTCGCCCGGCTTCGCACGGGTATTGCGAATTTCGAAGTAAAAACTAATTTTTTTCAAAATACAATATAGCCTATATCAGGGGTTCCCAATCTTTTTTATACTTTACAGGTTGTAATTTTGCGACGCTTTTCAAAAAGAATATATTTGTTTGATGCTCTAGCAGTCATTAAGATTAATGAATTTATTTCTTATTTTTATTAAATTATAACTGGCCCGGCGAACTTCGTACCGTCTCAGAATTGAATAATGTGTCAAAATTCAATAACTAAAAATTAGCAGAAAACCAAAAAATAAAATATGCATACACTATTTCCACAAAAAATACATATACATGCCAATTTTCATGGTTATGGGTTGAACGGTGTTAGAGTGAAACGGTAACATACAAATATATACCTATATGTATATACAAATACAGTAGACGCCGCTTAATGTGATCACGGTTAATGTTATCAACCGCTTAGTGTGTTTAAACTGTCTTTGAATCGGTCCACCCAATACAAAAGCATTACAATTTGTTCGTTTATTATTATCATCAATATTTCGTTTATTGTGATCAATGTTGAGTCCATTAGGAATGAGGACAGCGGTTTCCAAACTATATGTAACCTCGCCTCCCTTCTAAAATATTGAATCATATGACGCACTTCTCAGTTTGACAACGTTGGATTAACCCCTTTGCTAAATATGAGAAAAAAAATTATAATGGATTTGCTTTAAATTGTTACGGGGCGTTTCTATAGACCCCAAACCGAAATAGCCGGAGCCATTCTTCCCTGCTTCTCCTTCAACACCATAAATTTTTACGAATTTCTCGAGAAATTAAAAGTTGAAGTTTTAGGTACATTTTTGTAGCACAAAAGTTTACGTTTAAAAAATTGTAACGCCGTTCGTATTAACGAAGAATCTACTTCCTTGGCACTAAATTGCTCTAATTTTGAAACAAAATCAATGTTTGTTAATCTGTGATTTTGCCCATATTTCTCTAAGTGAGAATTTTTCATTACTGGTTGTTATTATCTTAGGGCCTCCATAACGTGGTTTTTCTTCAATATTACCTTTTTTAAATTATGGCAACATGTAGCATGTACTGTACTTAATTTTAATTGAAACATATCCGCTATTGAATAAAGGATTTTTCCTTTTTTCTCTATAAAAAATGACAACAGATCTAATATTAATGTTGGTATTAACTATTTTATTTTTTTTACAGTTTGAAAAAATATTTTTCATCGCTCTATTTGCAAAAACAAACTACCTTACCCTAACAGCCCGTAGTGTATTTTTGAAATAATAATATTGCATTTTTAACTAAACGGTTATTGTGATTTCCAAGAACTTTTTCACAGCGTCTTTCAATGTGTTTGTGTTTCAGATTTTATTTGCGTAAACATTTTTAATTATATTTTAATCAAAATAAATAAATCGAGTAGAAGAATATTTCATCTAACATATAATAAACAATTTTTAATACTATAAACACACTTTATGTATTATTATGCTCATATTATTGTTTTAGGTACCATTTCTAAAAATGTGTTACATTACTGTATGTAGTAACTTTAAAATACAAAATTGTATGAGCTTGACATTAATAAATATAACATTCTAACACGATTCGAAAGTATCAAATAATAATATGTAATACAAAAACATACTAATTTAAAATACTCTAAATCTTCTATGTAAGCAGTTCAGTTGTGACAACATCCGGCTTTATTTTATTTTCTTAGGATCTTAATTGGTAATAAAACGTGACTGATAAAAAAACACTCTTACAATACGATCAGTTTGTATGGGAAAATATAATTATTGTTTTTACTATTTTTCTTGAAATTTCTTCATATTTTCGCACCTATAGTTTCCTTGGACTTCTACAAATATTTCAAAACCAAAATTGGCCAAATCGGCCCAGCCGTTCCCGAGTTTTAGTCAGACTAACACTCCCCAATTCATTTTTATATATAAGATGTCAAAGCGAAGAAAAAACTAGTGCAGTTTTATAAGGCCGGTTGCATGACTTCTGCTTCGTCCTCACCTTAATCTTTATCTTTATCATCTGCCGTGTTTGTACCCATAGATGTCAGAAATGAAGACCACCAGGGCTGTAGCCCTCTATAATCAAATAAAAATCAACGAATTTGTTATTTAACAAAGTAGAAGAAAAAGTTTAGACATAAAAAGTTTCACAGCCCCCAAATTCTAGATTTGCTTCTGTTGCGACATAAAACTATTTATATTTTATTTGCAATGAACTTAGTCTCATATTTAATCGGTTATAAAAATTAATTTTTTATTTTTAAATTCTATTACAACAGATTAAAATTTTCTTATTTATAAGAACTCTCCTTCGTGTTCTAACATTAAATTAGTTTATTATTATTTATTTTTTAACTTATAAAACATCGTTAATTAAAAAACAAATATTTAGAAACTCGTGAATATAATAGGTAAATATTTTAAAAGTTGTTGTGTTTCAACAAAATTAAACGTAATAAAATTTAGTAAACTGGAAAATCTCTAAACTTGAATATTGAAAAGTGCCTTCGGAAATTATATGTAAAAGTTCTTTAAAAAAAACTTTTACTCGCTCGAATATCCACATTCTCGTGTTAATTAAATTTATCCATAGTAATAATTACTCTTTCAAATAAAAAGTTACCTTTAGGTTAAATTTATTGAATTATCTTAATGTATAAATGGTAAATCTAATGTATGCACATTCGACCACAAATTTATAGATTTATCTGGGATCGAAAAAGTGCCACGTTGCGCCTGAATGCGCATGAACGCCTTTAAGCACGAATTGTAATAATTAAAGTATTAATAAATGACAGAGCTTTAACTATAATTAAATACAAATCAATTGCAAGATTAATTCATTAATAATAAAGTGAAAAAAAAATTACCGTCTTATGAAAAATAACAGTTAAAAAATGCTAGGTACGTACGCCAGCACTACGAGGAAATGTTTTTGCGAGTTGACGAGAGAATAAATGCAATATTGCAATTAAAGAGACGAGGACAATTGAGTTTACTAAGCTATTTGCATCTTCATAACAATCGCATAAAGCAATTTTGCATTATTGCATATTAAATCAATTGTGGAATCAGTAGTGATTTGCTGCTGTATGAAAACGATCATTTAATTATGTAATAAAAACCCCTACTTCTACAAAAGGGTCATTAATTATTTGAAGGATTAAATGTAATTGGAATTAAACAAATTTACATTATAATGAATCCCTCTGCTTATTTTCGGTCAGTTTGCTTGTTAATAATATCTTCCTCTGGGAAATTGGTTCAATTTCATTTTTTTTTTCGTTGTTGTTTCGGTCTAATACGATAATTTTTTTATGTGGCTTGAAAAAACGAAATTATAGAAGGTTATCGAAAAAAAGATTTTTTTTCGTTGTTTTGTGTTGGGATTTCTTGGCGTTACTTCATTTTTCTAGTTCAGTGGAAAATTTTTGTTTTGGGGCAAAGCCTTTTTTAACAGGCTCTTCTAAATAACTGGAACCTTCAGATAGCGGACAACTTGTATTGAGTGAAATATATAGAAGTATAAAGTAAAAGAAATTTCAACAACTGACGTTTTTAGATTTGTTATTGATGCTCGTTATGGCCAGCTTTCGTTGAGTTAACGAATAAAAAGGATACTTTTTATTTCCGATTTTATTTATATCTAACGATTTTCTCAAAGAATGTAAACGTCCCAAATCTACGCCCACATTCGAGAAACTTATTGTTTTATTAATAATAGGCTGAATATTTGAAAGTAAATATGTGTAGGTGTATTATTTTTGTGAATAGTTATATTGAAATGCTTCAGTTAATTGTTTTTCGTAAAAACTATCAACCAATTTTGTAATAATTTTATTTAGTTGTTTTCTGAAAATAGAGTTCTATTTTGTGTTTATATACTAATTTAGAACAGGGTTCTCGAATCTACAAAAAAAAACAGGTCAATAGAAAGATTCACACGGAATTTCTTACTTTATTTGAAAACTTGGTAAAATTGTGTAATTTTTACAAAAGATTTTCTGTGCTAAAATTGGTGTAGGTAATTTATATTTAAAAGTATAGATTTTTAAGATGCAAGAGTTCATTTGTTCGTATTAGGGTACTTTTTCTTATATTTCGCCAACAAAATCAAATATTGCTTTTGTTCTTCATTAGTTGTAATCAATTTATTATATTCCTCCATTAAAGCAACGCCACGTTTAACTATGTCGTACACTGCTCGCATAGAATGGACGATATTTTTGGAAGCTACATATTCAGTAGGGTGGAGCGGAAAAAAATATTTTTGCTTAGCTTGAGAGCGGAATTTGTAGCTTATAAAAAATGACAATTTTTGAAAAAAAAATTTTTTTTACTCAATATCTTCAGGATTTTTTTTTAAATTTTATTAAATTGTTATTAAAATAATAAAATACATTGTTTTTGGATAAAAAAACATCAAAACCCGTCCAAAAAAATTATAAATTTTGATATTCGTTTTGAAAACCTAAAGTTTTGGTTAATAATTATTATTTTATAAATTATTTTTTTGTGTGCCAGTGTAGGTAATCGATATTTTTTTATTAATAACTCCGGAATATGTTATCGTAAAAAAATTTTGGAAGTGTTCTACAAACTGCAGTGTCCTCTTTTATGCCCATTAAAAGTTTTGAATAAAAAAAAAATTGTGACTATTTACTGCAGTTTTAAAAAAGCCCCAAAAAATAACATCCTTCTTTTGAACATAAAAGAAAAATTTCAGTTGAAAATGATCATATTTTTTAATTCTTATATGTTTTCAAACATTACAAAGCAATTTTTTTTTTATTGCAACCACAAATTTAACCCAGAATTTATTTTCAAAGTCAGTGGGCCACCTTAAGATGTTGAGTAAAAAATTTAGTTTATTTCAAAAAATTTCTATTTTCATAAACTACAAATTCTACCCCCTAGCTAAGAAAAAATTTTTTTTTTCGCTCCACCCTAATAGTCGGCGTCTTCGTTTCAAGTTTCCACGTCTTTATTCAAAAAATTTGATGAGATACCCAAAATCTGGAAGAGTTGTAAGGACTTGCTACTCACGAAGTTTTTTATATTTTCTTCGTCGATATGTTTGACATCAATATTTATTCTTTTTGAGCAATCTTCTGTGCCTTAAATTTTTAGTGCTTCTATCATTTTCATCTTCTCTTGAACAGAAATTTTGTTATCAAAAAATGCAAAAGAAACCACCTTTTTTGACAAATACCACAAATGGCCTAATATATTTTTTTTAGCGCAACAGTAGGCTATTTTTTGTTAAAGCTTTCAAAGGCTTTAAGATTTAGTAAGCGAATGTATGTCAGTAATCTCTCAACGCGCGCAATCGGGAAATTTTATCTACATTACCTTGAAATGTTAATATCGCTAAAGATGAGAATAATCTACACTTTTCTGGAAACTTGATAATTGATAACATGACACACATATAAGCGCAGCCGACTCCCGTACCAGGCAGTTTTTGAAGACTAAGTTGTTCTGTAATGTCAACGCTCTCAACTCCGCTCGGTGAAACACAAGGTACGCGCTATCGCGCTGTGTAAATAAATATACGAGTGTAAATCAATTAGTTTAGTGAATTAGAACTGTAAGAAATTAAATAATTATTAAGTAAATGTGCTAGTATTTAAGTTATTGGTGAAGGCGAATTTGTTAATTCTTTTGTTAAATGAATTGTAATTGTTATTAAAAAAAGTGACCGACTGTTATTATTTGCAACCCTAGTTCGAACCCTAGCCAACTGGTTACAATATTATCATCTTGAAAATCCCAATTCCTCTCACTGCTCTCTCGTTTTAAAAAATATATTTATTGCAAATTTCAAGCTATTTTCTTGAAATTTAAATTACAATATTGTTTTACAATTTTACCAATCATTGTAGTAAATTAAATCACAAAGATTTATAGTAAAACGCCATCGCTTTTTTTGTAAAACTACTGTACTTAGTTGAGAAGTTACAACTTGCATCTTATTTTAACAAAGGATTAGTTGAGTTACAATTAATTTCTGTAATTTCACAATGAAGTAGTGTATTATTTCTAAAAGCGTATTCTAATATTACATTACAACACACTTGTTTAATGTTACTATACATTTGTTTTGCAAATTACAGTTTTACCCCCTAACTTTACACAAAAAGTTGTTAAGAAAAAAGTGCACGTAGGGAATATGTAAAGTTATTGAAAAAAAATTAAAATAATAAGATTTAATTGCAGATTTAAAAAATCTGTAATACATGATTGTTTTCTGGATCTTACTACATACTTTTCAATTCAAGTTGGTTACGCTTTGACATAATTTTTAGCACTGCATAAAAAATATACATAAACATTACATTTAAAGTTTGATTCATTTTAATTTCCTTTCTAGAATTTGTGATCAAAAGATATTATTTCAAATGCTATAGCTTATTTAAAGTTAAAAATTTAAACTTACGGAGTAGAAACTATAATCTTCTACCTAAGAGCAAACACAATTGATTAGGATTTTAATGCATACAATAAACTTAAAAATAAAATTCGTTAGAAAATCAATAAAATATATTTTAGTTAGGTCGCACTAAAAATTAATATCTATGAAAAAATATCAAATTTTTATAAAATGTGTATTCAGTTATGTCTAAAAGATCCCATTAAAACCAAAAATGTAAAAATATCGATTTCTAAAATTTTCTCAGTTACTAGGTTTTGAAAATGGGCATTTGGATATTATTATAACGCAAATCATGTGAACGTGAAGTTAGAGAAGTTACGGATTGTAAAGTTAGGGAGGTAAAACTGTATTGTAATTATACAAATATTTTTAACAGTGTAATACCCCATCCTCTGCATAGTGTACATCAAAACTAAAAGTATATTACCTCGAATAAAATTTTTAAGTACCATAATAACAACAATAATTAGCAGTAAGGGTTGTATTACATTTTATACGCAGACATAATTTTAAGTAAAGTGTAAAATTCGTAGTAGATACATATTAATCTTTATTGCAGAAGTTATAATCAAAATAGCATGCAAGGTATTCAATGCACGTAAAATTACTACCTTACTTCAAGTTTTATTATAATTTATGATCTTTTTTATGGTCCATCCTTCTATTACATTCCTTATGTTAAAGATATTAACTTGGACTACATTGTAACTTTAAATCCACTTCGCAAAATTTCATAGCTTCTAAAATTTTAAACGTACATACTCCCCCACGCCGTTTTTTAATTTAAATTCTTCGGAAGCGTATGCAATTTTGCGAGGGTTTCCATTTTTGGCTCCTTCAAGCGATAATAAACTATTTGAAAATGGAAAACTTGCCATACCGGAATTTAAATCGTCCTTATAATTGTCCTTTTTCACTAACTAAGAATTCCGGTCGATAATTTAATACAGTAGAAACTCGGTTATCCGGACTAATTATTGTTGCAGCTCATTCGGATAATCGAAAATTCGGTTAATTTAATTTAGTTAAAATCGATTTTATGTTCGAAAAATCGATTTACCATAGCAATGAGTGGAAGGGAGCGAAAAGATAGGAAAATCTAGTGAGTGCCAGCGAGAGGGAACGATTAAAATTCTTCAACTGATTTTTCGTTTAATTAATTGGCCTAAATTATTGTGAACCGAGCTTAAAACCGAGTGTGCACATTCGAGCTCAAAGTGGCACATTCCGATCTCGGGAAAATGAAGCGCGCCGCTCCGCGTCGCGCTT
The DNA here is from genome assembly GCA_036325965.1 of Sinopyrophorus schimmeli. Taxonomy (NCBI): domain Eukaryota; kingdom Metazoa; phylum Arthropoda; class Insecta; order Coleoptera; family Elateridae; genus Sinopyrophorus; species Sinopyrophorus schimmeli. Next base: position 950,386 of record JARFIZ010000089.1, on the reverse strand, counting down.
CATTTGCCTCCCTCGCTCGGAAGTGTGCCACTTTTCGCTCAAATGCGCACATCTTTGTATTAATTGCATTTTTCTACTTTTCCCATCTCTCTTTAAAATCCAAAATTAAAATTTTGATTAATAAATATCGATTATATGTTCGAAAAAGGTATTTTACCGTAGCATGGAGTGGGAGCGAGCGAAAAGATAGGACAAACTCATAAGTACGAGCGAGAGGGAACGATAAAAATTATTTACTAATTTTTTTGTGGTTAAAATGATTGCAAATCGTGTTTAAAACCGAGTGCGCACATTCGAGCTCAAGGTGGCACATTCCGATCTCGGGAAAATGAAACGCGCCGCTGCGCGTCGCGCTTCTATTGCCTCCCACGCTCGGAAATGTGCCACTTTTCGCTCGAATGCGCACATCTTTGTATTAATTGCATTTTTCTACATTTCCCATCTCTCTCTGAAATCCAAAATTAAAATTTTGATTAGTAAATATCGATTATATGTTCGAAAAAGGTATTTTACCGTAGCATGGAGTGGGAGCGAGCGAAAAGATAGGACAAACTCATAAGTACGAGCGAGAGGGAACGATAAAAATTATTTACTAATTTTTTTGTGGTTAAAATGATTGCAAATCGTGTTTAAAACCGAGTGCGCACATTCGATCTCAAAGAGGCACATTCCGATCTCGGGAAAATGAAGCGCGCCGCTCCGCGTCGCGCTTCATTTGCCTCCCTCGCTCGGAAATGTGCCACTTTTCGCTCGAATGCGCACATCTTTGTATTAATTGCATTTTTCTACATTTTCCATCTCTCTTTGAAATCCAAAATTAAAATTTTGATTAGTAAATATCCATTATATGTTCGAAAAAGGTATTTTACCATAGCATGGAGTGGGAGCGAGCGAAAAGATAGGACAAACTCATAAGTACAAGCGAGAGGGAAAGATAAAAATTATTTACTAATTTTTTTGTGGCTAAAATGATTGCAAATCGTGTTTAAAACCGAGTGCGCACATTCGAGCTCAAAGTGGCACATTCCGATCTCGGGAAAATGAAGCGCGCCGCTCCGCGTCGCGCTTCATTTGCTTCCCTCGCTCGGAAATGTGCCACTTTTCGCTCGAATGCGCACATCTTTGTATTAATTGCATTTTCTACATTTCCCATCTCTCTCTGAAATCAAAATTAAAATTTTGATTAGTAAATATCGATTATATGTTCGAAAAGGTATTTTACCGTAGCATGGAGTGGGAGCGAGCGAAAAGATAGGACAAACTCATAAGTACGAGCGAGAGGAACGATAAAATTATTTACTAATTTTTTGTGGTTAAAATGATTGCAAATCGTGTTTAAAACCGAGTGCGCACATTCGATCTCAAAGAGGCACATTCCGATCTGGAAAATGAAGCGCGCCGCCCGCGTCGCGCTTCATTTGCCTCCCTCGCTCGGAAATGTGCCACTTTTCGCTCGAATGCGCACATCTTTGTATTAATTGCATTTTCTACATTTCCATCTCTCTTTGAAATCCAAAATTAAAATTTTGATTAGTAAATATCCATTATATGTTCGAAAAAGGTATTTTACCATAGCATGGAGTGGGAGCGAGCGAAAAGATAGGACAAACTCATAAGTACAAGCGAGAGGGAAAGATAAAAATTATTTACTAATTTTTTTGTGGCTAAAATGATTGCAAATCGTGTTTAAAACCGAGTGCGCACATTCGAGCTCAAAGTGGCACATTCCGATCTCGGGAAAATGAAGCGCGCCGCTCCGCGTCGCGCTTCATTTGCTTCCCTCGCTCGGAAATGTGCCACTTTTCGCTCGAATGCGCACATCTTTGTATTAATTGCATTTTTCTACATTTCCCATCTCTCTCTGAAATCCAAAATTAAAATTTTGATTAGTAAATATCGATTATATGTTCGAAAAAGGTATTTTACCGTAGCATGGAGTGGGAGCGAGCGAAAAGATAGGACAAACTCATAAGTACGAGCGAGAGGGAACGATAAAAATTATTTACTAATTTTTTTGTGGTTAAAATGATTGCAAATCGTGTTTAAAACCGAGTGCGCACATTCGATCTCAAAGAGGCACATTCCGATCTCGGGAAAATGAAGCGCGCCGCTCCGCGTCGCGCTTCATTTGCCTCCCTCGCTCGGAAATGTGCCACTTTTCGCTCGAATGCGCACATCTTTGTATTAATTGCATTTTTCTACATTTTCCATCTCTCTTTGAAATCCAAAATTAAAATTTTGATTAGTAAATATCCATTATATGTTCGAAAAAGGTATTTTACCATAGCATGGAGTGGGAGCGAGCGAAAAGATAGGACAAACTCATAAGTACAAGCGAGAGGGAACGATAAAAATTATTTACTAATTTTTTTGTGGCTAAAATGATTGCAAATCGTGTTTAAAACCGAGTGCGCACATTCGAGCTCAAGGTGGCACATTCCGATCTCGGGAAAATGAAGCGCGCCGCTGCGCTTCGCGCTCCTATTGCCTCCCACGCTCGGAAATGTGCCACTTTTCGCTCGAATGCGCACATCTTTGTATTAATTGCATTTTTCTACATTTTCCATCTCTCTTTGAAATCCAAAATTAAAATTTTGATTAGTAAATATCCATTATATGTTCGAAAAAGGTATTTTACCATAGCATGGAGTGGGAGCGAGCGAAAAGATAGGACAAACTCATAAGTACAAGCGAGAGGGAACGATAAAAATTATTTACTAATTTTTTTGTGGCTAAAATGATTGCAAATCGTGTTTAAAACCGAGTGCGCACATTCGAGTTCAAAGTGGCACATTCCGATCTCGGGAAAATGAAGCGCGCCGCTCCGCGTCACGCTTCATTAAAAAAAAATACTTTAACTTTTTCCGAATTTTGATTCTTATTTCCCAACCTTTTTTGTTACATACCACACCCAAGTCATTCTAAAATTTTGATGCACCCCCTATGTATCATATAAATATTTTTTTATATTTAAAAATTGAATTAATCCATAAATGAAGTCTAATTACAACAGTGTATACAAAATGTGCTTTAAAACTAATTTGTTTATAATTTTTACAAAAATGAAAATTACCCAAAAATATTTGGAGACATTAATTTTGACATATAAATCTTCAACAATCTGCAAAAGATGATATAAAAATCAACTAGTTGATTGTTTAAGGGCCCACTTCAAAAAATTTTAATCATATACAATTTTAATTAATCAAAAATGCGAATTAGTAAACATTCGAAAGTACACCTGAAAATATTTTTATCAAGTTCGCTACATTTAGGCGTGCGGAAGAGCACCACGATAACTTATCAAAAGGAATAAAATATCTAACCTTTTTCAAACAACAAATAAATCTAATTTATTCGACTTTTAATTTTTTGAATTGCAGAATAAAATAATAATATAGGCAAATCCGATAAATACAAGGATGTGCGCATTCGAGCTCAAAGTGGCACATTTCCGAGCGAGGGAGGCAAATGAAGTGCGACGCGGAGCGGCGCGCTTCATTTTCCCGAGATCGGAATGTGCCACTTTGAGCTCGAATGTGCACACTCGGTTTTAAGCGCGATTACAAAGCGTCCCGTTTTAACAGGAAAAAAATTGGTCAAATTGTTAGTTATGTTTACAAAAAACGGGTAGGTTGTCACCATAAGCCATAACAGCAAACCTAATGAATTAATAAATTTGTTTACCCGGGTCAAAGAAGCCCGAGCACAATACCTCCTTGCGTACTTCACTTTAGTTCTCTCTGAAATACCGTATAAGAAATATATACGTTTGTATTTTTTGTACAGAAAAAGTAATTTTTTGTGAATCTGTTTTGAGTCTCGTAAGTATATTTAAATTTTGCATAGTGATATACTTTTTCGTGTTTTTATGATGTTTAAGATATACTTCATGACATTATTCATAGGGTTTCTTAAATGACCATTGATTTAAATTTATTTTGTGAGTTAATTGCCCAAAACTGTTTTGGGGAAAGTCGGCTCAAGTTAACGGGGGCTAGTTGTGACCTGTGCAAAGTAACCATGAATATGTGTGGCCTTTTTTATTGGTGTCTAGGGGTTTTACTACATAAACGATTGGCTGTATTTATACATTTGTCATTTTTGTTACCATAACCTAAGTTCGTTAGATAGAATAGGTTAGGAATAGCATATGCTTTTGTTTTGTCGTTTTGTATTTTACCTTTTATTTAGCGGGTGATTACCTACCCCAGACACTATGACAACCATCCCTTATACACGGGGCTGAAAGTCGCACTTTTTTTTTCAGAAAAATTATAATATCTGCTCATTAGATAATGGTAGAGAAAAAGTCTTTTTTTTCTTAAACTAGAATAAAAACACTATCTATTGATATATAAATGTCATTTATAAATTAAGACCATGGGCTCTAAAAATACAAAAGAAATAAAATGTGACTTCCAACCCCAGTCTCCCCTACATAATAAATATTTAGTAAGAAATACCGAGGTTTAATTTTCGCAACGACAATCCGGATAATCGAGGTTTTACTGTAAGTTGCTATAGCAACCCGCTAATTTAATTCACCTAATCAATAAAATTTATTTTAAGGCGGCAAATATAAAATCTGTTATTCAGAAAAATATTAACATTGTTTTTTTTAGATAGATGAATAATGAATTCGATTTAGAAAACTTATGAGTTTGATAATAGTTTTTCCGTAACGAAAATTTGGTATATAATTTTGAAAGAATAGTAAATCCTTTTTATATCTTTTGACCTTTTTTTTTTTTTTGGAGTGCTATAATATAAAGCGACTTTATTTAGATGTCAGAATGATAAAACGTGGCATTTTTTATGGCTATCTAAGACATACTCGTTATTTATACTCGTATTTAAAGTGACTGCAAAAAGATATTGTTATTCAAATTCTTTTATGCCTTTTTAGGTTTTATTAAATTCGTAGGAAGTGCATTATTAGCTTTGTCGTAATAAAAATGAGGTTTGTTTTAGCTTTAATAAATTTCTTGTTTTTCTCGTAGTTAAATTTGCAACTGATTTTTATTAGAATACAAAGGGCTTTTGATTTTAATGTTTTGTTGATTTATTTAATAATAACCGTATACAGTAATTTATATAAAAGGATACTTGTTAAATATTTTGCATGCTATTAAATTGTTATTAAACTGTTGGATGTTTGAAAAGTATTTTTCAAATACGAATGTAATAAATTTTAACGTATAAATCGCATAAGTCATAGCAACTTCAGCGGCTCGGAACACATTAAAATGATATTCAATTTCAATCCGTGTTATGCCTCAAACGTAGAATTATCAACTGGGAATCATTTTTCAACAAATACAGCACTATTGCATTGGAAATTGGATTCTTATACATCCGAAGGGGATTTCATATGTGTTATCCACCTTCCTATAACGACAAAATACTTCCGTAATAATTTTTATATGTTGAGTTGACGTAACATTCTTCAATGCAACTTCTAAATTCGATCAAATTAGTTCACGTTTCTGCAATTTTTTGTTATAAATTATTATAACTCAATAAAATTATAAAATAAATTATTATAAATTACTACCCGACTAGAAGTTTTAAATAAAAAACTATTGGCTCCTCATAGGGCTGCCCTATAGGGACCGCAAATAGAGAAGTCACGCAAAACCCTGTCCCGCGCTAATTAGGCCCAAATGGGGAAATCCCAAGGAGATCGCAATCATAATTGAAAAAAAAACGTTATCATTCGATTCATCATTATCTGGTAGTGCTTAATTAGAGAATATTTGATTCGGCATTTGCTTACTTTTTTGATAGTAGAGTGGTGTTGGAAATGGGGAAGCAAGGTAAAGGAGTGAAGTAGATGGCATGTGCTAGAGCAGTGTGCGATTGATAACATCATCGATGATTTTGAAACAGAATATATAAGTTTTCTTGGGGATTTGAACACCAGACCACTGAATCGACAGACTGCTTCCTTAACCACTGAGCTATGACGCCTTGTCAAATATTTACTGGAAATGTCATATAAGGTGTTCTAGTTAAACTAAAAACACTATTACTGAAGAATTCAGAAACAAACCTACATATATTTAAAACAAATAAACATATTAAACTCTGTAGGGTCTTATCGTCTTTTTATCCAAAAGTTAAATTAAATTTAAAATTCACTAGACACAGTAGTTTTTTCGTTCGGTCATTAATTCTAACTCTCAATCAAAAAACTAATAATTATGCTACCTTTGATTTAATTCAAATATTAAAAATTTCTTAAGTTTAAAGCAGCTAAACTTGAAATAAAGTATAGGTAAGGGAGGGTGGCCTAAAGCGGGTAGGTAGCCCAAAGCGGGTAACGGCCCTCATATGGATATGTTATATATTAGCTGAAATTTATATATTTATTTACACTGCCAGTACCCAGCCTAATTGATGTCATACTACTTTTGACACCTAAGTTGCTTAATAACGTCAAAAAATTAAAAAACAAAAAATTTAATAATTTTGTAAAATGTTTGAAATTAATTTAACTTCAATTGCTACTAAAACCCTTCACATTAACCCATTTTTTATAATGGGGTTTTCTTTTACAATAAACTAGTTTTATTATTTGACTAAATATTTTAATATCCATCCATTATTTTTTACGTTAATGTATCAAAACTAAGAAATGTGTGTTTGGGCAAAGCGGGTAAGTACCCTCTTTGCTTGTATCAGAAGGAGTAATTTTATTATAATTGATAGGAACTAGTTGATAGGAATAAATTGGTATTAAAAATAAGTGATTTAAAGCGTTGATGCAATTAAGATTTAAAAACAATGGTAAACCGAAGTAATATTAAGATTGGAACAAATTAGCAGTTATAATATGAAAATGCTTAATATAACTTAATACTAATGTTACTGTCAAGAACATGTCAAGTGTAGATAATTTTTTTCAAAGGTTTTGATTAATCCGATTGGTTTATGAGAGCCTACCCGCTTTAGGCCCCCCTGTCGGGCAAAGCGGTTAATTTCTGACATTTTATATTTTTGAATTTATTTCTACAATTAAAGCAAAAATGTAATTATTTTTTTTTATAAAATTAAAGTTTAATAATTGTATTACGTAAATCTAAAAAAGAAACATTTTTTTTTTAAGCCGAAGTGGTTCATATTAATCGATGAACCTTAACCTACCCGCTTTAGGCCACCTTCCCCTATGTATATTAAATATTTTTACCATATAAGTTGTTGATTAGCTGAAATTATGAATTATTTTACCTTACTTAGATATTTTATGTAATCAATTTCCATATTGATCGCGAATATGATGAATATAAATATAATTTTTTTTACGTCCGGTTATCCCACTCAGATCCCACGTAAAACCCAATTGGGAAAAAGTGACAATATTTTTTTATTTTTGGTTAGGACATCCCAGTTGGGACCTAATGAGGTCCAGATGTATACCTTGGGTGATCCCAAAGTAATTTCTAGTCGGGTATCAGTTACGTTTTCTTATTTCTATAATTTATTATTAAAACTAATTAGTGTGACTTCGCCAGTTTGCCCCACCCCCTCCTGTAGTCGGCCTCAAACTGCTTCATTTTAAAATAAGTTGAAATTTGTGCTAATTATGAGCTTCTGATATGCATACAAATCATTTGGTACACATTCCAAATAAAATCATCAAATTTGTTTTTCGTACACGTTTATTTATTCAATTTAATAAATAAAAGTGACAGTTCGCAGTAGTTAGTGTTTGAACTAATGTGTCAAGTTTTTTAAAAGTCAACAACAATTTTGGAGGTAAGTTTAATTTTATATAGTAATGTGAAATGCATTTAGGAGTGTTTAAATGGTGTAATATACTTTCAAAAGATTATATATTTATTTCATATAACAAAATCTTGAATTAATTTTTGTTAAAAAGAAGGCTTAAAATTTGTCAAACTAGGCAGAGGTCGGCCACTGATGCCGACTTCTGGACCATAAGTCATATTTTGTTGCCGTTTTTTTAGCACTTGTCAATTACAATAAACTTAAATTTCTAATATCATTTATGTAGGCTAAAATGTGTTGATTCTTAGCACCAGTAATCGGCCGTGTGAATTTTGAAAGATTACGATGTGACAATAAATATAATTTAATGGCTGACTATTGCAACATATGTTAATAGAAGGATTCTGCAGTAGTCGGCCCTAACATTTTAAGCTTGTTCTAGATTTTAATTATGGTATTACACGTGCAACACTTCAGGTTTGGCTTAAGGGGCGAGTTGCAAATAAACGGCAACAAATGGGTCCGGATCCAATTTTAAACCTACAAAATGCAAAGAAACTGGTAGAGTGGATAATTAACTCAGCAAAGTGTGGATTTTCAATTAAAAAGCAAAAGTTAATTGACACTGTGCAAAAAATTGTTAATAAAGAAAAATTAAAAACACCATTTAAAGAAGGGAAACCAGGACAAAAATGGTATTCTTCTTTTCTTCGTCGGCATCCCGAAATGTCGTTTCGATCTGCTGAGCCCATTGACCAATCTCAAGCTAAAGTAACTCAAGAATTTATTAAATCTTGGTTTAAAGGACTCGATACATTTTTGAATGAAATCGGAGCCATAGTATTTTAAAAGGCCCATCTAGAATTTTTAATGCCGACGAAAGCGGGTTTAGTCTTTGTACTAAAACAGGGAGGGTGATATGACCTAAAGGCTATAAAAATTTATTGAAAGTTAAAAAACGAAATGAAAAAGATAATATAACTGTTCTAGTAACATTTTCCGCCGATGGTAAAATATGTCCCCCTTGTACGTGAACCCCTACGTCAAGCCATCAAGAGCGATCGCAGAAGGTATGCCACCAAATTGTATTTTAGGGAAATCTGAATCCGGCTGGATGAATATTTTATATAATGTTTTATGACATTACGTACATAAATGAATGAACAATTACGGATTATACAATTTTTTTTAAATTTATATCCTATATTATTTATCCCTTTCTTTAAAACTGGCTCTTTCATGCCACTTTCCCCCTACTATATATCTTTTTTAAAAACTTTTTCGTTAAAAAAAATTAATTATTAATTACATATTAATTATTATTATTAATTATTTCTTTGATCTTTAGCACGGTTCTAATGTTCTTTTTAAAGTATGCTTTGGTTTTCCATAATATTATTACATTAGTTGGAAGGTTTGTTTAAATAGCATAAACTTTTTTTTGCGTTTTTCAGGATTTGCATTACGTGTCTTTTTTGCATCGCTCCAAGCTTTACTTGTTAGTTTTTATACGTGTCTTTTTGAATTCCGAGGTGCTCATTTTTTAACCCGTTACATATTATTAGCGGGTTCATCAATATTTGCGGTTTTACCGGGTGCAACATTGTTGATGTGTTATGTTGGTTGAAAATCATAGATTAATTCTGGACGAATGAATTTATTATCGTAAGTAAATTAAGTAAACAGAATAGACAGAAATAAAAACTTGCAAATGCATATTTCCACTTAATTTAATCCGAAACATCTGTGCATTATATATTTTTCCCATTGTTAAAATAATAAAAAACTTCGTACGCAGTTCATAAATTGAATAGAATGTCTTGGTTAATTTGCATGTTTTTATGCTAGTGTATTTAAGATTATCTAGATTTAGTTAATTTTAGTTTACATTAAACATTTGCTCTATTACACTGTTTTTTTTGCAAGCTAAATATTTGAACAATATAGGTACCCACTTGTACCACAATATTTTGGCAATTGCAACTGATTATTATTTCTCTTTTGATTAATATACAGAGTGGCCTATTTACAACTTGAAATTGAATAATTGGGCTTTACCATGACTGCGTTATGTTTCGCGAATCACGTGTTTGTTTCTGTTAGAGTATCACGTGCGATTTTATTTTGTAGAAATTTCAAATATTTAAAAACTTATCAAAATTAATCAAAAAAGACAATCGTCCGTATTCATAAAACAAAAGGATATCTTTCCAAGCATAAGGCAGAAGTATAAGGTCTTGATTTGAAGTATTAGGCAGAAGTATATGGTCTGTTCAGAAAATAACCAACGGAGCCAACGGAGATGTTTAGTGATGTGCTGTTGCCAGCACTGTCTTGCGCATAACCTCCTTTATAACCATATGTTTTTGGATTGTTAATATTTCGATGAATTTTCGAAAAAATACAAGACTTTTGACAAACCATTAGATGCAAAAGGTTTATTAATGAATATTTAGCAATATGGAATCAAAATTGAAGAAGAAAAGGGACGTAAAATTCGGGCAAAAAGCTATCAAACCGTTGAATTGGGACCAACAATCATTAAAGGCAATGGAAAGTGACTTTAATCTTACAATTGGAAGAATTGCAGTGGTCATGCAGATTGGTATTGTTGAGGAAGGAAAAAGTGAAGCGTTGACTGAAAAATCTTTTGTTAATGATATGGCTGATGACCCGTTGTTACTATCATAATCAAAAATGCCGACTGAACAATATGAACTGGTCAAAACTAACTAGGTCGGTCGATGTGCGTGCTTAATGCAAAAACTACTGGATGGATTTTGATCAACGTTTTAAAATTTTATTCTTTACACACTTGGTCTTTATCTCCAATAAGAATTATCACGATATTTCTTTTTAATATCAAGTTATTAAATATTTCATACACGGACAATGGCATGAACACTGACGCGCTGTCCATGCGCCTGAGATAGAATTAGTTTCTACTGCTGTAAAAAAAAAAATTAAACCTTCGCATGGTTTACTATATCAGTTAGTAAAAACTATAGATATCAACAAGTAACGTCATATCTTGAAGTTATTGGTTAATAGCGCTATGGGACGGCGTTACTACTCCTGTGTTAGCATTAATACTACAATAACACAAAGTCAAAAAACATGACCATCATAAGACAATACAGGGTATGTTTTTAAACTCATAGAAATAAATGTCTAGGCTCTTCCATATTAACGTTGTGAGGAAATGAAAGACATTTGGAACGCTTTTAGATAATTTATTTGATTCTGTCTAATAGCGTACATTTTGAGAATATAATTTTCTAAACGGCTCGAGTTGTACGAAGTCTGTTCAAAAAATAATTGAACTTTTGGGATTACGCGCCAACGGAGATGTTTAGTCATGTGCGGTTGCCAGCACGGCTTTTCTTCGCATAATCTTCTATGTAACCATATGTTTTTGGATTGTTGATATCTCGTTTAATTGTTGTGATATTGTTTTTTTGAGTGGGGCATGTACCTAAGTGTTAGTGTCGATTTTTGAAAAGTGGCATTTTATAGTGTAACGATTCAACGTACAATTTTGAGTGAAACTGGGAAAACTTTTACAGAAACGTTCCAACTTTTGAAAAAATTCGCAAAAAAGATCACAATTGTGTCAAAACATCTTATGGTTATTGCACCACGACAATGCGCCCGCACACTCATTTTTGTCGATTTGTCAGTTTTGTGACGAAAATCAGCTGACTGTTCTCCCGCAGCCTCCTTACTCGCCAGAACTGGCTCCTTGCAATTTTTTTCCATTTCCGAAATTAAAATAGGTGCTGAAAGGACGCCGCCTTCAGAGTAATAATGACATCAAAGCAAATTCGTCGCACACCGTAAAATGCATCTCAAATGAAGCTATCTAGGATTCCTTTGCAAATGGAAATACCGCTGGAAAAAGAGTGCCAATAGATGAGAGGAGTACTTTGAAAGGGACAAGGACCAATAATCTGTAAAACTAAATTCTGTTATTTTCTGAACTGACCTCGTATAGCACAACAGTCTAAAATTCGTATTGCTAAAACGTACACTTTTCTAATAATTAAAGTTCTATTTTTCATGCTTTAATTGGATCATCCTGTATGTAAATCTGGTACTTATAATAATTATTCACATGGGAAGTTTTGCACGCAGAAAGATTAACGGGATCTTACAGAATATTAGACTTTATGATATCCGCTTTAAGCTTATCATTCGGTCATAATTCTCTTATCTCGCAAATTATGGTATTATTACAAAATACTTAGCAAGCAACATAAACAGAGTTTATAATTAATCGCAAACAGTTACAAGTTTTACCGCTTTTGCTTTCCTGAAACATTAAAACGTGATTCACATTTAAAAGCGTCTAATTAAAAATCAAAAGAAAATGTATTTTTTTATCCTTAATTGTGTGGCAAAAGGCGACTGGAAAAATTAATTTTTAAAAAACTAAGACAATTATTTTAATTAACCCCTTGACATACAATGACGTCTAGGAGACGTCAATCGTTTAGGGTGTCATTGTAGATTTTGACGTCTCTAAGACGTCAAGAACTGTATTCAATTTTATGTTCCGAAAAAGGTTTGTTTTCAACAATAATTTTGTTCAAAGGCACAAAATTGACGATTTGGGAATTTTGATATTAATATAATTCTGTAATATTTAATTGCGAATTGTCAGAGAGTAAATTAATTCTTGTAAAGTGTGCTTAAAGTCGAGTGTGCGCATTCGAGCTCAAAGTGGCACATTTCCGATCTCGGGAAAATGAAGCGCGCCGCTCCGCGTCGCGCTTCATTTGCTTCCCTTGCTCGAAAATGTGCCACTTTTCGCTCGAATGCGCACATCTTCGTATTTATTCAATTTGTTTAAATTACTTTTTGGATTTAAAAAGGAAATAGCAATGTATTCAAATAAAACGACATATGCGCGTTGTTATATTTAATTTAGTCGCGCCAAAGAAGTATTACTTCTAACGTGCGTACATATGTACATGCACCGGTTTTTTTTTACATAGAATGAAATTCAGTTTTAAACATTTAGCAAAATTATTAAAGTAAACTCGAAGAATAAATTATTTTATGTTTTTAGACAACTCAAATTAAATAAATTAATAACTTGGAAAATTTTTAAAATATATTTAAGAACTTTAGAAATTTTTAATTATCAATTTTTTTTGTATAACACAAATTGAATAAAACAAAACTTTATTCCGTAAATTTAAAAGGAAATTTTGATGAAAAAATTATTATGTATTTTCAGAAAACTCAAATAGAGTAAATACAGAATTTGTGGTTTTTCAAAAAACTTTGAAGATCATTAATTTACGCAAATAAAATTAATATTGGAGAAAACTCAATAAATAAATTATCTTAATTGTTCAGAAATATTTTTATAAAATTAAATACAGTCAAACCTCGATAGGTCGAAGTTGAAGAGAAACTAAAAATAATTCGTGTTATCAAAAATTCGAGCTATCGATACAAAAATATTTTTTAGTTTATGTTTTTAAAATTTACTTATTGTTTTTTTTTCTTAATAATTTCCTAGTGATTTCTTGCTAAAACCTAAATCTTGTGTCTTGAACAAGTTGTAATTGGGCTTCATTTATGGAATAATTCAATTTTTAAATATAAAAAAATATTTATATGTTATATATGATATGCATCAAAATTATAGAATGACTTAGGTGGGGAATGTTAAAAAAAGATTGGGAAACACTGCTCTACATATTTCAAAATATTTTAAAATTATTAATTATTTGTTTTATGTTACTTGTATATGCTCATAACAGTTAAGTTGAGCCAAATTAATAGTTTTTTTTCGGACTCATCAAATTCGGTTTTTTTTGTATGTCAAGGGGTTAATCGCTTTTCTAACATTTTAATAAAAATCATATTTAATAAAATACAGTTTTTATTTCGAATTTAACAAAAATATGATGGATCGCTCTAGAGAAACACCAATAAATTAAATTTCGTTTAAATTCTTCTTTATGGCCGTTGGAATCCTCCAAGATTTATTTCTAGATTCCCGACAAAAATTCGTTCATTCACAAAACTCTATTGTTGTGAAAACAGAACGTGTAATGGGGTGTAATTTCGTAAGCTTTGTTGGTACGATTCGCTTGAGGGCGAAATCATAAATAAAAGATCTCTTCTTGTTAATACTTTCAAAGAAGTTGGGTGGTCTATGAAGTTGCGAACTCAATATTAGTTACTTAATACTCTTTAAAAGAAGCTTAACGCTTAATAATCGTACCTATCTATCATTCCTTATCGTACCTATGTATTTATTAACCCCTTTAATACTTTGCTTGATATCATTTATACTGTTAGGGGTGTTTGCTCATTTTCTATTCTGTTTGTAAAGGCTTCTACGTGCGTGTGTATTTAAGTGATGATATAATTTTCTATCAACTATCCAACCCTTTAGCCGTGCTACATATTTAAAATACGCTTCCTTGCTTCGAAATTAAAGAGCACGTCAGTTAAACACAAAAGCATAAATTTGCTTACCGCCAAAAAAGAGTAAATATTTTATTTAATTTACGCACATTCGTTTCACAAACATTTCCGCAATTAGAAACGCGAAACCAAGATTTTATAAAAAAAATCTCGTTGAAATTAAGTTGATTTGTGAAAACGAAAAAAAGGCGAGTAATTTAATTAAAAACGTAAATAATTCGTTGCTTGCAAACGTTTAATAAAATATTCAAGAAGCAGCTTTAATATTAAACAAAATATCAAAGTTATAAAACAGTAATAAGCAGCAACAAAGCTATTATTAAAGTTAAAGACTTCGAAATCGAAGCGTATTTATTATTAAAACGCTATCCAACCTTTTCAAATTTAATTTTGAATTATTTATGAAACAACAATAAAACGTCTTCTGATGGGAATTATGAAGAAATTTGTAGATGATCACTGTTAGCATTGTAGATGTAGTATTATAAAAAGATTTCGTTTTAAAAAAATAGCATGAATGTATTACTTTGTATGAAATATAAAATAATTTAATGAATAGGGCAAAATATATTATTTAATGCCATGCAATATTTTCAATTGTTAAAACTTTAAACACTTTAATAGACAAATAAAATTGTTTGAAATTTATATTAATTTATTGTTTAAATCTGTAAATTAATTTTTAATAAATTTACTAAAAGTACTCTGGAAGAAAGTAAAATAAGGAACCTTGTCGAGCAAAATATTATTATGCCCTAAGTACAACCCCGAGTAGAATATAATGCACTTTTGGAAGGGTACCCAAGTGGTAAAACCGATAGGGTAAATAGTCGAGTATAAATCAAGTTTAGGTGATTTCCCAACCATGGTTAAAGGACTACATATATTTAGCCTTTTTTTGGAGCCCGACCGGGTTATAATGATCAGATCAACCATATTCTGTTCAACTAGTTTACCCGATATGGTCTATGGTTACTGGGCTAAATATATTAGACCTCACCAGATACCCGAACGGGTTCATATAATCGGGGCAATTGTATATTGCTCGAGTAGTTGTCCGATCAGATCCATGGTCACCGGGCTAATATATATTCAACCTTACTAAGCCTCCGACCGGATCAAAGCAAGCCGTGTGCGATAGTTAGCCTTGTCAGTCACTTCCTGACAATCGGGGCAATGAATTTGGCACGGATCTGATGTAGGGTTGATGCAATCGTGTCCCATTTTTCTTCACTGATCAGGAGCCTTCGTGGTAATCCGGTAAGTTCGATTGTTTTTCCACTATAGTACTGCACAATAAATTTACGAAGAGGAAAATGTTTATTAGATATACAGTGGGTAAATACTATGAAGTTTAAGACATTGAGTATGCATGTTGTTAAACACGAGAATAATATTTAATTTTCTAGAAGCACTGATACTGATACCCAGACATACATATAAGCGTAACCGACTTCAGCAATAGGCAGTCTAAGACTAAGTTTGATTTCGTACAGTTCAGTGCTCTCTACTCCGCTGGTTGCCGATTCAACTCAAGGTAATCTTTAACGCACGGCTAAGATAAATTTTTAAATAAATACGAGTGTAAATCAATTAGGTTAGTACATTGAAACTGTAAGTAAACGAATTATTATGTATGTACCTACTAGTATTTAAGTTATTAGTGTAGGTAAATTTGTTAATTCTTTTGTTAAATAAATTTTAATTGTTATTAAAATAAGTGACCGACTGTTAATATTCGCAACCCTAGTTCGAACCCTAGTGGACTCATTACAATATTATTTCACGTAATATTTATTAATAAAAGTAGTACCTTTCAAAAAAATTTGGTGCACATTTGAAGAACATGATTTAGAATTTGTTATTAATTCTATTAAACAATTCGCTGGCAAACACTCTACATATAAGGCTACACGAAATGAATACTTATATTTTAAATGCGACTTTTTGTTCCCAAAAAGAAAATAATACTTGTTAAATCAAATTTAAATTATTAATATTATGCTTAAGTTGATAACAATACTCAACTGTATATTCAACATATCCTTTGCTGTAACTATTTGTTTAACAAGTAGACAAACTTTCAAATATAAACTAACACAACTGCTGAATTCAAAGTTTCAACAACAAATAGAATAATTAAAGAGATAATTACAATATTCATCTAACAGAAATAACACAAAATTTAGAGATTGTCTTATACTCCAATCTGCAAATAATTTAATAAATAAATACAATTTAATGCAATTAAAAATGTATGTTAATAATTAATGCCACTGTACAATAAAGTGTGCAAAAGCTCTGAAGCTGATTGTACTCTTTTATAAATTTTTTTACTATAATAGATTTTTAAAAAAAGTTTAATTCTGTTAAAAATTAATTTTAAAAGAAATCTTTAATAACTTTAGTTGAAAGTGGCACAATTGGGTGGAGATATTAATTTCTCATTTTCGCAGACCTTTGTGGAAAAATTATGAAAGATTTTTTCAAAAGAAATATTGAGGAAGTGCCAGACGCTCATAATGATAAAGAAAGTATATTAAAAAAATATTTATTGTTTTTTCTCGTTAAAATCTATTAAATAATTAAATAAAAAAATTGTTATAACACTTTACTTTTTTGAATTGCTTTTTTACATTTTTTTATTATTGACTTTTATTAGTAAGTTTTTCTTTCTGCCTTAACTTATTCTCATTTAACTCTTTTCGTTTATCTATGTGCCTTATTAAAATTCAACACAAATCTGCATATCTAAAAAAATTGACCAGTTCGATAATTAAATAATTATGGTAATTTAAAAAAACTCGTATATCTAAACAGCTCGAAACTACGTAACACAAATAATTATATATAAAATAATTTAATAGTGCCTATAACTCCTTAACTATTGAGTTTTGGACTAAAGTGTATACGGCACTATCGTCTTAAAATTGTCGAAAGAAAACGCTTTTAAGCTAAGGCCATCTAGTCCCGGGACAACCGGTATATATAAATCAGTACTTGGGCGACCGAAAGTCATCGCATTCTCACAATGAAATCGAAAAACGTCTAACAAAGTTCGGTCACCCAGATATTAACTATTATACACGTGATTTTGAAAATAAATTGTTAATGTTTTTGGACCAGTCCAATGTACATTCAAAATTCAAATAATTACCACTATGAAATATTTGAAATATCAGGTTAACCCTGTATTAACACTGTATAAAAATAAATTTAAAATATTTTGTACGTTAAATCAAAGGGTTTTCATTATTTTCAGATTTTTAAGCAATAAATCTGATAACACGCGCACAACGAAGGCTTTTTTGTTCCTATTGTCTAATTCTGTATTTGAAATGTATATTTTTTTATTAACAACTTTGTGTTATTTTATTATATATTTTGTAAGTTATAAACACTATTTAAAAAATTAGATTAGTTTCATTTACTTCTCAAAATGCGTTATTGAATACTTTTAAAACAAATGTGGCTACATTTTATATAAGCTTTATAAAAATGGGTCGACACAGAATATGAATTTGTAATTCAGTTCCTAAATTCAATTTAGTCAACATTTATTAAACCCCATTATGACACGAAACGATTAATTAAAATTGAAAACGTATTTATTGTAATGTATTAACAAGCAACTAATTAACAATGTAGCTCCTGCAATCTGTTGATTCAAAATATGTGTATTTTGATAGATGGTTATGCGATGCATTATTTACATAAATTAATCAACCGTCGTCTGCAAACATTACAATTTGCCTCAGCACTACAAGATTAATTATCAAAATGCAAGTGCTAAGATTAACGACTTATTTTCTGCACGTCTTACCATTTCTTTTCCGAACCTGTAACTTTTTAATAGAAGAAAAAAGTAAAACACACAAACACGCATTTCTCATTTTGATTTACCTTTTATTTTTGATTTGAAATTTATACAAGTCAGTAACATTGCAATAAACTACATAAAATAAATAAAAAAGTAATAAAAAGTGACTTTTCCTACATAAATTTTAGCCCTCTTACAGTTTAAACTTCTCCTTTTTATGGTCCTTTAGGACTTAATATTACGACACCCACTTTCGAGTTGGCTTAATTTCCAGTGCCTCCATTTCGCTCACGCGAATATTTGCACATTTTCTCTTTATATATTGTTTGTTTTAAACTCTGCAGACATACAAATTATGTTCGCAAGCCAAAAAAAAATACTAAATAACCAGCAGAAAACAATAACGCGAATTGCTCGAAACACACATTTGAAAACATCAAACTTTAAAATTACAATTTGGGCGGAAGTGTTATTAAATTTTCTTACGTATGCAGAACGTGAAAGACATATTTTTCACGCTTAACAACGTTTCAGATAGGTTATCCGTTAAACGTCCTTAAAGCTTCATTAATTTTATTCTCACTTTCGCTCCACCTTTAATTCTCTTTAATTTGAAAAAAAAGGGCGAAAAATAAAATTAACACTTTAAATATCGGAATGGCGAAAAAAGAAAATTGGATAAAATGGCAAAGGGCATAAAAACAAACCCTTTTTCCAAATTTAATGAACTGAAAGAGCTGTTCATGCAATGAGGGGGTGAGCCGCGTCCATAAAATCTACAGCTGTAAATTTTATGAAAATGGCGCGATTAGCATTCTAATTTTTTAATTTGAGTTAAAGATAGCAATTTTTACGGCCGTAGCGAAACTGAGGCGTTTCCGTCTTAATTTAGTTTTCTCTTTTCGATTTTAAGGGAGTTTAGTGAAGGCTTGCGTAAAAATAGAAACAAAGTGCTTACTTACATTGTCGATACTAATTACATCCGAAAATAGGCGCACGTGGTTTATTTATTAATATCGAAAAATTCAATTACAGAATCGATTGTGCTTTTGCTGTGCGGAACGAGGTCGATGGGGTCGAAGGAAAAAAATGCATGAATACGTTACTTTTATCAGTTTTAGGGCTTTTTTTATGGTAATTCACACTTAACTTTGCTGCTGTACGTTTGAACCGTTTAAGGGATGAAAAATGGGGTGTTTATATCGTTCATGCTTGAAAAGTTTATTTGAAATGAAAAGAGCTTCAAAAATTGAGCTTTTGGTGAGAATCTTCAGATCGAGTGTGCTTCAACTTGCCATAATTTACACTTAACGAAACGTAAATTATAAGTTATGTACATACATACGAAAATAAATAATGTTTTTATTAACAATTTAAATTTAAAATTAACATTTAAATTAATTTAAAACATATATTTCTTAATTAAATTTTAATAAGAGTAAAAGAAAGTTCAGTTAAAATAAAATAGAACTATTTGATATTTTATTCAAATTGTAGAAATTTTGGGTATTTGGTATAGCATAAAATATAATTTGAATTAAGCGCTTAAATAATGAATTCCCAATGGTTGTTTTATGATGTAACTATGGTTATTAACTTAATTTGCCAATGGGAATTCACATTGAAATAGTTGTATTTAAATTGTGTTAATTGAAATTAAACAGTAAACGTCAAAATGATAGATTATTATTAAATGTTACAGTGCCATCTCTTGCCTTATAATTTATTCTAAACGTAGACAACGCTAATAGTTAATAAAGCCTAAGGCCGGTCGTCCATTGAAAGCGTAGTCGCGCGACTTGGTGGTAGCGCGTATACGTCCGTACATTAGCGACTAGTATCGTCCACTGCAGGCGACTTGACACTGCTTAGTTTGCGACTGTCATGATGACAGTCGCAAACTAAGCAGTGTCATCGATAGTGTTGTTTGATTGTAAATAACGCGTAAAATGGACTTACAGGATTTGTACTTTTTGGAGCAATCTGACGTAATAAGACGTTTGAGAGCTCGTTATCGTAGAAAGAAACGTTTGTGTTGGGTTAATAAAATCCTTAGTAAAAGGGATTCACTGGGAGAATTTCATCACTTGCATGACGATTTATTGAATAATCCACACAAATTCTTTGATTAATTATTATCGGATGCGTCCAGAGACATATCAGTACCTTTTGAGTACTATACAATCAGCGATCACCAAAACTTCTTTCAGGAAGACAGTAACAGCTACGGAACGTTTAACTGTGACACTAAGGTAAGTAAAGATATTTAACTCTCAAATTTTTTTATTAATTTAGATAGAACAAAAATACAAATTATGAGAACACTATTATTCAAATATTTATATACTAAAATGATACAGGTAATAACTATTAATGATAAAAATGAAATAAAAAAAATTCAAAAGTAATTACTGTTAATTTGTGCCAGTCCTATATAACACGACCACTGTTTGTTTGAAAAATTTCCAAAAAAGTTTTGCAAACCAGGATTAATGTCACCAGAGGTTGATGCAGATATTTCAGTCTGTAACTGTACACTTGTTTCGGTGCTCCAAGACGACGGCGATGGTGCTGTGTTGAACATACACGTATACGAAGATGGGTTGTATACCTCTTCTTCATCAATGAGAACTTGCTGAAGTTTATTTCTTACCGCTAATTTGCGATGTTCTGAAACTTTAGGTACGGAAGAAGGCTGACCAAAAACTGGTATTTGCTGTCCCCTTGTTTGTTATGCTCGGTAAAGAATTGTAATTTAGCCCTCTCAATTTGAGAAATTTTTCCTCAACCGTATTGTCTGGCGAGTTTCTTACTTTGCGTTTATGATTTTTGCGGCTGTGGTGACTGCCTGCGGGTGTTAGAGGCCTTATCTTCCTACTTTCATCTGATGATTTCTTATCTTGATCACTGGCAACCTCATAAACTTCTTGCGAATTTTCATCTTTATCTGATATATTATTACCGTTATCACTTTGAGAAATAGTTTGTCCTGGACATACAATATTTCCTTTCAGCTGTCGAGGTTCTATTATATCACAAAGGAACATCATTTGCTCATAGAAAGGCCATAAAGATGAACCGTCCTCCGGTGCTTCACATCCAGATTTATAAACCTTTTTGTATTCCTTCTAAATACATCCCGGAGCCCTTTCCACTTTTTCTTTACTTCAATCACTAAAACAGAAAGAATTAACAGTTTTGAAAATAACTTGCCCATAATCTATGACAACATACATATTTGTAGTAACATATTTTAGAGCGGTGCACACACATTTTACATTGGTATTCATATCTTAATTCGTACAAATAAATGAACTAATAAGTCAAGTAAATGCATGTTTTGTTATATGTATTGTTACAGGCACTTGGCTACAGGTTCTTCGGTTAAGTTGTTGAGGTATTCGTTTAGAATGTCAGATGTAACTGTTGGAAGAATAGTTAAAGAAACATGCAGAGCTATTTGGGAGCATTTGAACACTTTACATATGCCTTTCCCTCATACAGATGAACTACTGGAATCAATAAGAGAAGGTTTTTGGAATAAGTGGAAATTTCCAAGTTGCGTTGGGTGCATTGATGGAAAACATATCCGCATACGAAATCCGAACCATTCAGGCAGCATGTTCAGAAATTATAAACAGTTCTTTTCGACTGTGCTACAAGCTGTCGCGGGACCTGATTACAATTTATTACCATTGATACAGGAGGATACGGAAAGGAAAGTGACGGTGGCGTGTTTTCTAATTCTCGTCTTTATAAAATGCTGGAAACAAATGAATTGAGTAATAAACGGCTTACTGCACTGCCTGGAACAAATATTAAAGTTCCTTGGGTTATTTTGGGGGATGAAACCTACCCGTTAAAAAAATACTTAATGCGACCTTTTCCCGCATTACGACTTGGGCCTTCACAAACGATTTTCAATAAACGTCTTTCAAAAGCACGACAAGTTATAGAATGTGCGTTTGGTATTATTTCCGCCAAGTGGCTAGTACTTCAGAACGGCATTGAGGTTGAACCAAACTTTGTCGATGATATCGTTAAATGTATTTGCTTGCTGCACAACATTATAATCAACGAAGAAGGTGAACCACAATTCGTATCACTATCTAAACACTCAGGAACCAGAAATGCACAAGCCAGATTTGCCTCCCTAGGAGAAAACAGAAGTGTCACTACCGGTTATGTTATCAGAGACAAATTTACAGCATATTTTTCTGAACACGAAATGTATGTGTTAAATTGTATGTATTGAGATTGATGGTATTTAATTGTCTTTGCCGAAATACTTTATTTTATTTCATCTGTTACTTACTTGTAATAATATTTTGTTAAAACATAAATAAAATAATAATCTGAATAGAGTACTTTTTACTTAAAATGTATCTAATAAGGTAAATATTTTAATAACGTTACTTACCATCAGAACCTATTTCTTCCGCAACCTTCGCCCATAACTTCCTTTGAACATCACGGGAATGATATCTTTTATCTTTCATATCCCATAACGGGCTTTTCTCACGAATAACACTTATTAATCTGTCGTTGGTTATGTCCATTTTTAAAAAGACAAAACCGTAGCACAGGGGACTACAAGCGACTGATCCCATTCTAGCGGGATCGGTCGCCAGTCGCGTGTAATCGCTTGCAGTGGACGCTGTTCATTTACATTGCGTGTATGGGGATTAGTCGCGCGTATACGGACGTATACGCGCTACCACCAAGTCGCGCGACTACGCTTCCAATGGACGACCGGCCTAAAGGAGAATACTTGAATTATCAAAACCTTTAAAAATCAAAAATATTACGAATGTATCTCCAAATTTTTTTTAACCATTTTTTTTTTCAATTTGTAAAAACATATTTTATATAAGGGAGTGTACCCGGTTATGAGATGGGTTTTGTTTACGAGCCAAAATTTTTTACTGGTTAAATAAAGTCGGGTGTTCTATTCACTGTTGGAAAGGTAATGAAAAACACAACTTTTATCCGCAGAAAGTTTTGTGATTCCATTAACATGCAAAATTTTATGACCAATTTTCTAACCATCATTTTTTTGACAAGAAAAAAATTTGTGTCTAGGTATGAGACACCTACAAAAATACATTAAAAATTGTAAAATATAAAGTGAAAACCTCATATCTATTTCAAATTTTTAATTTTTTATGTTTTCCATAATTTTTATTTATCAATTTCCTCTTCATAATCGTCGCAATGTTTGCATGTGTAGATGTTTGCACACATGTTTGCACACTTCAAAAGAACGGGCCGCTTGCAAATATTGCATTTGATGTTGTTAACAGCGATCAATTTGTTCGGAAACAACTTTATACTAATGATGTTTTTGCTTTGGAACCGTTGGGTGGTGGTAATATGCTGTGTATCATACCCGGACAATGACGACATTTTGATAATTTAAAAAAAAATTGTTTTCCAACCACATATTGGCCTAATCCAATATTGTATCGTAAAATATAAGAAAAACACTAAATGCTATACATTACACTTTCCTTTTTCATTTGATTTACATGAAAAAAACCACACTTTGAAAAAAAAATCAAAAACGTTTTCCCCATGCAATTTGACATACGATGTTTGCAGGTGATATAAGCAATGCGTCGATTCATTTCAGTGTTAGCACAAAAACTGACTGATGACCAAAGAAATATTTGACAGTATTCAGATCGGCCATATTGACATTCCATAATGAACACAATTGACTGTCTCATACCTGGAGCCCGTCTCATACCCGGGAACACTCCCCTACTAATTGCAAGTCCCATTTAAAGGCTGTCCCAAAATTCACGTAAGAATTAATTTTGATAGAAAATTCAGGTTATTATTATGTTAAGTAAAAATTGTGAACTTTTTATCAAATCATAAAATATACAGTATAGGGTTAAGTATGGAATAGCATACTAGACAAATGTCCCCACGGCTTTGCTGAAACATATGAACCCTTTTGTCAAAATTTTCCATGACCGGTTCGTATAAATGAGATTTTTGTTGATTCAGCGCACAAGTTCCTCCCTCAAGGTGGGGGTGGTATTGAACTTGCTAGCATATACCTTAGACTTCCAAAAACCCCAAAGGAAAAAGTACAACCGCCTTAGACCGCATGATCTGGACAGTTAATTATGATCAATGAAACAGGTAATTACACGACCATGTAGTAATCATGCAATAATTAAATGGTTTTCAGGCTGTTTATTATGTGGCACCGTCGTGTTGAAACCACATATTGTCCTCGTCCATACCATGCAATTTAGATCGAGAAAACTGTATTATCATGTCGCGATAGCGATGCCTCTAGCCCAAAATTCCTATCATTTGTTAATTTTTTGGGCCCCAAATGCGACTATTTTGACGATTAACGAAGCTATCAAGATATAAATGAGCCATCATCGCAAAAATTAGCATTTACTTGTTGTTCCATAATCCATTCAACAGACTCTCTTCGCTGTGTTTGGCCAGTACCCTACAGTTCTTGACTCAATTGAAATTTCTAAGCAAGAAGATGTAAATCTTTAGTGAGAATACGCTGCAAAGAGCTTCTCGAAATGTCCAATTCTTGACCACGATGTTCCTGAACTCTCAACTACACTCTCACCAACTGCTTTGATGGTTCGTGTTGAATGACTTGTTGAAGGACGGCTAGTGTGTCTAAGATTACTAATTAATCCAGTCTTCCTGAATTTTTTAATTAATCTCTTCGCAGTAGATGAAGTCGAATCACTATTCCGGCCATATTTTGTAGGAAAATTGCTAAACGCATTGTTCTTTCGTGTAGCGCTCCATTTTTAATAACCCTCAACTGTCAGCTGTCACGCTGTTTTGTTTTCGTTGGCAACACTGCCGCACAAATGGCGCACACTTCAAATCTTGCCTGAATTTTGGGACACCATTTATTTGAAAAAAATTCACTACTCGAAAGAATATTATCAAGAAGTAAGTTTTTAGAAACCAATCTTTGCGACAAATGTGCAGCAGAGTAAATGCTTTGGAACGGAAAGTATTAAAAAATATTTAAAAGACCAAAGCCGTCTAATTGTTACTTTGAATAAAATTATAGTTTACTGTGAAAGCTTCCTTTTGTTTTATTAAATAATTTAAAAATTAATTTTTTTTATTTTGACGGTAATATTTTATAAAGTAAAAAAAAACTCAAATAGGACTACGTATAATTATTATTTTAAAACTTTTTCAAATTTTATTTAAGTTGTAGATTTATTTTCGTTAAAACTTGCATATACAGTAAAACCTCGATTATCCGGACCTCAGTTATACGGATTCGCGATTATCCGGATTGTCGTTGCGAAAATTAAACCTCGGTATTTCTTATGAAATATTTTATTATTTTATTTTGTATTTCGCACTAAACAGTGTTTTTTTGCTTTGTTGATTTTAATATAATGTGCGACTGTTTTATTTAGTGATTCATATATGTTGGGTTTTTATAAACATATACCTAACAATTTGACTAAGTTTTTTCATATTAAAACGGGAGGCTTTGTAATCGTGCTTAAAACAGAGTGTGCACATTCGAGCTCAAAGTGGCACATTCCGATCTCTGGAAAATGAAGCGCGCCGCTCCGCGTCGCGCTTCATTTGCCTCCCTCGCTCGGAAATGTGCCACTTTTCGCTAGAATGCGCACATCCTTGTATTTATTGGATTTGCCTATATTATAATTTTATTCTTCAATTCAAAAAATTAAAAGTCGAATAAATTAGATCTATTTGTTGTTTGAAAAAGGTTAGATATTTTATTCCTTTTGATAAGTTATCATGGCGTTTCCCGCACGCCCAATTGTAGGGGGCTTGATAAAAAATATTTTCAGGTGTACTTTCGAATGTTTACTAATTCGCATTTTTGATTAATAGTGGAGTGCCGTAAGTCGTAAAAATGGCAAAAGCTCGGAATCCAGGGCCTTTAAATGAATTTTAGTGAAACCTTTTCGATTGCATTGCTAAAAGTTGAAATAAAAAAGTTAAAGAATAAAAATTGGGAGATCTCGATTACAACAATTTATAACAACAATTTAATGAAGAATGACAGGGATATGAAAAAAAAATTGTTTACAGTAAAGATCTCAATTTTATACACAATAAATGCTATTTGTAACGTTAATGTTAATTTTTAATTACAGTCGAACCTCGATAAGTCGAAATCGAAGAGAAAATAAAAATAATTTGAGTTATCAAAAAAAGTCGAGTTTAATACTTTTCTTTGTATAGTATATCGTCAAGTAAATTTAACTTTTAAAATCGCGAAAAAAAAACGTTTGAACAACGACAGCGATAAATTTCACAGTGGTGCACCAAAATGCGAAACACCTTGTATATAATTTTTTTTATGATCTCTAAACAAAACCCCAATAATTTCCTTTAATTTTACAAAGTAAACATCAATTCCAAATTAATTACGTGCATACGCAAATTCCATTATAAAGGGTGTTTCGAATTAAAGCAGATAATATTAAGATTTTCCAAAATTGCCAAAAACGATCGTTACGAGACTTTGTAATTATTTATAAGAGATTATTATTACAAACCGATAAACACGTGTGCCTATTTAACAACTCATATGCACGATTCCGGAAAGCGCGATAACGTTAACTTGCAAATGGCCGTAAGCGCTACGTTGAACAAAGGAAAATGAATTTTGGGCCTCGCAACTAACATTTTGGAAAGTCATTACGACCAAAAAAGCCGAGATTTTTGAGAAAGGTGGCGTAAAGATTTTTAAAGTATTATTTCTGACTTAACAAAAACGACAAAACATAGAATATTTAAAAATAAGCTTACAATTTAGATTTATATACAGGGTGTACTTCGCAGAGTTCCAAAACCCTGTGGTAAACACTTTTCTGTTCCACACAAACACTAATTAGTCAAAATCAAAATTCTCTAGAATGTTCTTAACACTTCAACTTGCGTTTCACAACTGGCGTGCGGGGGGGGGGGCGATGCATGCAGTTTGCAACATTATCCGTTTATTTCAATTTTGGTATATGTTAAATACGATTAAGAAACTTTCTAAAAACGGCCATACTGATGTTTTATAAGTTT
Organism: Sinopyrophorus schimmeli; assembly: GCA_036325965.1. Classification (NCBI taxonomy): domain Eukaryota; kingdom Metazoa; phylum Arthropoda; class Insecta; order Coleoptera; family Elateridae; genus Sinopyrophorus; species Sinopyrophorus schimmeli. The sequence continues at coordinate 923,316 of JARFIZ010000089.1, read as the reverse complement.
TGTACACACCAAAAACAAATAATGTAACTAATTTAAATCAACTCGTCTGAACCATCTACGGTACACGCACTAGTTTAAATTGATTTATAAGAGTTTAAATAAATAATACAATTAAACAAATATTTGCATTTTCAATTTTTAAGTAATGTATTAAAGTCGTTTAAAAAAATTGTTTAACGACTGATATAATTTAAATTTCCTAATTGTTCTTTGAAGCACATATGAATTATATTTCTCGTGCTTTATTAACACTATATTTTAACTTTCACTTAAAAAACTACGTAAAATATATTGATTTATTTATCTGGTACTTTTAAACTACAGATACTTATTACATACTTAATCACTATCTTTAGCTAACTTAATGAATAGCTTTAGCTGGCTTTAGCTGACTAACTCCTAAATTACAAATTGGTCTTATATAAGAAAAAACATAAGCGTCGACAATCATAGGCGGATATGCCTAAGCGGATTCTAATAAACACAAACACCTAAGCATATTCCTTGGGAATTGAAAACTAAGAGTTTGTAATTTCACCAGCGGATGTGTATTGGTAGACCAGTTCTCGGATGGACGGATATGGCCTGGCATAGTTCTTAAGGTGAATGTAATTTATGTTACATTCAAAGCACGTTGTATTCAAGCTGCCTCTGTATAACTTATGGAAAATTTGAGTTAAGTAAAGGGGCGGAGTTTATGTATTGATTTTTCACGAAGCCGTTCACGAAGCACTTCGTATTGAAGCTTCCTACAAGTTAAGACACATTTGCGCAGTAAAGGGGCGGAGTTTATGTATTGATTTTTCACAAAGCCTACAAAGTATTGATTTTTAGATATGCCAAACAGGTAGTGATATTGCCAAAAATTTCCAGTGGTTACGTTATGTTTAAGGTCACCGACCTATGCGTTGCTCGTAAACAAATATGCATTCGTCGCTCGCTGCCACGCAAAACGGCACAAATTAGTGTTTTAACTGTGTTTAACTAGGGTTTTAATTGGTCACGAGTGTGAAAAAGTGTCAGAATCGGTTTAGAATGAAAGTTCGCACAAAGTTCCAAATTTGAGACGTTCGCCGGAGCGCCGGCATTCGCCCGACCGCTGCGCAAGGGTGCCTTAAGTGCGATCGCAGCATCGGCGTACGCGCTTTCAGCCAAGTGAAAGATTCAGTTGGCGGTACGTCTACTTTGCGTGGGTCAAACTACCGATCTAGGTAATATTTATATATACAGGGTGTTCCAAATTGAGCAGGCTAACATGCGTATCTTTCCTATTAGTGGAGATAGAAGTTTGGTTAAATGGGCAATGTTTTGCAGTTTTAGGTGCTGATTCAGATTCCGTTAAGAAAATTTTAAAATTCCGAATAGTGCCAAAGTAATCGTAAAAAAACTGAAACGTATGAATGATCGAGATTAACATATTCTGAATTTGGATTCATCTCATCAAAATACATATATAAGGAAAATTTGATCTAGTTTAATCAAATTTTTTTCATCTTCATAACTGCAATTTTTAGTGGTTTTTGCAATTTATTCAAAATTTTGGAGGTGTACGCGTTAAACCGACCTCAAATTCGAATTCAGCGCATCGAAATACATAACCCTAAGCGGGTCTGGTCAAAAATACTGACCACTTTTTTTTTTGGTGTGTCGGTTGTATTTTCACCATTAAAAAATTGAAAAGGCCCAAAATCAATCCTTTAACATTTTTGTATTTAATGTTAAAAACATATTCGCAAAAGGTTTTATAAAGATCCATTCAAAGGCCCTGGATTCCGAGGTATAAACCTTACGGCACTCCACTATCATTGAAATTGTATATGATTCCAATTTTCTGAAGTGGGCCCTTAAAAAATCAACTAGTTGATTTTTATATCATCTTTTGCAGAATGTTGAAGGTTTATATGTCAAAATTAATGTCTCAAAAATTGTTGGGTAAATTTCATTTTTCTAAAAATTATTTACAAATTAGTTTTAAGGCACATTTTGTATACACTGTTGTAATTAGACTTCCTTTATGGATTAATTCAATTTTTAAATATAAAAAAATATTTATATGTTACGTAGGGGGCGCAGCAAAATTTTAGAATGACTTGGGTGGGGTATGTTACAAAAAAAGTCAAAATTCGGAAAAAATTAAAATATTTTTTTCATCTACGATGAAGTCTCCCATCTAGTCTAGTTTAAAAGTACTAAATTAGAAATGTGGTTTTTGGTAAAAATACCCTACTGTAATTTTTAATTAAAAGAAAAGCGTAAAGTGGTACATTTAGTTCAGCTTGATTTAATTAATATTATTTGTAAGAGAGAAGAATAAGATGGGCAAATTCAATTATTAAGGAGTATACGCACTTTCAAGCGAAAACTTTTTCCGAATAGAAAATCTGGATTTGTTATTAATACAATCGTATCCAATTAACACGAAGATGTGCGCATTCGAGCGAAAAGTGGCACATTTCCGAGCGAGGGAGGCAAATGAAGCGCGGCGCGGAGCGGCGCTCTTCATTTTCCCGAGATCGGAATGTGCCACTTTGAGCTCGAGTGTGCGCACTCGATTTTAAACACGATTTGCAATCATTTTAGTAAAAAAAATTTGTAAATAATTTTTATCGTTCCCTCTCGCTCGTACTTATGAGTTTGTCCTATCTTTTCGCTCGCTCCCACTCCATGCTATGGTAAAATACCTTTTTCGAACATATAATCAATATTTATTAAGCAAAATTTAAATTTTGGATTTCAAAGGGAGATGGGAAATGTAGAAAAATGCAATTAATACAAAGATGTGCGCATTCGAGCGAAAAGTGGCACATTTCCGAGCGAGGGAGGCAAATGAAGCGCGACGCGGAGCGGCGCGCTTCATTTTCCCGAGATCGGAATGTGCCACTTTGAGCTCGAATGTGCGCACTCGGTTTTAAACACGATTTGCAATCATTTTAGCCACAAAAAATTACAATTGTAGCAAAACCCAAAATCTCTACAAAACATTAAATTGTATTATTTTTCTAGATATTTATTTATGAAATTGTATAATAAACAATATACGGGACACCTACGTACGACGCACCCATTTAAAAATAAAAGCAAAGGCGGCTTTGTTTTTTTTTTAAATTCACCACCAACTTTTAATTACACTCTCATAAATGTCACAAAACAAGCAAGCGCAAAGCATCAAAGCCGCCTCCATTATCCCTACAAGCAATTAAAATTTAACCTCTTGAGGTGTTAAAAAGGTTGCAGCGATCAAAAAGGCGCACCCACCTATTGTAGAACATGTAAAAAAGTCGTCCTGATGAATCTATCAAAGAGGAAGCTTTAGGCTGTCCACCGAGAACCGCAGCGGAATAAAGCTCTTTCCGACGAGATCGATAAAAACCCTCATCAAGAGTATATCTAAAAGAGATAAAGCAACTGACAACCGTTGTAATTATTTCGTTGCGAATTTATTAGGAAATTAATTTCGCCAAATCCATCGGCGAAAGCAATTTTTTCGGCCGTCCAAAGCCGAACTAAATCGAAGAATTATTTATAAATATTGATACGCAAACAACTTCCCCCTAACTCAATTTAAATTCATAAATATCTTAAGAGAACACAATGAAAAGATTGGTAAGAAGATTGATGCAACTTTTCCAAAGCGTTTTTGATACGCCTTAAACAATTTTTCCGTTTAGAATTTCTAAGAAACAAAAACAAATTTCGTTTTTATTGAAATCGCACGATTTTATTTAGTTGGGAGGGCCCTCGAGATACGTTGTTCAAATTTACCAATATTTGTGCTTTATTGCTTATTATCATTTAATTTTCTCGAATAAAAATTAGTATTAAATTTGGATAAATGATGTGCAAACCTTGGAAAATTAATGTGACAAAATACTATAAGCAAGTATGTACTTTTGTAATCATCAATCTTGTTCACCAAAGTTTTGAAATTTATATAATATAATAATTTCTGGAAATATTATAACCCGCTTTATTAAGTACACGGTTTTTCATTATACACTAAAGGAGAAAATTACAGGGTCAAAAAAATTTCTTAAATTTTTTGTGAATTTTGACAGGCTATATTTTAGTGAAAAATGGTCGTATCTAAAATTAAAAAGAAGCATTTTAAAGGTCCAAGATTCTAGTTTTCAGATCTTTTAGTCAAACAGTTTTAGGAGCCACCGTTATTACGCAATCTTAAGGACGTTGCCACGAAAAATCACTTTTCTTGCAATATCTGTCAACTTTTGTATACACATAGTAATGATTATTCTTTATACGTAGAAATTTTGCAAAATCGTCCTAGCGGTACTAAATTTGCTAATATTGACAATCAAAGATTACAAATTTAACATGTGAAACCGGTTTCACTACCTGTTTTACATGTTTCATGGTAAGTCACGTGGTTTTTCGTGGGAACGTCCTTAAGCAATAGCGCGCAAAAAAAATTGCAATTTTTTTTTTTTTTTGTGTCTACGGACTTTTTTCAGCTAAACTATTATATGGAACGGATAGCGTGTTTATTCAGCTACAAGTTTTTTTTAAAATCCCGATACAATTATTCTTCACCGAGATAGCGGACGTTAAATAAAAAAAGGTCCTTTTGTCTTCAATCAAAGCAGTTTTGGAAACTTGAATAAATGCCCTACAAAAAACTGCGACTATTTTTAGAAAAAAAATTATATATATATTGAACACAATTTTATAAAAATTACAAGAGATAAAAATTACGTGTCTATTTTTGAAACGCATTTTTTGTTAATATTTGTTTTAGTTATTGCTCTTTTTTATCTTGTTACTCCCGGCAAAATCGGTCTACTTTTATACGGTCGCTGTGGCGTTCAAAAATCTTGATTAACGCTCCGCTCATGTGCAGAAAGCAGGATCTCGGGTTGTAGATCCCTACAAGTTATTAACAAATTGCACTTCTCACCGGAAATGGCAGAACATCGTCTGCTGGGCCAGCTAGTTTAGATGAAATTAAAAAACATTTTTCTCCTTATTCTTCTTCTTTCAGCGTTTACCCTTTGGGTTTGCTGCTTTCTCTTTCCAAAAATCTTTATTTTTCCAATCTCCATCCCTGGTCGTCCTCTTCTTCGGCGAAACTGGAATCATTGGGTAACTTTTTCTGGCCAACGCTGTTCCGGTATTCTCTTGACATGTCCATACCATTGTAGTGTTCGGTTTTCTAATATTTTGGTAATGGAGTGTTCTATTCCCATTCTTCTCCAGATCTCTTCTGTTCTTATTCTGCCCTGTCTAGTATTTTTTAGGCATCTCCTCATAAAATCGAGCTCTACTGTTCATATTTTATTTCTAATAGTCTATGTTTGTGGTCACATTTTTGCACCGTAAAGCACTATGTTTTCAACAAAACTATGAAACATGTAATTTTGTTTCTTGACTAATATTTTCATTCCATAGTATTCCATGTAGGGATTTCGTGACTATTTTACCCATTGCAAGTCTGGATAAGATGTCTTCTTTGCACGTACCGGTGGAGCTAATATTTGTACCTAAGTATTTAAAGTTTTTAGTTTTTAACTTCCTGTTCGTTGATGTTTTTGGGTTTCTTTCAATACACATATATTCCGTCTTTTGGAAGTTTATTGTCAAACCCCATTTTTCGAACTCTTTTTTTAATTTTCGGAGCATATACTACATGTCTTCTTGATCCTGTACGAATAAAACTTTGTCGTCTGCAAAGAGTAGAGTGTAGGGTACTGTTACAATTGTTAAAATGTTTGAAAATCGGTGAGCCGCTTGTTAAATTACCCCTAAAACCAAAAAATGTTTTGTTTTGTTATATACAGGGTGTCCCAAATTGAGTAGGCTAACATGGGTATCTTTCTTATTAGTGAAGATAGAAGTTTGGTTAAATAGGCAATATTTTGCAGTTTTATGTGCCCATTCAGATTCTGTTAAGAAAATTTTAATATTCCGAATAGTTCCAAAGTTATCGTAAAAAAACTGAAAATCGTCATTTTCTTTAATGTCAAATAACTTTGTAATTATAAAATTTACAAAAAAAGTTTAATATAAAAGTTTCTAGGTTTCATAAAATACAAATAGAAATTAAGTCAAAATTAAATTCAAAATGGCGGTTTTCAAGATATTGATACCAACTTTCTTATTTTAAATAGACGCCATATTGGATTTTTACATAGTTAAATAGCATTTTTTTTTCTCTTTTCAACCATGTATAACAACCCATATTTAAATAAAAAATTATTAATATTATTAATTTTTTGTTTTAAATCAAGTAGCCATGAATTATGAAAGAACAATTAAACAGCATAATACAAGCCAACGTCATTATATTTATTTTTTGACAAATATTGTAAGTTTTTTGAATAATAATTGTTATTGCCTTATAATTAATTTAAAATGGAAAAGTTTTTAACTGAGCAGTATCATAGGTTTAGTACCTACATTAAATGTTACAAAAGCTCCTGCGTTGCTGCACAAACATACTTTAACAGTTTTCCAAAAAAAGCAACCAAACGTTAAAATTATTAAAAGATTGGATGTGAATATGCAGTAGTATGGATGTTTACAGTAACCAAATTGAAAGAATGTTGAAGATGATCTTTATCATTTTTTTTTCTTGGAAAACTGTTAAAGTATGTTTGTGCAGCAACGCAGGAGCTTGTGTAACATTTAATGTAGGTACAAAACATATCATACTGCTCAGTAAAAAACTTTGCAATTTTGAATTATTTATAAAGCAATAATAATTATTATTAAAAAACTTACAATATTAGTCAAAAAATAAATATAATGACGTTGGCTTGTATTGTGGTGTTTAATTGTTCTTTGATAATTCATGGCTACCTGATTTAAAACACAAAAATTTAATATTGTTAATAATTTTTTATTTAAATATGGGTTGTTATACATGGTTGAAAAGAGAAAAAAAAATGCTATTCGACTATGTAAAAATCCAATATGGCGTCCATTTAAAATAAGAAAGTTGGTATCAATATCTTGGAAACCGCCATTTTGAATTTAATTTTGAGTTAATTTTTATTTGTATTTTATAAAACCTAGTAACTTTTATATTAAACTTTTTTTTGTAATTTTTATAATTACCCAGTTATTTGACATTAAAGAAAATGACGATTTTCAGTTTTTTGACGATAACTTTGGAACTATTCGGAATTTTAAAATTTTCTTAACAGAATCTGAATGGGCACCTAAAACTGCAAAACATTGCCTATTTAACCAAACTTCTATCTCCACTAATAAGAAAGATACCCATGTTAGCCTACTCAATTTGGGACACACTGTATATGTATATATTATATATTTTATACTGTACAGAAATAAATGAAGACAATGTACTCATTTACCGTTTTTTTTTCTTCGACATAATAGCGAGCCGGTTGTTCAAAATTTGGTAACCCACTCCTGTATATACATATATGTTAAAGAGGAGACATGATAGGCTACATCCTTGCGTTGAACCTTTTGTTGTTGCTATTTTTTTGGTGACCCTCTTTCCAATCTTTATTTTGAATTTGTTATTTGTATATAATATTTTTAATATATTTATCCACTTCTCTCTCACCCCTACTCTTCGCATAGCTTGCCATAGCGGAGTTTTCAGTATGCTATCGTTTCTCAAAAATTGTAAGATTTAGGACCTATTGCATGTAGATTTTTCTTGTTCAGTTTTGTATCAGTAGGTTAATTTTCAGTACTTATTTACAGTTAACGCAGTATTAACCTTCCGCATACTAGGTGACTAAATGTCACATGCCATACTAGGTGGGGTTTGCCATACCCCGAAAATAAAATGAAATAAAATCCACAAAATTGTACTTTATGACAGTTCACTGATAAGAAATATATTTTAATAATGAATAGGTTTCAGTAAAACACATATTTATTTATGCATTAGAATAGATTTATATTAATAAAAATACAAGAACTTAACTTTTTCTTCAACTTATAAACTATTAAGTCTTTTCTTGAGTAGGTACTAAATTCCAATGGCACCTGTCAATTATATACCTATAGGCAACTCTAATAAATACGAGGATGTGCACACTCGGTATTAAGTATGATTCACAATATTTTAGACGAATAAATTAGACGAAAAATTAATTGAATAATTTTAATCGTTCCCTCTCACTTGCTTTGACAAGATTATTGTATCTTCTCGCTACCTTCCCCTCATTGCTATGGTAAATACGTTTTTCGAATATAAAATCGATATTTACAAAATTAAATTAAAGTTTTTGATTTGAAGGAGCGTACGGTATATTATACTTACTAATGTAATAAATTCCAGGATGTGCGCATTCTAGCGAAAAGTGGCACATTTCCGAGCGAGGGAGGCAAATGAAGCGCGACGCGAAGCGGCGCGCTTCATTTTCCCGAGATCGGAATGTGCCACTTTGAGCTCGAATGTGCACACTCGGTTTTAAGCACGATTAATAATAATTTAGCCCAATAAATTTGCTCTAACAATGAATTGAATAATATTAATCGTTCCCTCTCCCTTGCATTGACAAGATTATTGTATCTTCTCGCTCCCTTCCACTCACTGCTATGGTAAATACGTTTTTCGAGTATAAAATCGATAGTTACTAAATTAAATTAAAGGACGTGATTAAGGAAGATCAAAGTTAGGTTAGGTTATCTAAAAACCCTGATAACTCGAAAACTATACATTTCCTCACAAAATCATTTTTGTACTCATAATTCGCTCGTTAAGATATACTAAAATTGTATATAACATGAACGCGGAGCGGCGCGCTTCATTTTCCCGAGATCGGATTGTGCCACTTTGAGCTCGAATGTGCACATTCGGTTTTAAGCACGGTTACCAAGTGTCCCGTTTTAACAAGAAAAAAATTGATCACGTTCGTTATACTCCACCTCGTCACGGAAGGTTAAGCTTCTCTTTTGCACATCATAAAATTATTGTTTTAAGTCAAGTGTGCCTATTCGAATTCAAAGTGAAACGTTTCTGATCTTGAAAAAATGGACCATTTTTCGTTTGAATTTCAAAGTCCAAATCGATTCATAAAATGTTCACAGTAACCGCAATTTCTCAAAAGCGAAGAAAAATCATTTACATAGTACCCTAAAGATTCTGTGATCTATTCCAAGGCCATTTTGTATTATTTTTAACAAAGTTAGCATAAAAAGTAGCCGAACGAAGAATTCTATTTCTACATAAAATCCTTTTCTATTATATCTTTCTACATTCATAATGCCTTTTTGAACATGATAAACGACTTTTGCCAGTATTTCTATGTTATTTATGCGTTTCCCTTTAAACGGTTTTATTAAAAAAAAGGATAAAGCAAACATCGCAAAATTTGTACCACTCAAAAACGCAAGCCCTTAAATACAAATACTAAAAAAAGAAGCAATTTATATGCAAATTAAAATTTTATATCTAAAAAACCAATTATCTACGAAATTCGCATAAAATTAGACGACAATTTACCCACCAAAATAAAAAAATTAGGAAAAATAATAAATCTCTTTTTTTCAAATAAAATGTTTCAGATTTCCGAGATGTTTCCTTAAAGAAAAAAATGTATAGGGTTTATAAATAATATTTCGTGATAAAAAGCAATGCTGGGAGTAATTTCAGAAGGTAATAAACAACCCTGTATTAGGGTTAAACATTTTCCTGTATTAAATCATTTATACTCCCCTTAGGGATTTTTTTAGTCACTGATCTGGAACCCTTGTCAGTTTGTAATCTACGGCCTTTTCGAAGTCTCTCACCACAAATACTTTAAGATTTATGCTGCTTTGATACAGTTCTGCACATTTGTATTAGAAAAGGTGAGGAAAAGGGCACGGCCGGGATTTATCAAAACTTTATCAATCCCGGCTTACAAAATAAGGCATAAGTTTGAATTAAATTTATTTCGGGCATTTGGAAAATTTTCGTAAACAAATTTAAGTTGGTATATAAAATTGGTAGTTTGTTTACTTTTTAGTTGACATTAAATCAAAATTAAAACGCGAAATAATGATAAAAATACAAAATTGCATACCAATTTGAAAATCGTTTCAAAAAATCGAATATGACTGGTAATATGTGCTGTCAGAATTACCCACACACTTCTGTAAAAATACCCCGATATTGTATTTTGTTGATTTTATATTTAATAGCAAAATGCAAAATAATTTTTAACAGCAATAAATGGTCCCATGAAATTTAATGTTGGGATATAAACCCTGGGCATAAAGGATAATTGCATTATTTTTGCTTAAAATTTTAATTTTCAATGATTGATCTCAAAGCAAATTTTTACAGTTTCTTAGATTTATGAATAAGTCAATATTTTATACTCAGAATTTCGTTATTTAAAACTTTTATAATTATATAAATCAAAATTTATTAAAATTATTATAATAAATATCTAGTTAATGTGCATTTTAATCTATGTAATAAAAATAGTTAAATATTATGTATGTGTTTCAAATACCTATATATTGAAAAATTTAATTTTATGATTATTAAATCGGAAAAATCTTAATTTGAAATTTTTATACTAGTTTGATTTAAATAATAAACATAACGATACAGTATAAAACTTACCCTGTATTATGATTAATCCTGTTTTCTAAAACTTGGCTGTTTCATGCCACTTTCCCCCTACCTAACAGGCAAAGTGTCAAAAATGGATTTTTTGGTATTTTTGCTCATAAATTAATCAAATAAGTTTTATTTCTGTTGTTACGAATATATATCGATTTTTATAATAAAAAATCGGTTTTTATTATTTTTAGATATGGCGTACATTTACGATCAATTTAAGAATTTGAAAGGTTATTCCACATAAAAAATACACAAAAAAAGTGAGTTTCAAAATTGTTCTAGAAGAAGAAAAAATAATTTAGAAAATAATCGCCTGTTTCTAATGATTATTATAAAGATTATGAGCTGTCATTATTTCTTTCTACAGCTTTTATATACCTCTATAACGTGTCTAAATTTGATTCAAATCGGTTAAGCTGTTTTTGAAAAAAAATTTTTTTTGATTTTTGTGACTTAAAATTTATTTAAAAACCACATTAGATATAGGTCTGAAACTTCCAGGACCAACGTACCCTCAAAAAATTATTCAGATATCACTTTGGGGTCAATTCACTATGCTTATCGTCCTATGGTGTTTATAATTCTTTATTTTTAAAGATGGCTGACAACAAGAAATGTTACAAAGTCTATTCTTATACATCTGATAATTTAAAGAATGCCTTAAAATATGTTAATGATAAAGAGAAAACATAAAAAAATATATTGTATCATTGTATTTTGTTGATTTTATATATTAATAGCCAAAAACAGGTACAGTTTTTGCAAATTTGAATTTTTTGAGTTCCTTCACGCAAAAGTATAAATGAAAAACTTTAATTTTCTGGAAAAAAAATTGTCATGGGTTAAACGGCCATCAAACCACAGCCATCTGAATATTTGAAAAAAAATCAGTAAAAATATAATTTCAACAAATGTTTTCAATATGTTAGTTGAAGGATATTAATTTATAACTAATAAGAGCTACCTTCAGTCCAAATTTCATTGAATTCGCTATAAATTTGCTTGAGTTATTTTAACATTAATTTTGCCTCCAAAAAACGCATATAAATAGGTACATATGGTATATAGGTAATAAGGTGGCGCAAAAAACCGCCTATTTTTTTTGAGTCTCGAGTGAAAAAATGTTAGTTTTTGATGTTTTAAGAGCTACCTCCAAAATTTTTTTTAAGAGGTCGCTCAAAATTTTTTAAAATTTCAAAAACCGTCAAAAATCGTATTTTAAAAAAAATTTTCACGTTACAGTACAATTTTATATACAAATAGAAAATAAGTTTCAATTTAAAATTTGAGTCTTAAAAGGTCGCTCAGAATTTTTATTTATTTATTAGTACATCACTTTGAATTTTTTCGAGTGACATTTTAATATTCAAATTAAAATTTCATACATTTTTTTCTATTATTTAGTAAAATATTCAACAAAAATTCACCCCGAGATGAACAAAGTTTATTTAAATATTGTTAAAATGTAGTTGATTAAATAAAATTATTGAGTTTTAATAAAATTATGTTTTTTTGTCATTTGTTTGATTTTTAGTTCATCTCTAATAAAAAAAAATTCTGGGCGACCTTTTAAAACTCCAATTTTAAATTGAAACTTTCAGAAACTTATTTTTTGTTTGTCTATAAAATTATACTGTAACGACAAAAAAATTTTAAAAAAAAATTCGATTTTTGACGTATTTTGAAATTTTAAAAAATTTTGAGCGAACTCTTAAACATTTTTTTTTGAGCTGTCCTTTGGAGGTAGCTCTTAAAACATCAAAAACTAACATTTTTTCACTCGAGACTCAAAAAAATAGTCGGTTTTTTTGCAGGGAGGGGGACGAACATAACCTCACGAAATTTTAACTGAAGATTCGTTAAATATTGACAAAAAACCGGTACCAGTTTGGTTGCTTAATTCGCAGTCTAAGGATTAAAAAAAAATAATAGCCAAAAAATCACACTAAAACAGGATTAAAAAACACTTTCTCCCGATTAAAACAATGTTTCAACGCCTTTAGAAGGTAGAAATTTTCAGGATTTTCTAGTTTTATCATTAAAAATAATCACCCAACGTTTGGAACCTCTTCTCAAAATTTCATAACCCATCTACTTCACTACTTCACTAAAAAGTATTGTAATTTTTCTATTACCCTTGGGTCTCATATTAGGGTTGGGTCCCATATTAGGCTCCTTTACTCAACTAAATATAAAGATTTAATTGTCCTTTTTTAACTTAAAACGAAGATATTCAAATTGAGATTTCTAATTATAAAAAAGTGTTACTAAAATCCCTGCAGTTTACTCGCAAATGATCGTAACTCGCACAAGCTGTCGAACTACTGGGAAATCGACCAAATGACCCGCACATTGGCAGCGCAGCTATTAATGTTAGAGAACATGTGTGCCAACACAACAACAAGAATTTGTCTTAATTGAACTTATACGCAGCCCGCACAATTCAAAGATTTCGCACATCGTTTTAATGAAACCTTGCATACTCATAATGCTTCAAATTTTTTACATTTTCAACTAGAAAAATTAAATCAAATCGGTCGTTAAGCCAACTGTCGAAATGAGATATTCTCTTCGGGATGCCGGAAACAATTACTAATTTGAAGTCAGAAATTAACGAAGCTTTCTAATTTAAATTGCAAACCGCCATAATCGAAATTAATTGTTCCGGTTGTAATTGTGACAATATCCTTGTAAGGATTGTACGTAGGTATTTCGGGTGAATAATAGAAAGTGCGAGGTTTATGTAGGGAAAAGGTAGCGCAAATGCGTGGCCTAATATGCAATAAGTTAGGGAACACAACGCAGAAAACTCGTGACCAGAGTGAGTAATGCGTTTATGATAGGAGAGAGAAGCATTTGCACGTTTATTTAAGATTCTTATTGCCGAAAGGTTGCCTCTTCGCGTCGCCTAACTAACTTTTTAGTTTAACTATTTTCAAAACTTAATTAAAGCCATCCCGTGTTTTAGCCGGAGAATTAGGCCAAAAATTAATGCCTTTTGTTTGCGTGTGGATAGTAATTAATCTTCCTTAAAGTGTGTCTGACAATGGGACATAAGAAAAGGTTCAATACGAATGATAAATGGCTTATGTAGTGCTTTTATACTTTTGTTGTCGATCTACTTTTACAACAATTGTTTTGCTTATTATTGGTGATTTTCAAAAGCCAGCCGAGCTGCGTTCTCTTCGTCACCTTTTGTTTTGCAAATTAAGACAACTTTACAGCTTTCCGAAATTATTCTATTGCATATTAAAGTTGGACGAAATAATTAAAACGCGTCACTCAGTTTTAACGAATCGTTGTTGGTTTCTTCGTCAAACGCATTTTACTACACTGGCGAGAAAAAAATTGAGGTCTGTTTATAATTATATCCTTATGGAATTTTCTGTATTAAGTATATATTGGCCAATTGTATTGGGTTGGCGACTAAGTACAGTAAAACTTCAATTATCCGCACCTCAGTTATACGGATTCGCGATTATCCGGATTGTCAACCGCGTTCGTTTTTTCTGTTAAAACGGGACGCTTCGTAATCGTGCTTAAAACCGAGTGTGCACATTCGAGCTCAAAGTGGCACATTCCGATCTCGGGAAAATGAAGCGCGCCGCTCCGCGTCGCGCTTCATTTGCCTCCCTCGCTCGGAAATGTGCCACTTTTCGCTCGAATGCGCACATCCTCGTATTTATTGGATTTGACTATAGTATTTGTTGGAAAAAAACAATAAGAGAATAATCAAGTTAGTAGTTCAAGTAGTCATAGTAATAAAAAAAAGAAATAGTTGAGAGTTAGTTATTAATGTGTGAGTAAGTTATTAATGAAAGTTGTAGTTATTAGAGTTGTGAAAAAAGCTATTATATACATATTAATAAAGAATATATTTAATACAGAACCGATCATATATTTAACATGGTAGCAGAGCGTGGTTAAGTTCTGGAAGAGTAAAATAATAGCTAACAAGGGGAAGGCACGAGGTGGAAAATTCATTTCGGAATGAAACTCGGTATATATATGTAGTACACCTTTAGAGTAATTACCCCTTAAAATAAGAAAGCGCAATGGCCAGTCAATTTTGAGAAAAAGGCCTTTAAATATTCCATACTGCTTATATACTAATAAGTTTTTACGTTCTAAACACGCCGCAGTAGCCTAGCGGGCAACATGCTCGCCTACGAACCAGTATTTCTGGGTTCTAAACTCTGTCTCGCTTATTTTTTTTAAATTAATTATTTTTAAACAAATCTATTATTTACAATTATCATTAATTTAATATAAAAAATTGTTATTTCGGAATGAAACTCGGTATATATAGTAGTACACCTTTAGAGTAATTACCCTTAAAATAAGAAAGCGCAATGGCCAGTCAATTTTGAGAAAAGGCCTTTAAATATTCCATACTGCTTATATACTAATAAGTTAGTTTAAAGCGCTATAATTCGTAGAACAGTATTTCGGTTAAACTCGTTCCTTATTTTTAAATATTATTGTTAAACAAATCTAGTATTACAATTATGTTAATTTCATATAAAATTTTTTTAAAACTTAATATTACAGATTTAAACAAAATTAATAATTTAATTTTACAAAATAAAAATGGTAGTATATAATAATAGTTATAAGATATCTTAAAGATAAAGTTTACAGTTGTAATTGTTATCAATTTTACAAAATATTGTCGATTAATAAATTATAACTAGCTTATAATTGTTAAAAAGTTTTGAGAATAATGTTTCACATTAGACAATTAATAAAAGAACCATTGAAGCGGGGCAAATTTCATAAAGATTTTTATCATTGAAAAAATAAGTATCAATCTATAACAATAATGGCGAACTTCAATTGATGGATAAAACAAATTGTAAATAAGAATTAATTTCCGTTTATGTCTAATAAGCAGAATTTGTAATCGATAATTTTAATCAAAAATAGGACGTAACAATTGAAATGGAGAACTATAATACTTTAATTATACAATTTCAGCAATTCAATTACATTATGTTTATTAATAGCAATGTAATCGTATTAATATTTTAAATGAAAACAATAAACGTAAATTAACAATTATAGCGCTATTTATAATTTTATTATTATAATACATACATTACCTATATTTTGTAATTGAAAAATTATTAATATTTAATTTTAAATAACTTTAATACTAATAAGCCTTATTTTTAAATAACAATTTTTAATTATAATACATTAAATAGATTGTTTAAATTTGAAAAATAAATAACTGTATTTAGAACAATTAATTTACGTAGCAGATCCTAGCTGCGTTTTAAATAACAATTATTAGTATAAATTTATAAGGCTTATTAAATTGATTTAAATTATTTAAAGTATAATACGTTAGTTTCATCAAATAATTTTCACTCTTGTAATAAAGAAAACGCAAGGCATCAAGTTAGAAGGTGTTGAGAACTGGACAGTGTGGAAGTTCCAGGTTGCAGTAATATTAAAAGGTTTGGGATTAATGAAGCTAGTTGATGGCGAAGAAAAAAAGCCAGAAGTAGATGGAAAGACCAAAGTGGAATGGGAGATAAAAGATGCCAAAGCTCAAAGTTTAATAGTTTCGAGAATGGGCGAAAAGGTACTATTACATATAATAAATTGCAAGACTGCTGAAGAGATTTGGCGAAAACTGAAAAGCATACTGGAAATGAAGTGTAATACGTCACTGCATATAGTACAACAACAGTTTTATCAAGCACAATTGGAAGATGGAAATATAGCAAATTTCTTAGCAAGAATGCAAGAACTGAAAAGCAAACTAGACCAACTTGGGGAAGAAGTGCAAGAACAAGGGTTAATGACGAAGATATTGATGTCACTACCAAGACAGTATTCGCATTTCATCTCAGCGTGGGAATCGGCTTCAAAAGATATGCAAAGTATGGAAAACCTTACAGCAAGACTTCTAGTTGAAGAAGAAAGGTTGAAGCAACATAACGAAGGTGAGATAGTAGCATTAGCTGCCCGAAATGTAAGTAACAAATACACAATTAAAAGTTATTTGTGTGGGAAAGAAGGGCATGTTAAACGAGAGTGCAATTTAAATAGAAATCAAGGAAAAAGTTGTCATTATTGTAAAAAATCCGGTCATCTAATTAAAGATTGTAGATTTAAAAAGGAAAAAGAAAGAAATTTAGATAAACAAAGTAAAAATAATGCTTTTGTAGTAATGCAAAATGAAGTTCTTAAAAATTCGAATAACTGGATAGTAGATAGTGGGGCAAGTGAACATATGACAGGAGACAAATCATTTTTTAAAGAATATGAAAATTTAACAGAGAGTAGATTAATAGTAATTGGGGATGGGTCAAAAATAGAAGCAATTGGAAAAGGGAATTTATGTTTAGAAGCGTTTGATGGAAATAATTGGGTAGAATCAACAATAAATAATGTTTTGTATGTACCAAAACTTAAAACCAATTTATTTTCTGTAAGCAGAGTAACCGAATTAGAATATACATTAATAACAAATAATGAAAAATGTAGTTTTGTGAAAAATGGAAAAACTAGGGCTTTAGCGAAAAGAGTCGGAAAATGTTACGTTATGGACTTTTGATTTAAAAGAGAAACTGATTTAGTAGCTAATTCCATAATAGAGTGGCATGAAAGATTAGCCCATCAAAATGTCGATTCAATAAGGAATGTTTTGAAAGACAATAAAATAGATTTTAAAGATATACAAGATTTTCAATGCGAAGCGTGTGTAGAAGGTAAAATTCATAGAAAATCATTTAATAAAAGCAAAACTGTAACAACTAGAGTTGGAGAAGTAGTTCATGTAGATTTGTGTGGTCCTATGGAAAACCAATCAGTAGGTGGTTCACGATATTTTTTATTGCTAAGAGACGACCTTTCGAAATACAGAAAGATATATTTTTTAAAAAATAAAACCGAAGCGGTTGAGTATATAAAAAAATATGTTGCATTAGCAGAAAATAATAACAATAAAATAAATGTTTTACGCACTGATAATGGTTTGGGATTTATAAATAAAGAAATGAAAACTTTTTTAGATAGCAAAGGGATAGTACATCAACGAACTGTAGCTTTTACCCCTGAACAAAATGGAAAGGCAGAGCGAGACATGAGAACAATCGTTGAAGCGGCTAGAATAATGCTAAAAGCAAAAAGTTTAGGAAAAGAGCTTTGGGCAGAAGCAGTGAACACGGTAATATATATCATAAACCGAACAAATAAAAATAAAGAAATAAATAAGACAGCATATCAAATTTGGGAGAAGAAAATATATAATATAGAAAACCTATCAGAAGTATTTGGCTCAATTGTGTACGTTCATATTCCAAAAGAAAGGAGGAAAAAATGGGATTCAAAAGGAACAAAAGGAATATTTGTAGGATATAGTGAGATATCAAAAGGATATAGAATTTATTTTCCAGAACGAAAAATAGTAGAAATAAAAAGAGACGTAGTTTTTATAAAACCCCAAATATGTATAGATGCTTATGAACAAGTGACTGAAGTAAATATGACTGTTGACATAAGTGAAAATACAGATAGTCAGGATATTATAGAGTCAAAAGAAATAACTGATTCTGATGAAATTATAGACAAGGGTCAAGAGGGAGTAATTAAAGATAACACAACTGTTAAAATCAATGGCTATGAAGGTAGAAAAAGTACAAGAATGGTAAAGAAACCTACTTGGATGGATGATTTTGAAACAAGTTTTGTGGCTATTGAAAATGAACCGTGGTCATATGATGAGGCAATGGAGAGGTCTGATGCAGAAGAATGGAAAGGGGCAATCGAACGAGAGTTACACGAGTTACATGGGAATAATACATGGACAGAAAGCCAAGTACCGGAGGGCAAAGCAACTATAAGCAGTAAGTGGATATTTAAGATTAAAAATGGTAGTAATAAAGAAAAAGAATATAAAGCAAGGTTGGTGGCAAGAGGTTTTGAGCAGAAGGACAGTTTTGATCTGAGTGACTTATATGCTCCAGTTGCAAGATTACCAACATTTAGAATTTTTATAGCTATAGCTACCGAATTAAGTTTACCTGTTTACCAGATGGACGTTAGAGCTGCTTTTTTGTATGGCGATATCAAAGAAGAAGTTTACATGAAGTTACCAAAAGGAGCAAAATGTAAAAACGATGTACTAAAATTAAATAAATCGTTGTATGGTTTAAAAAGATCACCAAAGTATTGGAACGAAAAGTTTGACTCAATTAAAAAATTAAAAAAATTAAAAATAATACTTATTTTTTTCTCGTTATATTTTTGAAATTTTTCAGTAATATCTAATTGTATAATTATAGTTAATTTGTCAAAATGCGGGGGAATTTAGAAAAATTTCACGAATGTCAAATCGGCGAATGTTGAGTCCTTCTTCGCAAAAATACGTGCAATTTGCTTCTAATGCAAAGTAAGACTGACAGTTAACAAATGTCAAAAAGAAAAAATATATCATTGACAGAAGTCATTAAAAAATATGGCTAAAGACATCAATGTGTGAAATCGGCAATTATTTAGTTGCCAACCCAATAAATCATAGCAAATGCTTAATCATGTTGTACGAACTAGGGTTGTGCATATTAAAAGTCGATCACTTATTTTAATAACAATTACAATTTATTTAACAAAACAATTAACAGATTTGCCTACACCAATAATTTAAATACTAGAACTTTTACTTAATAATTATTTAATTTACTTACAGTTGTAATGCACTAAACTAATTGATTTACACTGGTATTTATTTACATTATTTATCTTAACGGCGCGTTAGAAATTACCTTGAGTTTCACCGAGAACCCGCAGAGTAACTGTGCGAACGAAACTTAGTCTTAAAATGCTTATTACGGGAGTCGGCTACGCTTAAATGTGTGTCGCGGTATCAATTATCAGAGCTTCTGGAAAAGTGTAGATTATTCTTATACGTCATTCAAGGTAATGTAAGTTAGAAGTTTCTCACACGCGTGTTTAGATTAATGTATTGCGTTTGCTTACATTAATCTCCCGCGCTCGATTAAATTAATATATCGCGGCCGCTACATTCATTTATCGCGTTTGTTATAGTATCAATTACAATCTTTGACGAAAATAAAATACTCGGCCATTGAATATATTAAAACTTTTGTAGTCAATGTAAGCCTGTACTTTTAGCTTCGATTGTCACGATAGAATGACGTTAAAGAAGATATTCACAAAGTTTGAGCAAAATCTACAATCGTGCAGCTAGAATTCTATTTTTGACTATTTTATGTTGAATGAATCATCCACGATAATTACTCAATAAATAGGCAATTCGAAAGATTTTGTTATAAATATTATACGAATCCTTTCCACAAATATTAAAAAATCAATCATCCAGCGTCCGTTTTTCCAAGATTAAAAACTTGCTCTTTAGAAACGACCCGCCACAAAATTAATTAGCTAAATTTCGGGAACATCTCTAAAGACACGCAGCGGAGATAAAAGAACCCTTATCTCTTCTAAATTGGTACATATCTCCGTCTCTGACGACGTGTTTTCCTTTTCATCGCGATACCGCCATATAAAATAATGTGTACACGAAAATACATGAAGTAAATCTTCCATCTTTATTCACCACTTTTATCCTGTACATTTTCTCGAAATGTATCTCGAATTTACACCTGAATAAGTTCTGTTTGTTATTTAGAGTGTTTATTTCAACCGCACCATCCATTACTCTTCCGTATGAAACGAGGCATTGTTTTATTTCTGGATTTCGTTAAAATTTCGTTAAATATAATTAAAAGCTAAATTAATCTTCGACGTGAAATTTTCGCATTAACTTGGAACGGGCTTAGGAAGAAGGCAAACGTCTCGACGTAGTTTACACGAGAATAACTTGGAACTAATTCGTCATAACTAAGATCAATACTATCCTAGTGTTCATGCAGAATCTCTCTCTGCGAACGCGTTATCCTTTGCTTTTAAGATGTAAAAGTGTACGAAATAAAGGTGAACGTGTCGCCGGAGACGAGAAGGTCGACGAATTTGGCTCCGGCGAAGATCGCGGCAATTTTTAGAGGGAGGGCGGTCGTCCCGCTCTGGCTTATCGATTCTTCGTTATTGCATTTCTTTCTCTTGCCGAACCAAGATTTTTGACGTTCCCCGGCTCATTTTTAAGAAGTAATTTAAAGTTGTTCGCGCACTTCCAGCGATAAATAATATTATGCATTTCGAACTTTCTAAGCAACCCGCGATGTACTTTCTTGACTGTTTGGGTGGGAATTTGAGGATTTTTCTATTTATAAAAGGGATGCTTTATGTTTTGCTGTTGTTGTTGACAGATGAAATATTGCGAAGATTATTTTTCGGTTTATATTACATATCTGTGCCAGTTCGGATGTATTTAGAATAGATTTGTTTGTTTGGAGTAGTAATTTGTCTATTTATAAAACTAGGGATTCTTTTTAAAAAAAAAAAGTAGGCAATAAAGATATATTTTATTTAGTTAGGTTGTGGGTTTATTTTGGATTCTTTTTCTCAGTAAAATCGATTTGTTGAAAGTTGTTTTTTCACAAAGGTGTGCGCGTGGTTTGACACGGGAGAATAATTTTTGGGGCACGTGTAAGAGATTGAGAAAAAAATATTTGTAAAATTTACACACATTGGATAATGGATTTTTTTTGTATGGCTTGTTTTAAAAGTGAAGAAACATTGCTAAAGTTGGAGTAATTTTCCATTTTTTAAATATTGTAACAAACGCGGTGAATCAATGTAGCGAATGCGATAGATTAATTTAATTGAACACAAGATATTAAGTAAACGAATGAGATACATTAATTTCTAACGCACGCTCCCGAGAATTTCTATCTTACATTCGTTTGAATGTTGATACTGCTAAAGATAAGACTTATTTCGTTCTTTCTGGAAGCACTATAACTGATACCGCTACACATATAAGCGTATCCGACTCCCGTAAAAGGCAGTTTAAGACTAAGTTTGTTAGTTAGTGAGGGCTCTCTTTATATTCGGCTCGTCCGGTGAAACTCAAGGTAATCTTAAACGCATTGTTTAGATAAATGTTGTATATAAATACATTGTAAATAAATACGAGTGTGAATCAAATAGTTTAGTGAATTAAAATTGTAAGTGAACTAAATAATTAATTAAGTAAATTTTCTAGTATTTAAGTTATTGGTATAGGAAAATTAGTTAATTCTTTTGTTAAATTAATTGTTATTGTTATTAAAATAAGTGACCGAGTATAAATATTCGCAACCCCAGTTCGAACCTTAGTGAAAACGTTGCAATATAAATAAATAAATAGTAAAGATAACTTACTGCACGGAAAATAAATTGTAGTTGCTAGAACAACAAATGTAGTTGAGATTGACGTAAAAATATGGCAACACCAATTTGGAGACAGATGTATAGCTTTTTAGGTTAGAATTTCAATTAGTTATAATGTATTGAAATATTTGATGATCAAATAAATGTTTAATAACTTAAATCTCAATAAATATTTGGTCCATATTAAATATTATTCAAAACATTAGTTAATTTTATAAAATTCACTTTTATAACAATAAATGATTTAAACACATAAATGAAAAATATTGTAAACATAATAAGCAATTAATCTGAATATGACTTAAGGTACCCATTCACTAAGGTTGTAAATTAGCCACGTATAAAAAAAATTAAATTTTTGTAAGTTATTTTTTAAAAATATATAAAGATATGTAGATAAATTTTCATATATCGAAACAGAGTTTTCATTTCTTTAAAAATTGCTATAGTTTGTAAATATAATACTTGCGATTTCTGTGACTATATATTTAAATAATAATGATGGATATCTGTTTAGAACTTTGGATCAGGAACGATTAATAGAATTTTATTAATAAAAAAATTGATTTTCATAGAATTCACTGGGACGATTGCATGTATTTAAAGAAACACCTATTTCTTTACCGTTTTTCTAGAAAAAAAATGATATATTCCATCCAAGAGCATTTTTCTTATATTACCTGTTATGTGCTAATAATCTAAAATTATTAATGATGTATAATAGTTAATAAATTTATATTTATAGTTCCATAAAGAAATATATTATATAAAATTTTTAATTAAAAATTTTCAAATAATACAGTAAGTTAAATGAGACAAGGGAGGCAGTCGCTAAACTTTGAGATAATAATATCTGTTTAAAATAATACCGATTACATCAATGTTCATTAGTAATATAAGTAGTTTAATAATAATTATATTTTTGTGTGGGTAAATTCAACCTGAGATCCACCTACATTCATTAGATTCTTTAAAAATTCATTAAACTGAAGCTAATAGCTAATGGTACTTTAGTTTTCTGGTTAAAGGTGTCCGGGACCTATTAAAAAAATGATTCTGGATTAGATATCCAATTGTGAGTATATAATTCCTAGTTTATTTTTGTTACTAATTGGAAAAGATTTATAATTTCTTTCTTATTACATTAAATAAAAATTTTTCATTTAAGTATACGGGCGAAAAACAAAGATGATGGTTGTGCATCGTTATCGTTCGTTATTTTTATTCTTTTTCTGTATATTTAATCTATCTTCTCAATGTTGTTTTTTTGCTATTTGTTTTCACAAAATAATTGTTGAACAATGGCTTTGAATGTTGTTTTTATTTGTTTGTAATGTAATAAGTAAATTGTTTCAAGGAATTAAACAAGCAACAAGTGGTTTTACGTTATAATGATGTGCAGAATTTAGATAATACTTATAGCGAACTATAAATATTTCAATATTCGTCTTCTAAAAGCATTTATAATTTCTAATTAATTTATTGTTTTAGTTTACATACATTTCTTATGCCTATAAAATTTAATTTCTATTAATTTATACATATTTCAGAAAAAAAACACTATGTACTGTTTAGTTTTATTTATGATAACCATTTACTCAGGGAACAAAGATACATATGAGAATAGACACTCCTATGTAGTTACTATGTAAAAAAACAACCATATTTTAATGGAATACTTTGCTCCTTGTCTCGCGGTGGCGCTAGTGACTAACTAAAATATTGTTTGCTACCCTGCTCTCTTTAATTTAGTAACCGTCATCTTGACAATAGACTACTGGCAAATATCAAGAAACATAAAGATCCAATCAGCAACCCCATATTTAAAAAAGATTTCTGTATCTTTTTAAAAATACAAAAAAGAACAGATGGCAGAAAATATTGATCCATAATTGTCCGTTCTTGATCTCCCTGTTTCCTGCATTTACCTTTATACCCATAAGTAACACCTCATTTTTAAGCATCGTATGTCAGGAGTACCAATTCCTAAAATTGTTTTGTACGGCGGTAATTTTAAACACATTTCAGTCATTCTCGATCACACTGTATTGTATGAAAATATAAATCAAACCCTGTGAAGCATTACACGAATCTAATACCTTTTTTCTAAGACAGCAGTACTAGATTGGAATTTCCAAAAATTAAAAATCCAAAAATAAAGACGCATTTATCGTTGTGCATTTTTTTACTGTTATATTTAGATGAAAATATGTAATACACTGCCAAATACAACGAGTCAATTTTGTATTTTTTTTTCCTAATTCCATTAACCCGGTCTCCTCTACTTTCCCACACACGAAAAATAATTTCTAATAAAGTTTTCGAAATAATACCGTAGGATATTGAAGTAACTTCTTAAGCTTCGACTTGAGTTAAATCAATCTCGGATTTCGCAAATTAGATTGAAACGACAAGATCTAACGTAAGACTTTTAGAAGTTATTAGGCACCTACTAAATGCGTCTACGCTCCATAAAAACACCTTTTCAATTTGCGACTCTTATTACAAAGATTTTATTTAATAAACGACTTTTTAAAGTGATTGATGAAAGTTACTTTAAAATTTGTTTTTAAATTTCACTTTAAAAGCTTCTGGTTCGCTTTGATTCTAATTTAATGGCCCTTAAGTGCGTAATTGGTGCGTTTTAATTATGATATACGTTTTTACGTCTTTTAATTTTTTAAAAAGGTAATTATTACTTTATTTTGAGTTTTTAAAAATTTAGAAAATTTAAGTTGGTAGTGCGTGAAGTATGATATGAAAATTTGATTAATTTGACGTTTCTCGTCAGTATCGCCAACTGATTACTACTAAATATTACTGAAATAATTTGATTTTAATATCAATATTAATAAATAGTAATAAAAATTATTTTTTACTCTTTTATGAATGGTAGAAAAATATGAAAAGTTTATAAATGTGATATTCTCTTGAATTTATACATACATCCATAAGTCTCGAGTTTTCAGAAAAACTTACGTAATATTTTCTTCTTTTGTGTATTTTATCTCTTATGTAGTGGACTTGAAATGTTTTCCAACGTCTAACATAAATACTTGTACTAACAATGTCCTTTCTTGTACGATTTAGGTTTTATGGGCGTTTTATTTTACGGTCACTTTCGGTTGTATTTTTTTTCGAAGTAGGAGGTAAAACGAAATTCATAAATCATTTTTGTATTGATACAGTAGAACCTCCGTAAGTCGAACCTCGATAAGTCAAAAAACTCGAAAGAAACCCTTATTCCCTTCCCTTCAAGCCACAATACCTCTATATCTCCAAATCTGAGCCCTCAATAAGTCGAAATTATCAGCAGTTCCCTTCATATTTGCCCTCTATAACTAACGTGACCAATTTTTTTCTTTTTAAAACGGGACGCTTAATAATCGTGCTTAAAACCGAGTGTGCACATTCGAGCTCAAAGTGGCACATTCCGATCTCGGGAAAATGAAGCGCGCCGCTCCGCGTCGCGCTTCATTTGCCTCCCTCGCTCGGAAATGTGCCACTTTTCGCTCGAATGCGCACATCTAGTATTTATTGAATATTGTATACTAAACTTTCTTTCAAATCAAAAAAATTAATAAAATATCTATTATATATTCGAACAATGTATTTTTACCATAGCAATGAGTGGGAGCGAGCAAAAAGATACGACAAACTCATTAGTACGAGTGAGAGGTAATGATAAAAATATTTTTTAAATTTTCGTCACCAAAATTATTGTGAATCGTGCTTAAAGTCGAGTGTGCACATTCGAGCTCAAAGTGGCACATTCCGATCTCGGGAAAATGAAGCGCGCCGCTCCGCGTCGCGCTTCATTTGCCTCCCTCGCTCGGAAATGTGCCACTTTTCGCTCGAATGCGCACATCCTAGTATTTATTGAATATTGTATACTAAACTTTCTTTCAAATCAAAAAATTAATAAAATATCTATTATATATTCGAACAATGTATTTTTACCATAGCAATGAGTGGGAGCGAGCAAAAGATACGACAAACGCATTAGTACGAGTGAGAGGGAATGATAAAAATAATTTTCTAATTTTTTGTCACCAAAATTATTGTGAATCGTGCTTAAAAGCCGAGTGTGCACATTCGAGCTCAAAGTGGCACATTCCGATCTCGGGAAAATGAAGCGCGCCGCTCCGCGTCGCGCTTCATTTGCCTTCCTCGCTCCGAAATGTGCCATTTTTCACTCGAATGCGCACATCCTCGTATTTATTAGATTTGCCTATATTATTATTTTAATCTCCAATTCAAAAAATTTAAAGTCGAATAAATTATCTATTTTTTGTTTGAAAAAGGTTAGATATTCTATTCCTTTCGATAAGTTATCGTTTTGCTCTTCCGCACGCCTAATTGTAGCGAGCTTGAAAAAAATATTTTCTGGTGTACTTTCGAATGTTTACTAATTCGCGTTTTTGATTAATTAAAATTGTATATGAGTCAAATTTTCTGAAGTGGGCCACTAAAAATCAACTAGTTGATTTTTATATCATCTTTTGTAGATTGTTGAAGGTTTATATGTCAAAATTAATGTCTCCAAATATTTTTGGGTAATTTTCATTTTTCTGAAAATTATAAACAAATTAGTTTTAAGGCGCATTTTGTATACACTGTTGTAATTAGACTTCATTTATGGATTAATTCAATTTTTAAATATAAAAAAATATTTATATGTTACATAGGTGGTGCATCACAATTTTAGAATGACTTGGGTGGGGTATGTTAAAAAAAGGTGGCAAAATAAGAGTCAAAATTCAGGAAGAGTTAAAGTATTGTTTTTCATGTACGATGAAGTCTCCTATCTAGTCTAGCTTAAAAGTACTAAATTAGAAATGTGGTTTTTTGTAAAATTACCCTATTGTAATTTTTAATTAAAAGAAAACTGAGAAGTGGTACATTTAGTTCAGTTTGATTTAATTAATATTATTTGTAAGAGAGAAGAATAAGATAGGCAAATTCAATTATTAAGGAGTATGTGCACTTTCAAGCGAAAACTTTTTCCGAATAGAAAATCTGGATTTGAAGGATTTGTTATTAATATAGTCGAATCCAATTAAAACGAAGATGTGCAAATTCGAGCGAAAAGTGGCACATTTCCGAGCGAGGGAGGCAAATGAAGCGCGACGCGGAGCGGCGCGCTTCATTTTCCCGAGATCGGAATGTGCCACTTTGAGCTCGAATGTGCACACTCCGCTTTTCGCCACGATTAACAATGATCAATTTACTTTTAATTTTATCTAAACATTTTATGATTCTATTTGGTATTTTTATTGTTGGTTTTATAATTAATACTTATTTGTTTCGTTTTTTTTGTAAATAAATACCTAACAAGGTAAAATTGTTTTTTTTCAATTATCCGGATGAGCTGCAACATTAATTAGTCCGGATAATCGAGTTTCCACTGTATGTCTTTTTATACACATCTCTGACCTATTGCATGTTAATTATATATTTTAATTATTAATATCTCCGTTCAGAATTGGTCCAAAAATATTTTTTTTTGTGAAATAGATAACAATTAGCTTAGTATCATACTTCAATTTCATCAAATTCGTAATAAAAGTGAAGTTACGATTGAACTACCTTAGAAAGAAATACATTATTAACCGCATAATTGCTACTGAATGTAAACTATTAAATTTAATAAATGTTAAACTTGTATTAAAACCGAATATTTCAATTAAACCATCAAAATTTCTTATTCAATTTCAACCAAATTTGTTGGCAAAACAAATATGGTCCCTAAAGTAAAGGTTAGAGGGCTTATAATTGGTTTACATGAATATAAAGTGAGGCATCTGAAGCTTAAGGGCCTTCCTCTTCGCATATTTCTTCTTTTAAGTATCATTAAAAAATACACAATTTCGAATACCTCGAATTTTTATATTCAACTTTGAAGTTAAAAAAAAGCGATTATAAAATACATGCTTTTATAATTTCTCCCTGAAATTTAGCGATTTCGGTGAATAATTAAAAGGGTCGAATATCTGAATAAACCGCAAGCATTCCAAACACACTCAGGAATCGGTTTTAGGTAGCAAAATATGATTTAAATAAATTTCGAACGCGCACAAAAGGGAACGTAACGAGTTAACGAAAGTTTTTAACGTTGTTAAAGGTTTACGGGAAAAATAGATCGCAGAAATTCAATAATACAAAAGTAAATAACAACTTTTCTCATTACTTTGTTTAAGTTAGGAAGTGCTTCGGTAGATTAAGATTTATTATAGAAAGCTTGTGCTTTTGTGCAGCTTACAATAATTTATTATTCTCTAATACCAAACTTGATAAAAGAAAATTCACGTCAGAAATTTTTAATTTATGGATGCGGATTAGGTGTGCACGTGTTGTCCTTTTTTACTTTCGACTTTGTAATTTGTTATCTTTTATTTATTCTTGGTTAATTATAAGCAAGAATATTCAGTTTAATAAGGTCTAAATTTTAAAATAAAATTTTACGAAAGATATCCACATTATTTTGTTAATTTACATTATGTAATAGCAATGATTTTTTTAATTTAGCTTAATACTTCAGAGATACAATAATTTTATTTTTATTAAGAACTTATAAAGAAAAAACTTAGGCTGTCATGTTAAATTTGAGGTTTTTTGGATTTTTTTCGAAAACGGTAAGTTTTATCAAAAAAGTAGTTCAGACAAACATTATAGATCTTAAAATTACAGTCGAACCTCGATAAGCCGAATTTTTGATAACTTGAACTTGTTTCCTAGGACTTGCCCATTTCAACGTTAATATTTTTATATCGATAACTCGAATTTTTGATAACTCGAATTATTTGTAGTTTCCCTTCAACTTCGACTTATCGAGGTTCGACAGTATCTACAAAAATGGTCCTTATACTTTTTTTTTAGAATCACCATTCGTTAGATATCGCGATTCCACACTAAAGGAAAAAATTAAAGGGTCAAGAATTTTTTAAATATTATATGGGAAACATTTTGTAGTGCTTGAAAGAACACAAGCTCATGATATAATTAAATATTTTCTGAATAAGAATATATTACCTTCAAATGAAGTAAACGAAATACGAGTTGAGCCATTCAAACTTATATTCTCTGAAGATTTTACCTCTTTGGTAATAAAATATATAAATTTTGAGCTCTTTGAACCTATACAAAAACACGACATAAAAAACCTGTAGACAATATCGAAATAAAAACATTTATAAGATTTTTGCTAAATGCTAGACATTTAAAACCTTCAATTACTTTAGTCTTGTATGTACCAAAGAAGGTAAAATTGCCATATTATTATCTTCGTTGCATCGCGATAATGATTTGACAGAAGTTTACAAGGTACCTACATAATATCATAATAGAGTACAACAACGCTAAAGGGGGAACTTATCTCATGAATCAGATGGTATATCTGCAAAAGATGACCAATGATTTTTTTTATGAACCTATTGAATGTGGCTGCGTTTATTATTTATACCAATATTTATAGTAATTGGAACAAAAAAAATTATAAACGAAATATTTACTTGGAAGAACTGTGTAAAGAATTAATCAAGTATTGAAATCAGGCAAGTTATTGAAACATGAAAAATAAACTCTTGAAATAAAATATTTTAGTATTAATTAATCTAAACAAAATTGAATCTTCAACATCAAACTCTGAACTAAGAAAGATGCTATTTATGTGAATACAAAAGCCACATTTTTCAACGTCTCATACGTATTAAGTCTTCAGCACCCAGGCCATGAGAATTTTACTCAAACTCGCCTTCGATCTCAATTATTTTTCAAAGTTCAAAAATAGAAAGGGGAGCGTTCAAGTATTACGTAACGCAATATGGGGGGGGGTCGACCATCGCGTTATGCATCATTTTTTTTTATTTATATAAAAAGCTAGGGAATCGAAATTTCCCAATTTGGCAACCCCTTTCTTTATGTATTACGGGAAAATGGTCACTTGGTTGTTACGTAACGTGTAGGGCTGGGGGGAGTCTGAAAAACGTTACGGCGCGTTACTGGGGGGGGGGGGGAGTCAAAAATCTTCAAAAATTGCGTTACGTAGTACTTGAACGCTCCCAAGGCTACTTAAAATTTTCTCTATCTTTCTAGAATTTTCTATTTCATTAAACTATATAATAAAAATTCGTTTTTCCGTTAAATAAATAACGAAAAAAAAATTGTATTTGGTAGGCATGAGTGTCTTTCCCATTGGCAGAATATTAAAAGATGAAACATTTTGCTATTTGTTTCCATTCGACATAGTTCGGATATTTTCGTTAAACCGCTATACGTACTGCCAATATTTATTTATTGTTAGGAAATTTCTGTTAAATAAGTTTATTTATTCGAACAACTAAAATGTATTGTTTCTAAATGCAAATTTAAATATGAATATAATTCATACCATTTGGATTTCTGCATGAAAGTATGAAACTATTTAATTCTATGTACGTATACCCCTCGCAAAAATTAAGGGAGGAAGAAAAAATTCCAAATTCTTCGGTGTTTTTTGACGGGCTGTATTTAGGTGAAAAATGGTCGTTTGAAGCTACAAGATTCTAGTTTTCAGATTTTGTTCAAAAAAATTTTTAGGACCAACGGTTTCATGTCAAGATACCAAGTGCAAAGAATTTTTTTTTTAAATTTTATGCATTTTATTTTTGGTCCACGGGCTTGGAAAATACATTTTGAACTAAACCATTGCATGGGTCAGATAGCCTGTTTATGCAGATTTAATTTTTTTTCTACGTTGATTTCTTGCGGAGCTATCGGATTTTGAACGAAAAAGGATCCTTTTGTCTTCAACGACTGATATCTCAACAACCAATGGGCGTCTCGAAAATTTAAGGACAGTTTTGGAATCTGCATTAATTATCCTACAAGATTTCCTTATGACTTTTGGAAAAAAAAATTCTACCCTCAGTATTAAGTTGCAAAAAGTGAAAAAAAGGGACTTTTTTCCTTATTTTGGTAAATCGACTGCATCTTTGCAAATATTGATGGAAAGCTATTGTTTGAAGAAATTTTTACAGCTCAATATACCCCCAATGGTCCTGTAAATTGCCAGATCGATATACTGAGCGGTTTTTCTCGACCGATTGATCAAAATTTCAGAAGAAATTTTTGTTGCTAAACATCATGTCATCTCCTTAAAATTAGAAAAATTAATTTATTTCGACTTTTCTCACAATTCTGGAAATATTGCTAGTTAATTAAAGAAATTTCTCGATACGCCCATTGGTTGTTGAGATATAGGTGGTTGAAGACAAAGGGATCCTTTTTCATTCAAAATCCGATAGCTCCACGAGAAATCAACGTAGAAAAACAATTAAAAAAAAGAAATTAAAGCTGGATAAACAGGCTATCTGAACCATGCCATGGTTTAGCTCAAAAAGTTTTTTTCAAGCCCGTGGACCAAGAATAAAATGCATAAAATTTGAAAAAATTTTCTTTGCAATTTTTGGTATCTTCACGTGAAAACCGTTACTCTTAAAAAATTTTGAAAACAAAATCTTAAAACTAGAATCTTGGAGCTTCAAAATGCTTTTTTAACCACCTCGATAAGACGATTTTTTATCTAAATACAGCCCTTCAAAAAACATGTGTAGAACAATAGTTGAATTTTTACTAATAAAATAATTAATTTATTATTGGTTATGTTCGGAGCAAAAGTAAAGGGAAACCAATACTGAATAAATAAATAATCTAAAGAAATTTTTATATAAAATTAATATGTAATGCTAAGTTTTTAAATTAAGTATGTAATGCGCATGTGCAGAAGAGGTGAGCATTTTACTCATTGCCATATTAAAAGAGGTGAATGCAATCGCCTCCGTACTAACGAGTTTATAAAATTAAATCTACGTAATAATATTTTCGCGAATAAATCATTTTTGTTGCCACGTCAAAGAAATATAAAAAATAAAAGTCTACAAAAAAACTTTAATAAACAGTTCATAAAAAAATGGGATTATTATTTAATAAAAATTAAAGTTGTTATTTTAATCTAAAATTTTATTAGTGGACTACGCAAGTAATTTTGATGTTAATTTTTTAAAACCTAATTTTTTTCAAAAATACGTATCTCCACAATAAAGTTTACGAATTAGGCTCTTTATTTTCTAAATCGCCGCCGTCGTCCCCAATAAAATTTTCAAGGTTCCATTTCTCGTCGATATTCTTAGTTATGTTGCGAAATTCGCTCAGAATAAAATCGTGCAAATTCGCCATCTGTTTTAATACGTGCTCCTGAAGCTCTTCGCCGCCTCTCCGAACGGCTAATTCGACTTCCTCTTTAATTGTCTTAATGCTAACAGGATTGCATTCGCCAATAGTTTCCGGCAATAGTTTGTTTTCGTTTTCTCCAGCCGGACCGGCATTGTTCGGCGGCTCTTGGTCTTGCGCCAATAAATCGGCGGTAACATCGCAATACACCGGAGAGACATTAGGAATGTCTGCAATGTGATCGATGAAGTCGTCTCTCCAGCATTTTCGAACAACACCTTTCCAATTTTGGTGTTGTGCGGTTTGCTGGTCGTTAAGGGGGTCAGCAGATTTCTGATGTCGTACGAATACAAATTTCCAAATGCGCTGCCAACTACGATATTAACGCCGTCGAAACTCGCGTCGACCGCCGTTAAGGGATGTTGCAAATTGCTCCTGAAGACGCACGACGACGAACTCACATCGTGAATGCAAAACTTGTGATCGTAGCCGACCGATATAAACGAATTCGTGTTCTTAATCAAGACCAAACCGGTGATGGGCGCGCTGTGGATCTGCACCGAAAATTTCGTCTTCCCCGAGTCGACGTCCCAATAAGTTAAGGTCCCGTCTTCGACGCCCACGGCCAACAGACGGGGGTCGGCGGGATGGAATCTTAGCGAAGTGGGGCAACAGTTGTTCGAAGTGGCGTAGGTCTCGCAAATTTCCGATTTCGCCACGTCATAAAGCAAAACGTTGCCGTTTATGCAAGAGACGACCATCTGCTTGTCGTCGGCATTGAAATCCAATAAATTAATTGGGCAAGGAGCGTTCTGGAACAACTTGCTAATCGATTTATTTTTGGTGTCGTACAACGCTGCCTGTCCCGAAGTGGTACCGATTCCAATTACACGCTTCGTGGTCCGTTGAAAAGCGAGAGACGATGCCCCATTAACCGCCGAAATAATGTGAACGTTCTTTATGTTATTTGGATCCTTTAAGGACACTATTTCCGGCTTCGAGTTTTCGGATACAAACGTCAAAAAGGCGTTGTCCTTGCTCCACGACGTCGAAATGACAATTCCTGGTTGTAAGGGCTTGTAAGTTACGAGCGAGGGCTCCCCGCACAAGGCGTGAAATTTTAGGTCCGACGACGTTGAGACGAACATCTGAGACGGTTCAAAGTTTTAGTTGAGAGGCTTCGCAATGGACCCGAATTTTGATAGGTTTAATACGTGAAAGGAACGTTCTTGATTTTTTTTTATCGCGCCAAATTGTCAAGTCGGGCGAAATGCGAGGCGCCAAAATGAATATCTGCCTTCATTTCCGTCGAATCCGTCATCGTTTATTACTTTAATTTCCATATTTTACATGATTTGGCTGCCGGAGGATGTGTTCGAGTTTTTATAAAATTTTCTTATTAGCATAATTTGAATATTTACGAAAGGTGAATTATTTTAGATGCATAATTGTTTTAAGTCATAATAGTTAAGTTTAATCAAAGTCAATGAATAGTACTTAATGTGCATTTTTTAATTTTTTCTAAACAAATAAAAAAATCTGTGTTTATAATTATGTAGATGAGAAATAATTTTTTATTGCATGTTTTCCTTTGGGCACGTTACATTTATAACAATAATACATTATTACATTGCATTATGAGTTTTAGGCAATAGGTAGGTATAGGTATAGTAGGGTGGCGCAAAAAAACGACTATTTTTTTTTAGTCTCGAGTGAAAAAATGTTAGTTTTTGATGTTTTAAGAGCTACCTTAAAAGAATAGCTAAAAATAATTTTTTTAAGAGGTCGCTAAAATTTTGTTCACATTTTCAAATCCGTCAAAATCGATTTTTTTTTAATTTTTTTTTCTCGTTACAGTATAATTTTATAGACAAACAAAAAATAAGTTTCTGAAAGTTTCAATTTAAAATTTGAGTTTTAAAAGGTCGCTCAGAATTTTTTTTTATTTATTAGTGCATCACTTTGGATTTTTTCGAGCGACATTTTAATATTTAAATTAAAATTTCATACATTTTTTTTCTATTATTTATTTTATTTTATTTGATTTTTAGTTCATCTCAGGGTGAATTTTTGTTGATTATTTTACTAAATAATAGAAAAAAAATTTGAATATTAAAATTTCACTCGAAAAAATCCAAAGTGATGTACTAATAAATAAAAAAAAATTCTGAGCGACCTGTGAAAACTCAAATTTTAAATTGGAACTTTCAGAAAGTTATTTTTTGTTTGTCTATAAAATCATACTGTAAGGAGAAAAAATTTAAAAAAAATTCAATTTTTGACGGTATTTTAAATTTAAAAATAATTATGAGCGGCTTCTCAAAAATTTTTTTTTGAGCTGTCCTTTGGAGGTAGCTCTTAAAACATCAAACACTAACATTTTTTACACGAGACTCAAAAAAAAATAGTCGTTTTTGCGCCACCCTAAGGTATAGGGTGATTTTGCCAATAGTCGTTCTTTTTTAATGAATTGCCACTTTAAACATTAATTGCAAAAAGGTTAGTCAAGTAAAATTAAAAATTCTTATGTAGATGTGTTATACACACATTCAGTAATTAAAAGGAAAAGACAAGAAATGCTTAAATTTTAACAAATTTTTTGTATAAATTTTTTTCTAAAAATTAGCAATTTTGCCAGTAGTCGGCCGTTAATACTGAGTCATTCAATATGAAATCAACAAATGGAGTGTGCCGCATGATTTTTAATTTTTATAAAAAATATTGAGGATAATTTAAGTGGTGCCAAAAATACTAAACCACAACCATTTATTTTTTTTGTTATACACTAAAGGAAATAATTAAAGGGTCAAGAAAATTTCCTAAATTTTTTTGGTGATTTTTGACAGACTGTATTTCAGTGAAAAATGGTCCTATCTAAAATAAAAAAAATCTCTTTAAAGCTCCAAGATTCTAGTTTTCAGATCTTTTAGTTAAACATTTTTAGGACCCACCATTATCACGCAATCTCATGCAATAGCGCGCACAAAAAAAATTCCAAATTTTTTTCTTTTTGTTTTAGTGTCCACGGACTTGGAAATTTTTTTTCGGCTTAATTATAATATGTAACTGATAGCCTGTTTATTCAGCTTCAAGCTTCTTTTTTTAAACCTCGATACGATTATTCTTCACCGAGATACCAGACGTTAAATAAATCATTGATATCTCAGTAACCAATAATTGTACGGAAAATTGCAAAGCAGTCTTCGAAACTGGAATAAATGCCCTACAAGAAACTGCTAAAATTTTTAGGGAAAATATTTTTTTTCCATTTTTAACATAAATTTGAAAAAGCATGAAAAAATTAGTAATTTATCGTTTTTTAGAAAATTGACGGCGAAGTTACAAATATTCATAAAATGACTAATGTTAAGCATGACTTTTATAGCTGAATGTACCCACAGAAACTCTGTGAAGTTACAAGTCGATCTAGCGAACCGTTCTTTTGTTGAAAAGAACAAAATTTTGAAGAAAATTAAAGAATCGTGTTTATTCTCGGTAAACAGTTCATAGCGGCGATTAAAATGGAATAACATTTTTTTTTTAACATTTTTACCGCAAACAACATTTAATTTAATAAAAATAAACAATTTTTTTTCAAAAAAATTTTTGAATTTGTTTTGAGAAAATAATTTACATACCGGAAAATTTATTGAAAAAAATTTTTTTTAAATAAATTAAATGTTTGCAGTAAAAATGTTAAAAAAGTTAAAAAAAATTGTTTCCATTTTAGTCATGGTTATGAAATTACTTATACTAGAGGTTTAGCCAGCTCGAATAGCGACTGAAACTGTACCTACGTTCACTTAAATTTTGGACGATCCATTTTCCAATTGCCCCCTTGTGGGGCGTTAGTAAACACTGTGCTAGACGGTTTAGGTTGTGCGTTGTCAGTCAGATAGTCGGTAGATTCAACTCTTTCAAATTATAATTTTTTTTCTAAATTAAATTTATTTAAAAAGACATTTGGTATCTTTTCAAACGCTTTCGCACTAAACTATGGGGGCGCGCCTACAGTTTTATAAACACCGCTTTATAAATGTTTATTTAGTACTTAATACTTGATTAAATAGTAGATGTTTTGTTGGAGAAGGATTACCAAATAACTTCGTACACGTCTCTGTTTATTAACGTTTAATTGCCTTCCGATAGCGGAAAAAATTGCTTCATTCTCAAATTAGAAAATAAGCGCCGCCGTAATTTCGAAATAAAATGGGAAAGTTTGATGCAAAGAAATTTGTAACAGCTGTTCTAACTGATGCTGCAGTCTAATTAAGGCAAACCTAAAATTTGGAGTTAATTGAATTCAGTGGCGTGCTTATGGAATACAATCGATTAGTTTATGTCGGCGAAATTGCAACAGAAATCCTTAGCGTTTCGATTTATAGTCGAAAATATGACATTTTAATGTGTTTTTTTGCGTGCTCCCGTTAAAATTTATGCTAAAATTTCGATGTAGTGTAAAGTTACAATTAGTTGAAACATTGTTCTGGTTTAGATATTTAAGCTAATGAAAGCTATTGAAATTTCAATTGCTATAATGAAACACACAACGTAATTAAATTATAACACCAACAAATCGATAAAGTCGTATTATGGATAATGGGAATTGAAACTAAATTAATTTTTGCAGTGAACAAAAACGCAATAAACAATTACCAATTTAAATATATTAACAGCTGACAGATTCTTTGTCATTTCTGTTCTTTCAAAGGTATAAACAATATAATATATTGATTTCTATGCTAAAAAATCGGTTTTTATTATTTTTAGATATGGCGTACCTTTACGATCAATTTAAGAATTTGAGAGCTTATTATATATCAAAAAAAACCACAAAAAAAAGTTAGTTTAACCCTCCGTATACTAGGTGACTAAATGTCACATGCCATACTAGGTGGGGTTTGCCATACCCCGAATATAAAATGAAATAAAATCCACAAAATTGTACTTTATGACCGAATATTAAGAAATCCTAACAAGAATTTTATTCTTGCCTCCTTATTTAAATACAAATTAATTTCACAGCAATTTTTTAAAGAAAAAAGTAAAAAATTATGAAAAATAAGCGAAGAAATTTTGAGAGTCCAATTACGGTTTTAGAATTACTTCAATTTTTTTTTAAAGTAAATCGATCATTGTTAAGCGTTATATTTGCCTCCCTCGGTCGGAAATGTGCCACTTTTCGCTCGAACATGCACATACCTTGCATTCGTGTAATTTCTCTATGTTAATAGCCAATGTTTCAAATCAAAAACATTATTTTAGTCAGCTTTATTGGGTTATTTGATTTGAAAAGAAAATTGGTATAGACATCCCCAATGTGAACCTTAATATTGCATTATTGTCAAACGTTAAACAATTCTATGCTTGGGTAGAAGATTTTTGAATGGGATAATTAAATACAGCAAACCGTATGGGAGTTTAAGTTATTACAAGTTGGGGTGCTCTTTTTTAATAGTAAGATTTATATTAAATAGCCGTTTCCCGCGACTTCGTGCGCGTCCATTGTTAATCTATAAAACACTGCGAACACTAAAATTATTTAACACGTGATTGGTCTCTGAGGAATGTCACACAATTGGGGAGTAAGAAAAAATTAGAGTCAAAATTTTCAAAAATCTGAAAAAAAATTGGTACAGGTGCACACTCGCGAAACTTGTTATTTGTTATAAACACATATAAATGCAATTTTGTAGAGTATGAAAAATAATTAAATATTTTGAGAAATTTCCCCACTTTAAAAGTGGAAGGTTGTAGGCACAATTACCCCATTTTTTTACAGCGAATTCTGAAATCAGCTAGTCAGATTCCCAGAAATTTCTAATCGATACAAATAATATTAACGACACACACTGTCTATTTCAATTTACAAAGTATGACATTTTGACCGTTAATACATAATTATAAAATTAAATAAAGAACTGTTTCTAATAAAATCTGTAACTTGAATATTTTCCAAATTGTATGATTAAAATTTCGAAAACGACATTAAATGAGGTAGTGTGTATGAAAAAAACATGACTGAGTGACTTGTTGTAAAATGCAAAATTCAGTGGCTACAAAGCAAACGTTCTTTTCAAAAATATCGAAGAATATAATCGAAAAAATATATTATAAAACAATAAAATTGAAGATTAAAATAATTTTTAAATTTGAATTCAAACTTTAATTTAAAGAAAGAAATTATAAAGGTTCATTTGAGGTTCATTCATTTGATTTTACATAAAGCCATATTTTAACTACAATGCTTTATCCAGAGGTTGGTCTCCGAGAGAGGTGACACCCTCTGAAAAAATCAGGTTATTGAATTCAAGGAAAAAAATTATAAACTCAAAAACAAATTATTTAATTAAAAATAACAACCTTTAATTATATATAGTACTATAGAAAACAATAAGACAGAGAGGTGAGGGGCAATCATTTTTAATTGTTTTTTAATTTTCCGAAATAGTTCGTCGCCGAGATCTTTGTTGCCATCAAGTTGGAGAGATTGTGCGTGTCTACGATATTTTTTCTCGTGGTAGTACTAATGCGTAAACCTTCGAGTGCGTACATGACCTGGCAACTCCTCTTAGCTTCATCCCCACCAAGTGAAGATCATTCGAACTTATACGGAAAAACAAAAAAACATTAATTAATTAATTTTTAGATTTTTATATAGCCGATTATAACCAAATGTTTACAGGAACACGCACCACGATAAGCTTAAGATTTCTGCCAAATTTGATAAAAATCGGTTAAGCCGTTTTAGAGTCTATAGTGTACAAAGCAAATCATATCTCTCTTTTATATAATATAGATAGAAATTAGAATTTCTTGAATGGATTCACTGAAATATTGAACTGAAGGATTTTACTTGACAGGATACCTCCTATATACAATTTTAATTGATCAAAAATGCATATCATTAAACACTCGAAAGTATTTTTATTAGGCTCGCTGCAATTAGGCGTGCAGAAGAGCGCCATATCCAAAGGAATAAAATCTATAACCTTTTTCAAACAAAAAATAAATCTAAATTTATTCGACTTTTATTTTTTTTTGAATAGAAGAATAAAACATTAATATAGGCAAATCCAATAAATACGAGGATGTGCGCATTCGAGCGAAAAGTGACACATTTCCGAGCGAGGGAAGTAAATGAAGCGCGACGCGGAGCGGCGCGCTTCATTTTCCCGAGATAGGAATGTGCCACTTTGAGTTCGAATGCGCACATTCGGTTTTAAGCGCGGTTGCCAAGCGTTCCGTTTCAACAAGAAAAAAATTGGTCACGTTAATTATACCTCACCTCGTACACGGAAGGTTAAAATTGTTCTAGAACGTTATCATAAGAAAAAAGAATTTAGAAAAGAATTGTCTGTTACTAATAATAATTATTATAAAGATTATGAGCTGTTATTTTTTCCTAATATTGCCTTTATGTACCTCTATAATATGTCCAAATTGTATTCAAATCTGTTAAGCCGTATTTGAAGAAAAAATATTTTTTGATTTTTGTTTTTTTCGATTCATTCAAAAATCAAAATAGATATAGGTCTGAAACTTGCAGGATCAACGTATCCCATTAGTACCAATATATTCTCAAAAGATGATTCAAATATCGCTCTGAGGTCGATTCACTATGCTTATCGTCTGTTCTTTGATACTATGTATTCGATTATTATTTGTTGCCTTGGAGATTTTTGTGTATTAATGAAATGTTTTCGTTATTTTGGCTTTAGTTATTACGAAGGTAGGTATGTACGACCATGTTATAATTTTATGCACGCTTATATTTACATTAATAGAAATGCTTATGTAAAATATTTACAACCTTTAGGTATTTTACGTCGCTAACAACACGTTTTTAAATAAGTAAATGACTTTTTTACTTTTCGTGTTTATGTGAGTTCCATGCGGCGTCTATCCCAACGAAAAGCACAGTTGCCGCAGTATGATTTGGGAGAGATGCCGCATCATTTAATATAGCTTATGTGTTTAGTGTTACTATGATTAGTACAATTATGAACAAAAATACAATTAAATCTTTTTTTACGTTATGTCCCAAAAGTATTTACGAAAGGCAACAGCTCCAAAAAGGATACATTGGTCTGAAGAAGAATTACTGGTAGTCATTCAAAAAATTAAACTAAACAGATTCAGAATATGACAAAAAATTGGAAATAACACAAATTCTAACTGCGGAATCTATCTTTTTTTAATGCGGCGTCTCTGCCAAGCATGATGGAGAGACGCCGCATTATTAGCTTTTTGTTTTGAATTTTTAATTTTAAGAGTCTTTCTGAATGGAACTATTATTTAGTTTTGCATTTGTATGTATTAAAGTATTATACAATAATTAAAATCTGTTACAATATTATTTCATTAAACGTTCAAAGTTATGAATTTTTTTTGGAAATGTGCGGCATCTCACCCGCACTTACCCTAATTATAAAACCGCAGTAGCGTAGTCAGAACATTTTTTTCGGGCTTCGGTTATTTTTCACAAATTTCTAATAATACTTTTATTAACGGATTGACCTCGCACTTAATTGGTTTCTAATTATAGACAGAGGGTTCTAACTGTGAGAGGGCTGTAGTCCGTTAGCCTTCCCGCTAAGTGTACCACTAACCCTTACAAACCATGTGTTAAAAGGAGCGCCAATAAGAAGAAAAACGCGTTCAAGAAATCAAGTGAAGGATTAGACGGTCTTAATAAAGTCCCAATTTAATTAATTTTTGAAATAAGGCGTGTGTAAAAACCTTAAATGAACTATCTAAATCCTAAGTGCACAACTTTAATTCCCAGCTTGGCAAGCTTTTATTTAATTTCGAGTTAATTGAATTGCAACCTTCTGAAATCAGTAACAGTAAATTAGTACCAGCTTACATTCAAGCAACGACTTAATTTTTGAATTAAAACGTTTTCACGCTGAAAAGAATAAACATCATACACATATATATTAAACAAACTTTATGTCTTTGACATACTTTTATTTAATTGCACTTTTGCACAAGTTGATAGTCTTTTTATACTCTTTTTGTAAAGTAAACTTTGCGAGTTTGAGGGTGTGATATTTATTTAGAATTTCTTGGGTCGAATGAAAGGCGTTTAGAAGTTTGTTTTATAAACATCCTTTCACTTTAAGATTAATACAAAAAGTGATATTTCCGAGTGAGCGAACGTCAATGTCCAAAATCGAACTTTCAAGGCCCTTTCTAATAACTTTAAAGCGGCCGTTTTTGATTTCAAGAGTTACACAAAGACGAATTTATATATGTATTACATTTGAGTTATAAAAACGTGGTACAGTAGAACCTCGATAAGTCGAATCTCAAGGGAGACGGGAAAAATTTGAATTATAGAGCATTCGACTTCTAATTGAAACCCCAAGATGAAATTCTGAGAGCACAACTGGATGGAATTAAGCAATAACGTCTTAACCAACATTTTAAAAAAAATCGAGTTATTAGGA
The DNA here is from genome assembly GCA_036325965.1 of Sinopyrophorus schimmeli. Classification (NCBI taxonomy): domain Eukaryota; kingdom Metazoa; phylum Arthropoda; class Insecta; order Coleoptera; family Elateridae; genus Sinopyrophorus; species Sinopyrophorus schimmeli. The sequence goes on along the minus strand of JARFIZ010000089.1, from coordinate 881,796 downwards.
TGAACGTACTTAGTATTTTTTGCTGCAATATATTATATTTAATTTTCCCGCTATACCGACCCTTGTGCCATCTGTTAGCCAATTGTCGTAACTGCTTGTAGTGTTATTCAAAAATCTCATTTCGCAAAAAAGTCGTATCCACAGTACCCACAATACCAATTATTTATTTACGTTTTGAGTAGGTTCATGTTTAAGAAAATATATAAAAGTTCATGTTGATACTTCTGTTAAAGAATGAATTCTCTGGAGTGACTCATGTGGACGACAAAATCGTAATATTAAAATCGTACTGATGTTAAAATCTATTCTTGAGAATAATAATTGCTTAAAAAAATTGCTTAAAATAGTTAAGACGTTATTGCATAACGCTTTTCAAGGTACGCTCTTTACACAAAAACGAATTAACTGTTTTTTTAATTAGTCATTTGCTTTTTTTGATATTTTAATAATTTGTACTTCTTTCTTCTAGGAAATAACAAAATTTAAATAAAAAAATATTTTTTTTATGGTTAAATTTATTGTCATAGAAAACAAAATTAAATAAATTAAAAAACTCGCTGAAATCTCGATTTTTGAATTTTGTTGGTTAAGACGTTATTGCTTAATTCCATCCAACTAGGGTTTTAAAATTACTTAAATGTTTTTTAAAGTAAATTGATTATTGCTATTCTTTGTAAAAAGCGGAGTGTGCACATTCGAGCTCAAAATGGCACATTCCAATCTCGGGAAAATGAAGCGCTCCGCTCCGCATCGCGCTTTATTTGCATCCCTCGCTCGGAAATGTGCCACTTTTCGCTCGAATGTGCACATCTTCGTATTTATTGAATTTGCCTATATTAATTATATCTCTTGGAAATCAAAAACTTACATTCAGATTTTCTATTCAGAAAAAGCTGTTTATTTTTTTAAAATAACTGTTTAAAACCGCTGAAACAGCGCGACGCGCTTCATTTTCCTGAGATCCGAATGTGCCACCTTAAGCTCAAATGTGCACACTCGGTTTAACGCACGATTCACAAAATTTTGACTAATAAATTAGCCAAAAAATTAATGAAATAGCTTATTTGTTGTTTCTCACTCGCACCTACGAAATTGTAGTATCTTTTTGCTCGCTTCCACTCATTGCTATGGTAAATATATTTTTTGAACGTAAAATTCATATTGACCTATATCTTAAAAACTTTTCTTACCAATTTTTTTAAAAATTAATATATTGTAAAACGAAAAATTAGAAAATATTTGGCAAATACTTAATTTAAAACTAAAACCTTTGAATATTCTTATTAATTGTTTATTTATATATGGGTTGTTATACATGGTTGAAACGAGAAAAAAAAATGCTATTTAACTGTGTAAAAATCCAATATGGCGTCCATTTAAAATAAAAAAGTTGATATCAATATCTTGGAAGCTACCATTTTGAATGTAATTTTGACTTAATTTCCATTTGTATTTTATGAAACCTAGTAACTTTTATATTAAACTTTTTTTTGTAAATTTTATAATTACAAAGTTATTCGACATAAAAGAAAATAACGATTTTCATTTTTTTACGATAATTTCGGAACTATTCGGAATTTTGAAAATTTCTTAACAGAATCTGAATTGGCACCTAAAACTGCAAAACATTGCCCATTTAACCAAACTTCTATCTTTACTAATAAGAAACATACCCATGTTTGCCTACTCAATATGAGACACCATGTATACACAAACCATAATATACGTACGATACATCTATAGAGTATTCGGTATAAGCATTGACAGAGTTGACACATTTACTTTTTTTAAAAGTGTGATTCTATTAATGTATTCTGCATATAAACATTTTTAAGTATCAAGTACAGTCTCTGACAAAAATAAAATACTCCGTCCATGGAATATATTGACATTTTGTACTAAATGTAGGACTGTACTTTTAGCTCCGCTTGTCAGGAATGAACTACATTAAATCCTATAATAATTTTTTTGTTGAATTTTTCATATACTAAAACGAACTATAGTGTTTTAGAATACAAAACGCGAAAGAAGTGGAAGAGAGAAAAGCGAATTTAGGCACTTTCTACACGTATGCAGAAAGGAACAACGAAACTATACCTATTCTCTCATGCAGAAATCGGCCACATTACTACAGCCGCATCACGCTCGAAATGAAGCTTTCTCAGCGGGCGTTGCAAATACTCTTTCTAACCAGAACCAACGAAAATAAAATTGCGGATTGTTTTTTAGCAAAAATTACACTTTGCTGTCGACTATTTTTGATTTCGAAGTATTTTCTAAACAATTAAACTGTCTCAATTTCGTCGGAGGATGTTTTTATTGAAGTCACACAATTAGTTTAATGAGTGCTTTGTGTGTCGATTCGGAATTGCATGTCAAAGCTTTATAAAAAGCCAACGACAAAGCGCGCGGTGTTTGTTTTTTCTCTTCATTTAAAAAAAAATCCAAAATTTTTCACATATTCGCACTAAAACTTCAATTAGTAAGAGCGGGGAGACGTTGAAAATAAATTGCCCTCCAGATATCTAAGCCGCACAATATAAGAGCAAAATTGAATGTCTGATCTCTAAAAGCAAATAAATAGTGGCAATATATTTTAGAAAACCGGTTATAGAAACAATTTATTTCTGCTAAAACCTAGAGAATAAACACAAATCAAACGATACCTATAGTTGCAAAAAAAAACAAACACTGTATATGTACTACTTCTGAATGAAAATAAAACATTTGGTCACAAAATAAATTTAAATTATTTACATAATTAATTTTTTTAGAAGTATTAAAGTACATAGTAGTTTTTAAGTTAAAGTGCTTCTGAGAATTAATTTAAGAATTTAAGAATTAATTTTAATAACAGAAGTTATTAGTAATTATTATTTTATTTTAAAAACAACGTTAAAAATTTTTAAATAATTTTAATATAAAACTCATTGTTTTTATACAAAGAACGGATTTAAGCAGTTATAAATGTACCATTTTGTGCATTGACTTTTTGGCATCTTCCTGGTAACTTGATCATTCAAGGTTTGTAGAACTTCTGGTCCTTATCAGCAAAAAATTGAACCAAGTGCGATTTCAAATCATTATCATTAGTGAAATTTTTACCATTTAAATAATTTTGCAAAGATGGAAGTAAATAATAATCTGATGGTGTAAGGTTAGGGCTATGTGATGGATGTAATATCAGTTTCTAACCGGGCTTCAATAATTTTCGACGGAGTCGAGCGTTGTCATAATGGAACATAATGTCTTTACGAGTATCTTACAATGCTTACTCCAATTTCATGACGTGTTGACAGTAAACATTTGAGTTGATCGTTCCTTGGACACAACACCTTTATAATCCCAGCAAAATGAAAGCATTATCTTTTTTTATGCAATTCAGCTTATGGTGAGAATTGTTCTGGTTTATCACGCTTGGACTATGATCGTTTTCGATTAATGTTATTGTAGACAACCCATATTTCATCACCAGTGATGATTCGTTTTAAAAAAATATTCATTCGTCGTGTTAAATTCATAGTGAATCCATTTGAGTTCCATATGAATATTCATACGATATATACGGATATCCATACGATATTTATCGAACTATTTAACAAGTACAAGATATTTCAAATAATTTTGATGCCTTTGAAATGTGGGTGTACAGGAGAGTGCTGAAGATTAGTTGGATAGTTAGGGTTACCAATGACGATGTCCTGGTCAGAATTAATAAAGGCCGAGAAATTGTATAAATAATAAAAAGACGCAAGCTAGAATATTTTGGTCACATAATGGGACACCCCGAAAGATACGAAATCCTATATTTAATACTACAAGGGAAAATTCCTAGCAAGCGTGGCTCGAGCAGGAAAAGAACATCCTGGTTGAAGAAATTACGACAATGGTTTGGAAAAACCATTGTCGTAGGTTGAATATGGTAGCCAGCATAATAACCAACGATCGTTAACGGTCATGGTACTTTAAGAAGAAGATGCATTTTATATCTCTGCAATCGCTCTTAAAGGTTATATGTTGGTTTGCTTCAATTATGGCTTTGATTATCCAATTAATGTCATAATTAATAATTAATAATGATCTCATTATTAACTTCAGTTGGTCGACTATAGTCAAATAAATGAATCCTTATTATAAGTATAATATGTAGCGCTGTTTTGATCATACTATGAACTGTCAAATTAACTTATACATGTCATTAAATTAACAAATGGAATCGTTGTTCTGACTACGTCAATTGAGTATACGTTAGATAATTATTTTGACGATATTTTTCTCTCTATGTAGAACATTGGTCATCTTTAAGTGAAAAATTTCCAAAACGAGGTTTTTTACTAATTTTACTAATCTTCTTTTAAAATGAGATACCAGTTATGATTACTCAATGAAGTAAAGTAGTTTTACAAAGAAAGCGACGGCGTTTAAAACTACAAAAGTTTGTGATTTGATTTACTACAATGATTAGTAAAATCGCAAAATAATATTTTAATTCAAAGTGCAACTGGCCATTTTGTATTGTGAGCCCAATTTTAAAATGAATTTTTTAATCGATGACTCATGATGATTTGCTACTATACCTAGAATAAAATGAAAATCGATGTGGACAATTTTTTACAAAAACTAAAAGGTCAATTTCTTCACCCAGAAGAAGAAGCAGTAGAAAAAGAAGTAGATGGCAGAAATCTGAACTTTTAACATTTAGATGACCGCGGTCCGTATTGAAATTGAATATGACATTTTCATGGTTGGAAGCTATTGCAAAAGACATATTTTGGCCAAGTGAAAAAGTGGAACTAATTTTATTATGACCGCTAAGAAGCGACACAGTTGTATGAAATTTTGCTAAAAATTCAGATAAACATAGATGTTAAGCATTGCAATGGTACGATATTCATGCAAATAAATTGTGATAAACATTTTCAAACACTAAAACACCAAAACACTAAAATTTTACTTTTTGCGCCCTCTAGTGCTTGAAAATGATTTTCATCATGAATAATAAAATTAGTCTCTTTTTATCACTTGGCTAAAATATGTATTTTTGAATCATCTCCCAACCCTAAAAGTGTCATATTCAATTTCGATGCGAACCGCGGTCATCTAGGCGTTAAAAATCTAGTTTTCTGTGAGACATAATGGTGAAGAAATTGATATTATAATTTTTTGCAAAAAATTGTTCTCATCGATTTTTAGTGGGTTCTAGGTATAGTAGCAGGTCATCATGGGTCATCAAATAAAAATATAGATTTTGAAATTGGGGTCACAGTTCAAAATGGCTAGTTGTTTTTATAAGAAAATGACTTGTTTGCAAATCGTATTTTTTTTACAACGTATCTTGTATATTTATTTTTCTACATTGCAATTTTATAAAATTTAAATAATTTTTAATTAATAATTGTAGCGTAACTACTTCTGAAGTAAACGAGAACTACACGCCTCCCTTCTACGTTACTTAAACACACTACCGCTAGATGACGGCTGTATATAAGTCACCACGACTCTGTATAAAAGGATTATTGCAGAATTGTGCTATAACTGCATCTCGATGTTTTACTACTTTTCTTTATAATCTCTTCTTCATTGTAACTGTTTTCGGTTCGACTTCTACCGTGGTCAATCTGAGAACTATTACATAATAAATTTTAAAAAATTACTAAAAAGTTTAATATTGAACAAATTTTCGAAAAATGCTTACTAATATATCAACAATTTTTTTGTAATATTCGCAAAATGAGTTGCGCCAACTTGTGTAGTAAAATTACCATGTAATTTTTTGTAATTTTACAAAACAGATATAGTAAAAATGTTTTGTAATTTTAAAATTTCAAAAATGACTTATGGAAATATTAGTTATAATTATTGATATTAAAAAAGTTTACTTTACGATATTATAAAATGTTTTAAAACGTTAAAACGTTTTTAATCAAAGTAGAACAGTAAAATTTGTCGTATGAGCATAACAAAAAACTTGTTTTCAATAAAATAGAACTGAAATACAATAAAAACTCGATTATCCGGACCTCAGTTATACGGATTCGCGATTATCCGGATTGTCAACCGCGTTCGTTTTTTCCTATTAAAACGGGGCACTTCGTAATCGTGCTTAAAACCGAGTGTGCGCATTCGAGCTCAAAGTGGCACATTCCGATCTCGGGAAAATGAAGCGCGCCGCTCCGCGTCGCGCTTCATTTGCCTCCCTCGCCCGGAAATGTGCCACTTTTCGCTCGAATGCGCACATCCTCGTATTTATCGGATATGCCTATATTATTATTTTATTCTTCAATTCAAAAAATTTAAAGTCGAATAAATTAGATCTATTTTTTGTTTGAAAAAGGTTAGATATTTTTCCTTAATAAAAATATTTTCGGGTGTTTAATAACACCGGCACACAAAATAAAAAAAGTTTTTTGTACACCGGACGCCATTTATCTACGGGCATGTTTTTTGACCCGCTGAATACGAATTTCAAGTCAGTTTAGGCCGTACAACCTCCGATTTCGAGTAAATTGCAAAAAATCGTAAAAAATAGCGAAAATTGGATGTTTTACTAATAAAAAAAATTTGTGGATCAAAGGCAAGCATAATTTACATGTATTTTGATCCGTTGAACACTAATTTCAAGTGTACAAAATCATAAGCCGTTTTAAATCTAAGAAAATTGTACCAAACCCATGAAAATTGAAAAACTCGCAAAAAAATTGGCATTATGTTGATAAAAAAAATTTTGTAGGCTCGGATCAAAAGAGATTTTCGTGTAATTTGATCTGATTAATCCAAATCTGTAATGCATTTGGCCCGTATTCCCTCAAAAATTCAAAAAATTGCATAAGACCGACAAAATAACAAAAAATTACAGTTAAAAAAATTGAAAAAATCTATTAAACACGATTAAAAACTTCTATTAGATGAAGAAAAACCGGTGTTCACAATTGTCATGAAAGAAACCGAAGCCTTCATTTTCATGGCATGATCGCTTGTGTCTGTAACCAGGGCACCTCCACGGGGTGACGGTGGCCAATTTTCATGGGTTTTGTACAATTTTCTTACATTTAAAACGGCTTATGATTTTGTACACTTGAAATTAGTATTCAACGGATCAAAATACATGTAAATTTTGCTTGCCTTTGATCCACAAATTTTTTGTATTACTTCTTCTTCTTCTTGTTCCCCTCCTACCGGAGATTGGAAATCATCATGGTTATTCTGACCCTGTCTACTGCTTTTCTGAATAATTCTCCCAAACTGCAATTGAACCATTCGCGGAGATTCCGCAACCAGGATATTCTTCTTCTGCCTACTGTACGTTTCCCTGTACTGTATTACTAAAACATCCAATTTTCGCTATTTTTTACGATTTTTTGCAATTTACTCGAAATCGGAGAGTGTACGGCCTAAACTGACTTGAAATTCGTATTCAGCGGGTCAAAAAACATGCCCGTAGATAGGTGGCGTCCGATGTACAGAAAACTTTTTTTATTTTGTATGCCGGTGATATTCGCATTTTTGATTAATTAAAATTGTATGAGCCAAATTTTCTGAAGTGGGCCACTAAAAATCAACTAGTTGATTTTTATATCATCTTTGTAGATTGTTGAAAGTTTTATATGTCAAAATTAAGGTCTCCAAATATTTTTGGGTAATTTTAATTTTTGTAAAAATTATAAACGTATTAGTTCTAAGGCACATTTTTTGACACTGTTGTAATTAGACTTCATATGGATTAATTCAATTTTTAAATATAAAAAAGTATTTATATGTTACATAGGGGGTGCATCAAAATTTTAGAATGACTTGGGTGGGGTATGTTTAAAAAAACTCTCCGATTTCGAGTAAATTGCAAAAAATCGTAAAAAATAGCGAAAATTGGATGTTTTAGTAATAAAAAAAAATTGTGGATCAAAGGCAAGCATAATTTACATGTATTTTGATCCGTTGAATACTAATTTCAAGTGTACAAAATCATAAGCCGTTTTAAATGTAAGAAAATTGTACAAAACCCATGAAAATTGGCCACCGTCACCCCGTGGAGGTGCCCTGGTTACAGACACAAGCGATCATGCCATGAAAATGAAGGCTTCGGTTTCTTTCATGACAATTGTGAACACCGGTTTTTCTTCATCTAATCGAAGTTTTTAATCGTGTTTAATAGATTTTTTTCAATTTTTTTAACTGTAATTTTTTGTTATTTTGTCGCTCTTATGCAATTTTTTGAGTTTTTGAGGGAATACGGGACAAATGCAATACAGATTCGGATTAACCAGATCAAATTACACGAAAATCTCTGTTGATCCGAGCCTACAAAATTTTTTTTATCAACATAATGCCAAGTTTTTTGCGAGTTTTTCAATTTTCATGGGTTTGGTACAATTTTCTTAGATGTAAAACGGCTTATGATTTTGTACACTTGAAATTAGTGTTCAACGGATCAAAATACATGTAAATTATGCTTGCCTTTGATCCACAAATTTTTTTTATTAGTAAAACATCCAATTTTCGCTATTTTTTACGATTTTTTGCAATTTACTCGAAATCGGAGGGTGTACGGCCTAAACTGACTTGAAATTCGTATTCAGCGGGTCAAAAAACATGCCCGTAGATAAATGGCGTCCGGTGTACAAAAAACTTTTTTTATTTTGTGTGCCGGTGTTATTAAACACCCGAAAATATTTTTATTAAGGAAAAATATCTAACCTTTTTCAAACAAAAAATAGATCTAATTTATTCGACTTTAAATTTTTTGAATTGAAGAATAAAATAATAATATAGGCATATCCGATAAATACGAGGATGTGCGCATTCGAGCGAAAAGTGGCACATTTCCGAGCGAGGGAGGCAAATGAAGCGCGACGCGGAGCGGCGCGCTTCATTTTCCCGAGATCGGAATGTGCCACTTTGAGCTCGAATGCGCACACTCGGTTTTAAGCACGATTACGAAGTGCCCCGTTTTAATAGGAAAAAACGAACGCGGTTGACAATCCGGATAATCGCGAATCCGTATAACTGAGGTCCGGATAATCGAGTTTTTATTGTATTTCAGTTCTATTTTATTGAAAACAAGTTTTTTGTTATGCTCATACGACAAATTTTACTGTTCTACTTTGATTAAAAACGTTTTAACGTTTTAAAACATTTTATAATATCGTAAAGTAAACTTTTTTAATATCAATAATTATAACTAATATGTCCATAAGTCATTTTTGAAATTTTAAAATTACAAAACATTTTTACTATATGTGTTTTGTAAAATTACAAAAAATTACATGGTATATTTAGTTCAGTTTGATTTAATTAATATTATTTGTAAGAGAGAAGAATAAGATAGGCAAATTCAATTATTAAGGAGTACCTATGTGCGCTTTGAAGCGAAACCTTTTTCCGAATACAAAATCAGGATTTTAAGGATTTGTTATTAATATAGTCCAATCCAATTAATACGAAGATGTGCGCATTCGAGCGAAAAGTGGCACTTTCCGAGCGAGGGAGGCAAATGAAGCGCGACGCGGAGCGGCGCGCTTTATTTTCCCGAGATCGGAAATGTGCCACTTTGAGCTCGAATGTGCACACTCCGCTTTTCGCCACGATTAACAATGATCAATTTACTTTTAATATTATCTAAACATTTTATGATTCTATTTGGTATTTTTTACTGGTGATTTTATAATTAATTCTTATTTGTTTCGATTTTTTTGTAAATAAATACCTAACAAGGTAAAATTGTTTTTTTTTCAATTATCCGGATGAGCTCAAACATTGATTAGTCCGGATAATCGAGTTTCCACTGTAGTTTCCTAATTCTCTTAAAGATTAATTATTTTACAAATAAGTACACCTGTTCCCGATTTCTGTCTTTATGCGATTAAAAAAAGGAAAAATTTAAAAATTTTGAAGAATATAATCTGTTTAAAGTATACCTATGTGCTACTCATATTGGATTTGTTTAGGTCTGTTCAGAAAATAACCGAGCATTGGGAATTACGCGCCAACGGAGATATTTAGTGATATGCGGTTGACAGCACTGCATAACGCATAACCCCCTTTAAAGCCACATGTTTTTTGGATTGCTAATATATGCTTTAGTTTTCGTGATATTTTTGTTGTCTCCAACGTGTTTAAGTGTTGGGGGCGATTTTCGAAATGTGCGATATCCTGTAGCAACTATGCAACGTAAGATTTTGCTTAAAACTGGGGAGAACTGTCACAAACGCGCTCCAACTTTTGAAAAAATCGGCAACGGAGAGCAGAGTTGTGGCAGGATTCATGGTTCTTGAACCATGACAACGTGCCGGACACTCAGTTTTGTCAATTCGTCAGTTTTTGCGAAAAATCAGATGGCTATCCTCCCATAGCACCTCTACTCGTCAGGCACCTCGCTCCTTGTTGAAAGGACAACATTTTCAGAGTATTGATGAAACCAAAGAAAATTTGTTACAGCCTTTAAAAGCCATCTCAAATGAAGCTATCCAAGACTGCTTCGCAAAATGGAAACACCGCTGGGAAAAGTGTGTCAATAGGGGCGGAGAGTACTTTAAAGGGGACAATATTTACTTATGTAACATATTTATAATTTTTCATGTAAAATTTTTTGAGTTTTGATGGGTAAAATCTTTTTTGTGTTGTTAAGTTGCTTCACAAAGTTTCAATAAAAGAAACGAAACGTTGCAAATTTAACAATTGTTGTTTTATTGAGTGTCCAATTCCATTGAACATTAAACATTACATTCCTAAATACAGAGTTAATTAATATTATTTGTAAGAATAAGATAGGCAAATTCAATTCTTAAGGAGTATGTGGACTTTCAAGCGAAAACTTTTTCCGAATAGAAAATCTGAATTTGCAGGATTTGTTATTAATATAGTCGAATCCAATTAATACGAAGATGTGCGCATTCGAGCGAAAAGTGGCACATTTCCGAGCGAGGGAAGCAAATGAAGCGCGACGCGGAGCGGCGCGCTTCATTTTCCCGAGATCGGAATGTGCCACTTTGAGCTCGAATGTGCACACTCCGCTTTTCGCCACAATCAACAATGATCAATTTACTTTTAATTTTACCTAAATATTTTATGATTCTTTTGGTATTTTTACTGTTGATTTTATAATTAATACTTATTTGTTTCGTTTTTTTTTGTAATAAATACCTAACAAGGTAAAATTGTTTTTTTTTCAATTATCCGGTTTTTCGATTATCCGGATGAGCTGCAACATTGATTAGTCCGGATAATCGAGTTTCCACTGTAGTTTCCTAATTCTCTTAAAGATTAATTATTTTACAAATAAGTACACCTGTTCCCGATTTCTGTCTTTATGCGATTAAAAAAAGGAAAAATTTAAAAATTTTGAAGAATATAATCTGTTTAAAGTATACCTATGTGCTACTCATATTGGATTTGTTTAGGTCTGTTCAGAAAATAACCGAGCATTGGGAATTACGCGCCAACGGAGATATTTAGTGATATGCGGTTGACACCACTGCATAATGCATAACCCCCTTTAAAGCCACATGTTTTTTGGATTGCTAATATATGCTTTAGTTTTCGTGATATTTTTGTTGTCTCCAACGTGTTTAAGTGTTGGGGGCGATTTTCGAAATGTGCGATATCCTGTAGCAACTATGCAACGTAAGATTTTGCTTAAAACTGGGGAGAACTGTCACAGACGCGCTCCAACTTTTGAAAAAATCCGCAAAGGAGAGCAGAGTTGTGGCAGGATTCATGGTTCTTGAACCATGACAACGTGCCCGGACACTCAGTTTTGCCAATTCGTCAGTTTTTTGCGAAAAATCAGATGGCTATCCTCCCATAGCATCTTTACTCGTCAGGCACCTCGCTCCTTGTTGAAAGGACAACATTTTCAGAGTATTGATGAAACCAAAGAAAATTTGTTACAGCCTTTAAAAGCCATCTCAAATGAAGCTACTAAGACTGCTTCGCAAAATGGAAACACCGCTGGGAAAAGTGTGTCAATAGGGGCGGAGAGTACTTTAAAGGGGACAATATTTACTTATGTAACATATTTACAATCTTTCATGTAGAATTTTTGAGTTTTGATGGGTAAAATCTTTTTTGTGTTGTTAAGTTGCTTCACAAAGTTTCAATAAAAGAAACGAAATTCAAATAAACATTTTATGATTCTATTTGGTATTTTTACTGGTGATTTTATAATTAATTCTTATTTGTTTCGATTTTTTGTAAATAAATACCTAACAAGGTAAAATTGTTTTTTTTTCAATTATCCGGATGAGCTCAAACATTGATTAGTCCGGATAATCGAGTTTCCACTGTAGTTTCCTAATTCTCTTAAAGATTAATTATTTTACAAATAAGTACACCTGTTCCCGATTTCTGTCTTTATGCGATTAAAAAGGAAAAATTTAAAATTTTGAAGAATATAATCTGTTTAAAGTATACCTATGTGCTACTCATATTGGATTTGTTTAGGTCTGTTCAGAAAATAACCGAGCATTGGGAATTACGCGCCAACGGAGATATTTAGTGATATGCGGTTGACAGCACTGCATAACGCATAACCCCCTTTAAAGCCACATGTTTTTTGGATTGCTAATATATGCTTTAGTTTTCGTGATATTTTTGTTGTCTCCAACGTGTTTAAGTGTTGGGGGCGATTTTCGAAATGTGCGATATCCTGTAGCAACTATGCAACGTAAGATTTTGCTTAAAACTGGGGAGAACTGTCACAAACGCGCTCCAACTTTTGAAAAAATCGGCAACGGAGAGCAGAGTTGTGGCAGGATTCATGGTTCTTGAACCATGACAACGTGCCCGGACACTCAGTTTTGTCAATTCGTCAGTTTTTTGCGAAAAATCAGATGGCTATCCTCCCATAGCACCTCTACTCGTCAGGCACCTCGCTCCTTGTTGAAAGGACAACATTTTCAGAGTATTGATGAAACCAAAGAAAATTTGTTACAGCCTTTAAAAGCCATCTCAAATGAAGCTATCCAAGACTGCTTCGCAAAATGGAAACACCGCTGGGAAAAGTGTGTCAATAGGGGCGGAGAGTACTTTAAAGGGGACAATATTTACTTATGTAACATATTTATAATTTTTCATGTAGAATTTTTGAGTTTTGATGGGTAAAATCTTTTTTGTGTTGTTAAGTTGCTTCACAAAGTTTCAATAAAAGAAACGAAACGTTGCAAATTTAACAATTGTTGTTTTATTGAGTGTCCAATTCCATTGAACATTAAACATTACATTCCTAAATACAGAGTTAATTAATATTATTTGTAAGAATAAGATAGGCAAATTCAATTCTTAAGGAGTATGTGGACTTTCAAGCGAAAACTTTTTCCGAATAGAAAATCTGAATTTGCAGGATTTGTTATTAATATAGTCGAATCCAATTAATACGAAGATGTGCGCATTCGAGCGAAAAGTGGCACATTTCCGAGCGAGGGAAGCAAATGAAGCGCGACGCGGAGCGGCGCGCTTCATTTTCCCGAGATCGGAATGTGCCACTTTGAGCTCGAATGTGCACACTCCGCTTTTCGCCACAATCAACAATGATCAATTTACTTTTAATTTTACCTAAATATTTTATGATTCTTTTTGGTATTTTTACTGTTGATTTTATAATTAATACTTATTTGTTTCGTTTTTTTTTGTAATAAATACCTAACAAGGTAAAATTGTTTTTTTTTCAATTATCCGGTTTTTCGATTATCCGGATGAGCTGCAACATTAATTAGTCCGGATAACCGAGTTTTCACTGTACCATTGTCCTATTAATTTTTTCGTAATATCTATATTTATTCAAAAAATTAATTGTACTTTGCTTGTTGTACATAGAAACATATCAATTTGACTAAACAGATCAAAAGAGAAGAAGAATTTCGAAGATCATTTCTTTTAACGTCAAAAATAAAACCCGGATTGTTTCTTATTGAAAAGCATCCTATACAATTCTCTTTCATCGAAATTCGTACATCCCTTTTTTATTTTTTAATAAACGAAAATCAATGTATAAAGCTTCATCGGAACACTTAATAAAAGACTAGAAAGAAAACTTCTTAAGAATGTCAACCGAAGACCGTGTTTGTATAAGGGAAACTTTTTATTCCGACAAACTTTTAAGTAACCCCCTACTTGGGATGTAGTTTGCTTTCTAATTTTTTCTGTTAATTGCAAGATCACGTTTTTTTTGGATTTCGCCAAAGAATAAAAAGTTCAACGCAACTAAAATAGCTCTCAGGCGAAAATATAAAAACAGCAAAGGAAAGCCGAGAATAATAGAATTAGATTCGAAAGGGTGAACTAATTACGAAAACATGAGGACGCATTAACGTAAAATTGAAAAGTGGACACATAGGATGTGCATTAGTTTAACCGAAAAAGTTTATCTTAACAAGGCTTAAAAAGTCCCAACATTTTTGTTCGAACACTGTTAATTACGAAATTTAATTTTTTTTTGAATAAGCGAATTAAAGTTAACTTTTGCGTAATGCAAAATCAACATCAAATCGTACTTTAAACTTTCGACAAAACGAAAAGCTGCAGTAGTCAAAAGTTTTAATTATCGTGTTCCGCGAAGTAGATGGCCATATTAAAAACTGACGTTCGCCTGTAATTTTTCATTCCACATTCGCCGCAATAAAAAAATATAACAACCACTTCATTTTGAATTGCTGATTGCCTACTATTCACGTTTGAAAAACGAACACATATTTTAAACGGCAAAGAATTAGTTCTCATCTTCGACGCGACAAACGCGAACCAACAAAAAAGAGGAAATATACGTTTTATTCAAATTTTTCTAACGAATTTTTCGTGGGCAACTCGAGGTAATTTGACTTTTAGATTTTTATTTCTGGAACGTAATATAAAAAAATAAGAAAAAAATTCAATATAGAAAGAAAAACTAGAAACATTTGTAGATATATTTTTTAATAAGTTCAAAATAAAAATTCTAACAAAAAAACAATAAAAAGAATACTTTTTATATTTTTCTAAAAACAGATACGTGTGATTTTTTTTTAATAAAAAAAACAGAAAAAAACAAAGCTTCATTTTAGGAGTTGAAATAAAAAATTAGATTTAAAACTTGGGTTTCAAACCAAATAGAGAAATTGTAGGTGTTGGAAAATTAAATGGAACTATTAACTTCTCAAATTACTAACAATTCTTTGGGCGTACAAATGATTTCAATAAATTATCGGCCATATTAAATAAGGGATCTAAAGTAACACTTTTGGTATTGGCTTCAAATTAATTTGTCTTCGCGTTAATTAAATTTGGTGCGTGAGAAGCATTAACCAAAATTTAATGGCAGTGCTTCTGAAACTCTTTTAGTTGGATCCTGCATTTTTCAATTAAAATATACAGTGTGTCCCAAATAGAGTAGGATAACATGGGTATCTTTCTTATTAGTGAAGATAGAAGTTAGGTTAAATAAACAATGTTTTGCAGTTTTATGTGCCCATTCAGATTTTGTTAAGAACATTTTAAAATTCCGAATAGTTCCGAAGTTATCGTAAAAAAACTGAAAATTGTCATTTTCTTTAATGTCAAATAACTTTGTAATTATAAAAATTACAAAAAAAAGTTTAATATAAAAATTACTAGGTTTCATAAAATACAAATAGAAATTAAATCAAAATTAAATTCAAAATGGGGGTTTCCAAGGTATTGATACCAACTTTCTTATTTTAAATGGACGCCATATTGAATTTTTACATAGTTAAATAGCATTTTTTTTTCTCTTTTCAACCATGTATAACAATCCATATTTAAATAAAAAATTATTAACAATATTAAATTTTTCTGTTTTAAATCAAGTAGCCATGAATTATCAAAGAACAATAAAACAGCATAATACAAGCCAAGGTCATTATATTTATTTTGTGACTGATATTGTAATTTTTTTGAATAATAATAATTATTACCTTATATATAATTCAAAATGGCAAAGTTTTTAACTAAGCAGTATATGTTTTGTACCTACATTAAATGTTATAAAAGGTCCTGCCTTGCTGCACAAACATACTTTAACATTTTTAAAAAAAAAAAGCAACGAAACCTTAAAATGTTTAAAAGATTGGATGTGAATATGCAGAAGTATGGATGTTTACAGTAACCAAATTGAAGCAATGTGGAAGATGATCTTCATTTTTTTTTTGAAAACTGTTAAAGTATGTTTGTGCAGCAACGCAGGAGTTTTTGTAACATTTAATGTAGGTACAAAACATATCATACTGGTCAATTAAAAACTTTGCAATTTTGAATTATTTATAATGTAATAATTATTATTATTCAAAAAACTTACAATATCAGTCAAAAAATAAATATAATGACCTTGGCTTGTATTATGCTGTTTTATTGTTCATTGATAATTCATGGCTACTTGATTTAAAACAAAAAAAATTAATATTGTTGATAATTTTTTATTTAAATATGGGTTGTTATACATGGTTGAAAAGAGAAGAAAAATGCTATTTAACTATGTAAAAATCCAATATAGCGCACATTTAAAATAAGAAAGTTGGTATCAATATCTTGAAAACCGCCATTTTGAATTTGATTGTGACTTAATTTCTATTTGTATTTTATGAAAAATAGTAACTTTTATATTAAATTTTTTTTTGTAATTTTTATAATTACAAAGTTATTTAACATTAAAGAAAATGACAATTTTCAGTTTTTTGACGATAACTTCGGAACTATTCGGAATTTTAAAATTTTCTTAACAGAATCTAAATGGGCACCTAAAACTGCAAAACGTTGCCCATTTAACCAAACTTCTATCTTCACTAATAAGAAAGATACCCATGTTAGCCTACTCTATTTGGGACACACTGTATACGGAAGTATTTAACTGAACTTCGATTTCGACTTATCGAGGTTCGACTGTACTTTTAAACTAGACTAGATGGGAGACTTCATCGTACATGAAAAAGAAATACTTTAACTTTTTCCTAATTTGGACTCTTATTTCCCAATCTTTTTTTTAACATGCCCCACCCCAGTCATTCTAAAATTTTTATGCACCCCAATGTAACATATAAATATTTTTTTATATTTAAAAATTGAATTAATCAATAAATGAAGTCTAATTACAACATGAGAGAGTGGCGTGGCGCAAAGGTTGAGTGTATGGACCGATGCGCTAAGCGACCTGGGTTCAACCCCACGCTAAAACCATCTTAAAATTATACGCCTCTCTCCCCTTGCAAGGCATTGGGCAACCAGCAAGGGTAAAACTGCCCCACGAAAATTTCCCCAATAACACCCCTTGTGTCTTTGACATACTATGACATACACAACAAAAGGCACAAGCGGGGAAATAGCCTACGCCCGGATTCGGGCACACGGCACTTTAAGAAAAAGAATTACAACAGTGTATACAAAATGCGCCTTAAAACTAATTTGTTTATAATTTTCAGAAAAATGAAAATTACCCAAAAATATTTGGAGACATTAATTTTGACATATAAACTTTCAACAATCTACAAAATATGATATACCATAAAAATCAACTAGTTGATTTTTAGTGGCCTACTTCAGAAAATTTGACTCATATACAATTTTAATTAATCAAAACCGCGAATTAGTAAACATTCGAAAGTACACCCGAAAATATTTTTATCAAGCTCGTTACAATTAGGCGTGCGGAAGAGCATCATGATGACTTATCAAAAGAAATAAAATCTATAACCTTTTCAATCCAAAAATAGATCTAATTTATTTGACTTTTAATTTTTTGAATTGAAGAAAAATTATAATATAGGCAAATCCGATAAATACGAGGATGTGCGCATTCGAGCGAAAAGTGGCACATTTCCGAGCGAGGGAGGCAAATGAAGCGCGACGCGGAGCGGCGCGCTTCATTTTCCCGAGATCGGAATGTGCCACTTTGAGCTCGAATGTGCACACTCGGTTTTAAGCACGACTACAAAGTATCCCGTTTTAACAGGAAAAAAATTGGACAAATTTATAGGTACCAGGCTGTTCAATAAGTTTTGTCGTTCGATAAGAAAAACACAATTTTATGGTTCAAAATACACTTTATTATTCAGTATAATCTCCCTGAAGATTAATACACTTGCTCCAACGATCCTCCAATCTGTGGATCCCATCCCTGAATTGAGAATCCGGAAGGTCTGCAAAATACGCTTCAACAGCCGTTATGACCTCTTCATTTGATGAAAAACGCTTGCCACGCATAAATTTTTTGAGTTCTGGAAACAAATGGAGGTCGCTGGGGGCCAAATCTGGTGAATACGGTGGATGCTCCAACAATTCGAACTTTAATTCATGGATTTTAGCCATTGTCAAAATGCTCTTGTGACACGGTGCATTGTCCTGATGAAAAAGGATTTTTTACACGAATTTTTTCCTTCAACTGGTCCAAAAGGTTGCAATAATATTCAGAATTAATTGTTTTACCAGTTTGCAAGTAATCCACAAACAAAATTCTTTCGCATCCCAAAAACAGATGCCATAACCTTCTTGGCCGATTTCCGGACACGAACTCGTTTCGAAGCCGAACAACCAGGTTCACACCACTCTTTAGCCTCTTGTTTTGATTCAGGATCATGGTGATAGACCCAAGTCTCATCCATAGTGATGAATCGACGCACAAAATCCACTTTATCCTTTTGAAAACGCTCCAAATGTTGCTGAGAAAGTCGCATTCGAATGTGTTTTTGTTCCATTGTTAGCGAATGCGGCACCCATTGTGCACACAGCTTTCTAAAACCCAAAATTTCACTTAAAATATGGCTCACACTGCCTAATGAGATGTGTAGAGCCTCTACTAAATTTCTCTCAGTCAATCGACGATCTTCCAAAACCATATCCTGTATTTTGGCTATGATTTCTGGTGTTGATGCGTTTTTTGGACGTCCTTCACGTGGATCGTCTTCAAGACTTGTACGACCACGTTTAAATTCAGCAACCCATCTTTCTACTGTTCTAATTGTAGGTGAACAATCATTATACACTTTTAACATTCGTTCGTGAATTTCTTTTCCAAAAATAAGAATTTTATCACTGCACGATATTCAATTTTTTCCATTGTAAAAAAATACTGTGACACGGCGACACTAAATGGCTTGTAAACAAAGAATGAATTGACAGATTGAAATGAAACTTCACATACGTTCATATGAAGAGTGTAGCAACAAAACAAAAAAAATTTGGGCTAGTAGCAACGCCCTCTCTTATCGAACGACAAAACTTATTGAACAACCTGGTATATGTTACCTTACTAAGCAAAATTTAAATTTTGCATTTCAAAGAAAGATGGGAAATGTAGAAAAATGCAATTAATACAAAGATGTGCGCATTCGAGCGAAAAGTGGCACATTTCCGAGCGAGGGAGGCAAATGAAGCGCGACGCGGAGCGGCGCGCTTCATTTTCCCGAGATCGGAATGTGCCACTTTGAGCTCGAATGTGCACACTCGGCTTTAAGCACGATTATAAAGCATCCCGTTTTAACAGGAAAAAACGAACGCGGTTGACAATCCGGATAATCGCGAATACGTATAACTGAGGTCCGAATAATCGAGGTTTTACTGTATTTTATTTTTAGTAAGCATTTCAGCACGGAAACAACGCATGGTAAGGCATTCGGAAATTTAAACGTCTATAATAATTTTAATTCCAGAAAATATTCGTGAAAAGCTTGATTTATTTTCAGAATTTTATAAGAAGCGTGGGCTGTGACTGGTACTTGAGTAAAATATAGGGAAGACGTGCGAATGATAAGTACGCAAAGAAAAGCGGAGATGAGACGCTGTGTTTTATAAGCTGTTGACGGAATATCTATTGTTCTAAATTTTAAGATTTGAAAGCTAGCTTTTTTCGTTAACAAAAAATGTAGAATTTTAAGCGAATCTTAAAAGCTTCGTAATTTATTTGATGCACGGTTAATTAACGTTTTGAAGTGCGCTGCAATGTTTGGAAATTAAAAGGGAAATTGGATCGTAATTGTGGTTTTTGTAAACAAATGTAAAACCATTTCTAACCGAATATTGTGTGTTGTGCACAAAATTACAATATTTGGTTTGGACCTTTATCATAAAACTTTCTGATGTAAATTTAATGATTCCATTTTGCATGTTTGTATATGTAGGTCCATTAATTGTTTTATTAATGTACCTACACATATTTTTCGGTGCTCCTACTTTTGGATCAATTTTAATATCGAAAGCTGTAAATGTAAACTGCCAAAAGGTATTAAAATTTTACAGCTATTTAGTTGTTTGTCGGAATAATACATTTTACATAAAAACGACAGTAAAACTGAAGCAGTTTATGTAGATATTGAAGACGACCCATTAAAAATTATGCTCAAAATTTTATTGAGTGATTAATTGTTTATCGTTGCAAAAACTTTAATCGAACATAACTAATTTATTATTAAGAATTTCATATAGAATAAGTGTTATGCATACTTAAATTTTCTTCGGACCGTTTTACGACGATAACATTAAAATTTCTTGAAATGACCGTAAAATCGCAGAAAATTGTCTAAATAAACAAGTTACGTAATATAATCGCAAGATTACATTTGGTAATTTTTATGGCTTATATGACAGTTTTTAGTGAACGAAACTGACAAGCTGACAAGGTGTCTATTCAGTTTCTTATACCGTACATACTTTCTGTTATATCTACTAATATGTATAAATGTAAAAGTGTGTTTGTTGGTTTGTTCTTCTTTCACTAGTCCGGTCAAATTAGACATAAAATAGTGGTCAATTAACAAAAATTCCGACAGAGCTAAATTTTGGTTGAGACCTTGGGCACACCATTAGAAATAAAGTGCCAAAGTCCCCATCGATCCAATGTGTGCTAAAAAAGTTAATCGGGGTCAAAGGTCAAAATTTGAGGTTTTTCGAAAACGGTAAGTTTTATTAAAAAAGTAACTCAAACAAAAATTATAGATCTTAAAATTATCTACAAAAATGGTCCTTATACTTTTTTTTCTAAAAATCACTATTCGTGAAATATCGCGATTCTACACTAAAGAAAAAAATAAAAGGGTCAAAAATTTTCGAATAAAAGATCTGAAAACTAGAATCTTCGAACTTTAAAAAGCCTTTTTTAAATTTTAGATACGACCATTTTTCACTGAAATATAGCCTGTCAAAAATCACCAAAAGATTTAAAAAATTTTCTTGACCCTTTAATTTTTTGCTATAGTGTAAAATTGCGATATCTAACGAATGGCGATTCTTAGAAAAAAAGTATACGAACCATTTTTGTAGATAATTTTAAGATCTATAGTTTTTGTCTGAACTACTTTTTTGATAAAACTAAACGTTTTCAAAAAAAATCCAAAAAACCTCCAATTTTGACCTTTGACCCCGAATAACTTTTTTAGCACATATGGGATCGATGGGGACTTTTGACACTTTATTTCTAATGGTGTACCCAAGGTCTCAACCAAAATTTAACTCTGTCGGAATTTTTGTTATTTGAAATGTCTATTTTGACTGGACTACACGTAGAAACGTAGTAACGAATCGACGTGATTTTTAGCATTGAGTTACTTTATGGGCGGGAGACTGTCATAGGCTACTTTTTATCCCGGAAAAATGTACGGTTACTGGGGGATTTAACGTAGTGCACGG
Organism: Sinopyrophorus schimmeli; assembly: GCA_036325965.1. Taxonomy (NCBI): domain Eukaryota; kingdom Metazoa; phylum Arthropoda; class Insecta; order Coleoptera; family Elateridae; genus Sinopyrophorus; species Sinopyrophorus schimmeli. The sequence continues at coordinate 860,202 of JARFIZ010000089.1, read as the reverse complement.
AAGCGACGCTACGGGTAAAGTCTATCGACGTGTTTTCTACATAGAGGTAGTTTATGAATAGTATAATGACATAGGCTACTTTTTATCCCGGAAAAAAGGACGGTTTCTGTGGAATAGCTCTAGAGTGTAATTCTATAATTATCTCGTCATGGTAAAACGGCTGGAGGAATTTCAATTAAATTTGGTATGAAGTTGCCTTACATCTTGGAATGACACATAAGATACTTTTTATCCCGGAAAAATGCACGGTTCCTGTGGGATAGCTATTTAGCATAATTCTGTAGTTTTGATGAAACTTTGTGTGGAGATTTCATAGGGACATATAATGACCTAAAATACCATTTATCACACCTCGATCGAAACTTCACTCTCCAACCTTATTTTGCGAGACAAAAGTGCTACATTGTCGCTCAGCTAAGTAATCAATACGTACCTATACTTCGACTATTTTGGACGTATATCAAACTCTTTCATGTTGTCTAACAACAACTTATGTGCAATTAATGAAATAATGTACAAGTAAAATATAATAAAAAATAAATGATATTTCCATTTTAACCAATAATTGTAAATGTCAAAAAATCAGGGAATTCATGTGATAATAATGATTTAGAAGAAATTATCAAGGGATTTCAATCTTCGTGTGATAAAAAATCGCGTACGTACTACGCGTGTTTGTCACCCTCACCATCGGCTTGGGAGACAATATAACACGGGCTGAAGTGTAGGGGGAAAGTGGCATGAAACAGCCAAGTTTTGAAAAAGCCATTATCAATTACGCGGTAGTTTTCATACGAATCGTTCATGTATTATTATTTTAAGATAGCAACGCTAGCCAGAAATCCCCCACAAAAATTTGACCGTTTACCGTCAATAAATGGCGCCGATACGACGTATTGAAGATTTTGTCGTCAAAAAGTAAGGTTTTGAGTTCAGTTTATTTGTTTTCTAACGCCTATACGTACAAAACTAATAATAATATGATTACACTATAATTTTATAGATATATTAGGTCTTCTAATAACGTATATATTTTGTAGACTAATCTTTGATTTCATAGTAATTTTCGAGATTTTGTTTCTTGAGAGAATATGTTTTGAAATAGCCGGACTCCAGTGTAATGAAAAAGCCACCTTTTAATTGCATAAAATGCAATAATAATCGTAGTAACAGCAATCAAGAGTAGTACCGATGCAAAATTGTAATGGTTGGGCATATAAATCCTGTGGCGTAAAAGGGAAATTGCATTATTTTTGCTAAAAACGTTTTTAAGTTTTTGCAATGATTGATCTCAAACGTCAAATTTTTTGACAGTTTCTTAGATTTATGTAAGTCAATATTTTATCGAGAGTTTGCGTTATTTAAAACGTTTTATAATTATATAAGATCTAAAATTATAGCTTAAGATTATTATTAAATAATATCTTCGTTAATGTGCAGTTTTAATCTTGTAATAAGAACATGGCTTTTTCAAAAATTGGGTTGGCTGTTTCAATACCTATAGGTTATGAAAAAGCCAAATTTTATTTTTTTTATAAATGATTAGAAGTCGAAAAATATCGTTAATTTTGAAAAATGTTTTATGACATTACGTACATAAATGCATGAACAATTACAGATTTAAAAAAAAAATTGATTTATTTATGTCCTTCTATATTATTTATCCCTTTTTTTAAAACTGGCTGTTTCATGCCACTTTCCCCCTACTAATACTATCGTCCCTAGGTGTGCAATATACTATTTCATCTCAGAAAATTGCATAGTTCGAGTAGGATTCAAACTTAGCCCAAATGTACAACAAAACGTTATTTTTTGCTCTGTTTACATAATCACTAGTGTTTAAAAAAAATTGATATATTATATTCACTCTCGCATTCAAATATCGCAGGATACTGAGATATAAAAATTCTTTCTAAATCACAGCCCTTAATTCCAATATTAACAGGTCTCTTATCGAACTCAATGTTTTTCCATTTAAATAACATAGAAAAATTATTTTTTTACACTATTCACTCTCACACTCGATGTAATCTTTTTTTCATAAAATTAATTCATGATACTTTATCAGCTTTAAATTCGTCACAAAGAATCTCCTTGAGTCAAATTTCTATTGATAATATCTTACTAATCTTTCACACAGCAGCGGAGCAACTGGTCGACGTGGCCTTTTTTGCATTGAGAAAATTTATGGGCCTAAGAGCGATAAAAGCTGCTTTTTACCTTGGAAAAATCCACGGTTCCTGTGGGATTCAAACTTAGCCCACGTGAGTAAAGCTGCGGGTAGAAGCTTGTTGGTAATATGTTATGATTGATGGAAATCAATTACAGTAAAACCTCTAAATAGTGGCCACAAAATTGACGGCGAAGATGACCGTTATAGTGAGGTGACCGCTATAAGGAGGTGGCCACTATTTAGTCTTGAATCGATAAAAAAAGCTAATTATTATTGTCTTCGCTATTAAAATAAATATAAATATATTATATTAAATATCCTATACAAAAAATACTTCGTTGAATATATTTCGAGTTATTGTGGCTGGCTTCACATACCCACAAACAAATAAAAAACCAATCTGATAGCTTTCACAAACAGCAAAAAAGTATGTTGGAAAATGCAGAAAAAAGTATAAATTTAGTCAACGCTTTAGTTTGAATTTTAGCGGCCTGACAAACAGTTTCGCCAACTATGATTTTAAATTGTTTTGATTCTTGGAGAAAGTGTTCAGCAAGAAAAGGATTTTGAGGAGGAAGACGATATTCCATTAGCTCAGCTCTTTGTTGTATTACAAGAAATAAGTCAAACAAATTATGCATCTATTGTTAATTAACCGAATATCTTGATTTTGGGATACAGGAAATAATAAGTCAAATAATGCATGATAAAAAAAGTGATTCAAACCTTGTTTTTGAAACTTATCAGATTGGTCTTCTATTTGTTTGTGGCAACGTGAAGTCAGCCACAATAACACCAAATGTATTAAACTAAGCTCTTATACTGCATACGATGTTTAGCACAAAAGATCGTTAGTTACACCTTTTTCTGTAGTAGTGAACCGCTAACCGGAAGTAAAATGTTAGGTATTTCTCTAGAAGTGGCCGTGGCCGTATTAGAAGGGTGGCCATTATTAGGAGCGTTATTCTTACAGGAATTTCTATATAATTGGTTTGCATATTTGAAAACCGTCCATTTTGAAAGGTGATCGCTATTAAAAGGTGGTCTATAATAGGGGTTTTATTTGGAAAGGCTTTGGTTTGCACTCATTCAATTTCAATTCTGCAATCCGCAAATCATGAGTGGTCGTTGGTATTTTTAAATAGTTTTGAATGTTTTTGATAAAGGAAAATATATAGAAGATGCATTATACTATTTATTTGAAATTCATCAGACGATGGCATAGAAATCGGGTTTTTTTGCAGAGATTTGTCGGTAAATCATATACATATAAGGCAAGTAAATAACTAATCTTCAAGCATTGACATTAAATTATTTTTTTATAAAATTACATGAACTATACGATTTTTATATTATGTTAATATTTCAAGGACATTCAATATTAATCACATTTGAAGTAGAGGGAGGAAACAAATAACGGCATACTTGTTGGGTGTAAAAACTTTTAAATTGTTAACTTAATATTTAATGTAGGTTCGTCACTTGAATAGACCAATGTTTTCCAATAGTGGAAGTTAGATGGTGCTAGTGTTATATCGGTTTATTTATTTTTCCGATAAGGTAAGCATCTTATTTTTGAGTTTTTTTTTTACTTTTATTTCTAAGAACAGTTTACGTAAATAAAAAACTGTTTTAAATTTAAGTTTTACTAAATTATTTGCAATTAATATAAGTTACAATTAATAATTTCATAGACTAAATAGTAAATGACTGTTCACTGATGTGACACATTTAAAATAGCCGAAATCATAGATGTCACCAAAAACAAATAAATGGCAGATATGCAACATTACATACAAGTCATTTTTTCCTCGTCTTACAAAGATTTTACACAAGGAAATCACAAGCTACTGCTGTCAATCCTTTTCCAAAAATTGCAGAGAACAACTCATTTGGTCATTGTCAAGTTTATAAAAATTTATAGCTGTAGTCTACCAAAATTTTTAAAACCTGTTAAAAAAGTATTATAAGGGGTTTGAATAGGGTTGTGAATGTTAGAGGCGATCACTTATTTTGAGTAATAACTAAATTAATTTAATAATGAATTAACGCTTAATAACTAAAGTAGCTAAAATAACGATTACTTGTTTAACTAATTTATTTTCACTGTTACACTTTTAATTAATTTATTGACACACTATTTATTTATTTTCACTGTTGGCCGCAATTATTTCGATGTATCTTGAGTACTCCAACTATGAGGTTTCGCGTCGGAAATTTCCGAGAAACTTCTTAGATGATCTGGAGTTTCCAGAGCATTCCACTCGCGACCTAACCTTCAAATACGTATGCGTTTAGAGTCGTCGTATTTTAGACGCTTGTTGTAGAGAACGCTAGAGGGCCTCTTTCGTTCTTCTTTATCATTGAACATTTTTCGATAATATTTTAAAATCTTTTTTTACTTTTGCAAGTTAAAACAATCATTGACGCTTATAGAGAGTTTATCAAGTTTTGAAAACCAAGCCGCGGTTTTCAGTACATGAAATATTGATCATCAAAGACAAAAGTGTTATTTTTCATTCTACCACTGATATCTCGAAAACGAATTAAAGCTGAATGATCTATACATTGACTAAATCAGGAAAAATGTTTCAGATTGTTAGTTCAGGTACAGGTTTGAAAAAAGAAAATTTTTGGCTCTATACTTTGTCCGGCGAACAGAAATAGTTAAGCCACTCCCACAAATGCGCGCTAAATTTAAATATAATTTTTTCTATTGGCTTAATTTTTAAAGCACCCATAAAGCAACCATATAAGCATTTATGACCTGCAAGAACGGGGACAAACTTGATTATTAATTTGTACCGTGTGAAACTGGGCACTGCATACATTGGTTCAATTTAGTGGGGCGTGGCTTAACTATTTCTGTTGGCCGGATACTGTATAGATATTTCTTCTGGTTGTGCAATTTGGAATTTTTTTTGCTCCCTTAATTTTTGCGAGGAGTGTACTTAATTTTTTTACCCATTTGATATTTGTTTACCTACATCTTCCTACCATTTTTTTGCAGTGTAATTTTAAATAACGGACAAACTTTCATTCCCCTCATGTGTGATTTATAAAAAAGTTTTACTGTATTAATTTTTGTTAAAACGTAGTTGCTATTTCTTTTAAAACCCTAATTCAATAACTTTTCTAATGCAATTTTACTTTATTTCCAACTTGGTATTTAGAAGGATATAATTTGCAAAGCTTGCAATTAGTGTTCCTTTAAATTAATCGTCGGTCCAATTAAAAGTTTTTGATACAGATTTAGGGATATTGAAACCAAACATAAAGTGATCACATTTCTTCTAATTAATTTATTAAAATGTAATTAATTTACAATCATAAAAGATTAAATTATAATCAATATACTTATTAACAAATTTATTTTTCATTTAAAAACATAAAATGTGTTTATTCTTGTTAAAACTAAAAATAGCGAAAATCAAAGCCTTCACATATCGAATGGATTGCATCCAACCTAAAAAAAGATTGTTTGAGATTACGATGCTTTCAAAATAGGCGTAAAAAAGTTGCTTACATTTTTGCTTTCCCTCATTGCGCACTCAATCATATTATAGGCGGTTTGGCATTCGTTTTCTGCATCGGTCACTAAAAATAAACATTTATAACGCTTTGGTAAAGCATAGAGGCAAAGATGAAATGTTTACCTTCGCCCATGCAAGTATCGATTACAGTTTTCACTTTTCCATATAATTCCTCGTCGAAAGGTTTGATTTGCGAGATAGTTTTATAGGTTCCTTCTTTATCAATTTTACCATCGGCCGATAGCTGCAATTTTATAAATTCATAATTGAACGCCTTCTAGATAAAATAATGGTACTTACGAAGCCGAACTTTTTGTTCATGCAGGCCATAAAGCATTTGCCGGTTTCGGTTGTTGGTAATTCGCGGCGTTTCAGGGTTGCAAGATCATCTAAAATGTAAAGTGTTAACTAATGGAGATTATAAAGCGTTATAAAAGCTCATAATTGAAGTTATACTTTTATTTGGCGCTTTGAGAGTAGAATGTGAGTAGGCAACGGAAGTTGCGCGCGCAAAACTAGCGCAAATTCGATAATTAAGAAAGTAATTTAATTATTGTGAATCGTGCTTAAAACGAACTGTGCACATTCGAGCTCAAAGTGGCACATTCCGATCTCGGGAAAATGAAGCGCGCCGCTCCGCGTCGCGCTTATTTTGCCTCCCTCGCTCGGAAATGTGCCACTTTTCGCTCGAATGCGCACATCTTTGTATTTATTATATTTATCTACTTTATCCTTAACTCTTTCAAATCAAAATATTAAATCAAGTTTGGTAAATATCGATTTTATGTATTTACCATAGCAATGAGTGAAAGAGAGCGAAAAGATATGACAATCTCGTCAGTGCAAGTGCGAGAGAACGATTAAAATTGTTCAATTGATTTTTTGTCGAATTTATTGGTCCAAATAATTGTGAATCATGCTTAAAACCGAGTGCGCACATTCGAGCTCAAAGTGGCACACCGTATCAGGGCACGGTATAATTTGTTACCTACAAAAAAATTGCGACGTATGTCAGTGAGTACGCACGTATAAATGTCTTTAAAGATTGATTTTTAATTTATTTCCTTTGTTAACTGCGCTTTTGCGACAATGCCTCGTGAAAAGTCTTCTGTGTACTGCGGGATGTGTTGTCAACAAATTTGTGATTTGTCGATGGCTGAGACGGCTGGCACAGCCTGTAAACATAAATTTCACACAATGTGTATTATGGTTCGTTGTTGTTTACAAGCGAAATCAGATGTCAAAGGCTTCATTGCCGATAAATGTCCGGTATGTCCGGTACCTCTGGATTCTTATGCGGTGTTAGTACAAATAAATAAGAAGTTAGATTTGTTGACAGTTTTAGACTCTAAGCTCACTGCTTTGACAGAGCGTGTAGATAAAATTCAGGATAGTTACATTTCGCTAGAGAATCGTGTTTCGAAACTGGAGTCAAGGCGTTTGCCAAATATCGAGTCATCAACTGGCGCTGCGTTTGTTAAGCAAGTTGCAAATTGTATAAAAGCAACTACTGACATAAATATAGAAAAACGTCAGCTAGAATTGGAGACAAGGATGCTCAGTGATCAATTTGTTATTTCAGGAGTCTCTGAGACGATTTCTGAGACGACTTCTAGTAATTTGGTGCATACTGTGGTCAGGTTAGGTTCGCTATTGGGTGTTCCGGATCTAGCAGTGGATTGTTTTCATTATGTAGACAGGATTGGAAAGAAAGGTGGTCCTGGTGGAAGCCGAGACATTATAGTTAAGTGTAAGTCGCCGCAGCTTGTTGGCGCCTTTGTCTCAGCTAAGAAGAAACATCGGGACTTTACAGCAAATATTTTGTACCCGCAGCTAGATAAGATACCAATTTATGTCAGCAAGAGATACCCTTCAACGTTATATAAGCTAAGACAATCTGTAATAAAGAAGTATCCGGCGATTAATAGAAGAAATGTCTGGATTGCTGGTTCCAGTGTTTGTATAAAATTGAAAGAGGGATCTGAACCAATTAAGGTTTATCCGTCTACAGATCTGGGCAATGTCCCGGGTCTATCAGCATAATATTTGAATATTGACTCTGTACAACTCCCTTCGGCTGCTGTTCTTGTGCATATTAATCAACTAAAAATTTGTCACCTTAATGCTCAGTCTCTTGTGCCCCATATTGACGAATTTCGAGAATATTTCAGATCTAACTATTACGACGTTATTGCGGTGTCGGAGACTTGGCTCAATTCAAACGTTGTTGATGCTCAAATCAGTTTGCCCATGTTCCATCTACATAGAAACGATCGGAAACGTCGGCATGGCGGTGGGGTTGCTATATTTGTGCGAAATATATTCTCGTCGCGGATTGTTGCGTGGTCACACAATAACTGGGATGGTCGTCCTGAATATTTATTAATTGAACTGTGGTCTGTTGACAAGAAAAAATTTTAATTAGTGTTATTTATAGACCACCACATACTGCTCTGCTGAAAGACTTTGAAGAAGACTTTGACGTACTTCTGCCGGTATATAATAACATTGTAATTATTGGAGACTTGAATATTAATATGCTACATGATACCTATGAAACCAAATGCCTTAAAGACTTTTGCAATGTTCACAGCTTGTATTTAGTTCCGTTCAGTAGTACTCATCATACTTCTACGTCTGATACGTGGATTGATCATTGTATGGTAAATGATCAGTCAACTGTGATTTCTTCTGCTCAGACATTAGAGCCTTTTCTATCGGGACATGATGCTATATCTGTCTGTGTGGATTTTACAGTACCCAGACAGCAGTTTAAGCAATTAAGATGTCGCAATTGGAAACTGGTAAATCGGGAGTCTATAGAGAGGCAACTGTTGAGCTGTAGTTTGCCTGTTGTGGATTACAGTATCTCCATAAATGATTTAATCTCTGATTTAAATCAAGGTATCCTTCGAATTCTAGATGGAATTGCCCTGAACACGTGATTAAAACTTCTCGTCCGCCTGCTCCATGGTTCACTAATGATATTCGTGGGGAAATAATAAGTCAAATAATGCATGATAAAAAGTGATTCAAACCTTGTTTTTGAAACTTATCAGATTGGTCTTCTATTTTTTTCCAACAAAATAACACCAAATGTATTAAACTAAGCTCTTATACTGCATACGATGTTTAGCACAAAAGATCGTTAGTTACACCTTTTTCTGTAGTACTGAACCGCTAACCGGAAGTAAAATGTTAGGTATTTCACTAGAAGTGGCCGTGGCCGTATTAGAGGAGTGGCCATTATTAGGAGCGTTATTCTTACAGGAATTTCTATATAATTGGTTTGTATATTTGAAAACTGTCCATTTTGAAAGGTGATCGCTATTAAAAGGTGGTCTATAATAGGGGTTTTATTTGGAAAGGCTTTGGTTTGCACTCATTCAATTTCAATTCTGCAATCCGCAAATCATGAGTGGTCGTTGGTATTTTTAAATAGTTTTGAATGTTTTTGAAAAAGGAAAATATATAGAAGATGCATTATACTATTTATTTGAAATTCATCAGACGATGGCCTAGAAATCGGGTTTTTTTGCAGAGATTTGTCGGTAAATCATATACATATAAGGCAAATAAATAACTAATCTTCAAGCATTGACATTAAATTATTTTTTTATAAAATTACATGAACTATACGATTTTTATATTATGTTAATATTTCAAGGACATTCAATATTAATCACCTTTGAAGTAGAAAGGAGGAAACAAATAACGGCATACTTTTAAATTGTTAACTTAATATTTCATGTAGGTTCGTCACTTGAATAGACCAATGTTTTCCAATAGTGGAAGTTAGATGGTGCTAGTGTTATATCGGTTTATGTATTTTTCCGATAAGGTAAGCATCTTATTTTTGAGTTTTTTTTTTACTTTTATTTCTAAGAACAGTTTACGTAAACAAAAAACTGTTTTAAATTTAAGTTTTACTAAATTATTTGCAATTAATATAAGTTACAATTAATAACTTCATAGACTAAATAGTAAATGGCTGTTCACTGATGTGACACATTTAAAATAGCCGAAATCATAGATGTCACCAAAAACAAATAAATGGCAGATATGCAACATTACATACAAGTCATTTTTTCCTCGTCTTACAAAGATTTTACACAAGGAAATCACAAGCTACTGCTGTCAATCCTTTTCCAAAAATTGCCGAGAACAACTCATTTGGTCATTGTCAAGTTTATAAAAATTTATAGCTGTAGTCTACCAAAATTTTTAAAACCTGTTAAAAAAGTATTATAAGGGGTTTGAATAGGGTTGTGAATGTTAGAGGCGATCACTTATTTTGAGTAATAACTAAATTAATTTAATAATGAATTAACGCTTAATAACTAAAGTAGCTGAAATAACGATTACTTGTTTAACTAATTTATTTTCACTGTTACACTCTTAATTAATTTATTGACACACTATTTATTTATTTTCACTGTTGGCCGCAATTATTTCGATGTATCTTGAGTACTCCAACTATGAGGTTTCGCGTCGGAAATTTCGAGAAACTTCTTAGATGATCTGGAGTTTCAGAGCATTCCACTCGCGACCTAACCTTCAAATACGTATGCGTTTATAGTCGTCGTATTTTAGACGCTTGTTGTAGAGAACGCTAGAGGGCCTCTTTCGTTCTTATTTATCATTGAACATTTTTCGATAATATTTTAAAATCTTTTTTTACTTTTGCAAGTTAAAACAATCATTGACGCTTATAGAGAGTTTATCAAGTTTTGAAAACCAAGCCGCGGTTTTCAGTACATGAAATATTGATCATCAAAGACAAAAGTGTTATTTTTCATTCTACCACTGATATCTCGAAAACGAATTAAAGCTGAATGATCTATACATTGACTAAATCAGGAAAAATGTTTCTGATTGTTAGTCCAGGTACAGGTTTAAAAAAAGAAAATTTTTGGCTCTATACTTTGTCCGGCGAACAGAAATAGTTAAGCCACTCCCACAAATGCGCGCTAAATTTAAATATAATTTTTTCTATTGGCTTAATTTTTAAAGCACCCATAAAGCAACCATATAAACATTTATGACCTGCAAGAACGGGGACAAACTTGATTATTAATTTGTACCGTGTGAAACTGGGCACTGCATACATTAGTTCAATTTAGTGGGGCGTGGCTTAACTATTTCTGTTGGCCGGATACTGTATAGATATTTCTTCTGGTTGTGCAATTTGGAATTTTTTTTGCTCCCTTAATTTTTGCGAGGAGTGTACTTAATTTTTTTACCCATTTGATATTTGTTTACCTACATCTTCCTACCATTTTTTTCCAGTATAATTTTCAATAACGGACAAACTTTCATTCCCCTCGTGTGTCATTTATAAAAAAGTTTTACTGTATTAATTTTTGTTAAAACGTAGTTGCTATTTCTTTTAAAACCCTAATTCAATAACTTTTCTAATGCAATTTTACTTTATTTCCAACTTGGTATTTAGAAGGATATAATTTGCAAAGCTTGCAATTAGTGTTCCTTTAAATTAATCGTCGGTCCAATTAAAAGTTTTTGATACAGATTTAGGGATATTGAAACCAAACATAATGTGATCACATTTCTTCTAATTAATTTATTAAAATGTAATTAATTTACAATCATAAAAGATTAAATTATAATCAATATACTTATTAACAAATTTATTTTTCATTTAAAAACATAAAATGTGTTTATTCTTGTTAAAACTAAAAATAGCGAAAATCAAAGCCTTCACATATCGAATGGATTGCATCCAACCTAAAAAAAGATTGTTTGAGATTACGATGCTTTCAAAATAGGCGTAAAAAGGTTGCTTACATTTTTGCTTTCCCTCATTGCGCACTCAATCATATTATAGGCGGTTTGGCATTCGTTTTCTGCATCGGTCACTAAAAATAAACATTTATAACGCTTTGGTAAAGCATAGAGGTTAAAGATGAAATGTTTACCTTCGCCCATGCAAGTATCGATTACAGTTTTCACTTTTCCATATAATTCCTCGTCGAAAGGTTTGATTTGCGAGATAGTTTTATAAGTTCCTTCTTTATCAATCTTACCATCGGCCGATAGCTGCAATTTTATAAATTCATAATTGAACGCCTTCTAGACAAAATAATGGTACTTACGAAGCCGAACTTTTTGTTCATGCAGGCCATAAAGCATTTGCCGGTTTCGGTTGTTGGTAATTCGCGGCGTTTCAGGGTTGCAATATCATCTAAAATGTAAAGTGTTAACTAATGGAGATTATAAAGCGTTATAAAAGCTCATAATTGAAGTTATACTTTTTTTTAGCGCTTTGAGAGTAAAATGTGAGTAGGCAACGGAAGTTGCGCGCGCACAACTAGCGCAAATTCGATAATTAAGAAAGTAATTTAATTATTGTGAATCGTGCTTAAAACGAACTGTGCACATTCGAGCTCAAAGTGGCACATTCCGATCTCGGAAAAATGAAGCGCGCCGCTCCGCGTTGCGCTTCATTTGCCTCCCTCGCTCGGAAATGTGCCACTTTTCGCTTGAATGCGCACATCTTCGTATTTATTATATTTATCTACATTATCCTTAACTCTTTCAAATCAAAATATTACATCAAGTTTGGTAAATATCGATTTTATGTATTTACCATAGCAATGAGTGAAAGAGAGCGAAAAGATATGACAATCTCGTCAGTGCAAGTGCGAGAGAACGATTAAAATTGTTCAATTGATTTTTTGTCGAATTTATTGGTCCAAATAATTGTAAATCATGCTTAAAGCTGAGTGTGCACATTCGAGCTCAAAGTGGCACATTCCGATCTCGGGAAAATGAAGCGCGCCGCTCCGCGTCGCGCTTCATTTGCCTCCTCGCTCGGAAATGTGCCACTTTTCGCTCGAATGCGCACATCTTTGTACTTATTATATTTATCTACTTTATCCTTAACTCTTTCAAATCAAAAAATTAAATCAAGTTTGGTAAATATTGATTTTATGTATTTACCATAGCAATGAGTGGAAGAGAGCGAAAAGATACAACAATCTCGTCAGTGCAAGTGCGAGAGAACGATTAAAATTGTTCAATTGATTTTTTGTCGAATTTATTGGTCCAAATAATTGTAAATCATTCTTAAAGCCGAGTGTGCATATTCGAGCTCAAAGTGGCACATTCCGATCTCGGGAAAATGAAGCGCGCCGCTGCGCGTCGCGCTTCATTTGCCTCCCTCGCTCGGAAATGTGCCACTTTTCGCTCGAATGCGCACATCTTTGTACTTATTATATTTATCTACTTTATCCTTAACTCTTTCAAATCAAAAAATTAAATCAAGTTTGGTAAATATTGATTTTATGTATTTACCATAGCAATGAGTGGAAGAGAGCGAAAAGATACAACAATCTCGTCAGTGCAAGTGCGAGAGAACGATTAAAATTGTTCAATTGATTTTTTGTCGAATTTATTGGTCCAAATAATTGTGAATCATGCTTAAAGCCGATTGTGCACATTCGAGCTCAAAGTGGCACATTCAGATCTCGGGAAAATGAAGCGCGCCGCTCCGCGTCGCGCTTCATTTGCCTCCCTCGCTCGGAAATGTGCCACTTTTCGCTCGAATGCGCACATCTTTGTACTTATTATATTTATCTACTTTATCCTTAACTCTTTCAAATCAAAAAATTAAATCAAGTTTGGTAAGTATCGATTTTATGTATTTACCATAGCAATGAGTGGAAGAGAGCGAAAAGATACGACAATCTCGTCAGTGCAAGTGCGAGAGAACGATTAAAATTGTTCAATTGATTTTTGTCGAATTTATTGGTCCAAATAATTGTAAATCATGCTTAAACGAGTGCACATTCGAGCTCAAAGTGGCACATTCCGATCTCGGGAAAATGAAGCGCGCCGCTGCGCGTCGCGCTTCATTTGCCTCCCTCGCTCGGAAATGTGCCACTTTTCGCTCGAATGCGCACATCTTTGTACTTATTATATTTATCTACTTTATCCTTAACTCTTTCAAATCAAAAAATTAAATCAAGTTTGGTAAGTATCGATTTTATGTATTTACCATAGCAATGAGTGGAAGAGAGCGAAAAGATACGACAATCTCGTCAGTGCAAGTGCGAGAGAACGATTAAAATTGTTCAATTGATTTTTTGTCGAATTTATTGGTCCAAATAATTGTAAATCATGCTTAAAGCCGAGTGTGCACATTCGAGCTCAGAGTGGCACATTCCCAACTCGGGAAAATGAAGCGCGCCGCCCGCGTCGCGCTTCATTTGCCTCCCTCGCTCGGAAATGTGCCACTTTTCGCTCGAATGCGCACATCTTTGTACTTATTATATTTATCTACTTTATCCTTAACTCTATCAAATCAAAAAATTAAATCAAATTTGGTAAATATCGATTTTATGTATTTACCATAGCAATGAGTGGAAGAGAGCGAAAAGATACGACAATCTCGTCAGTGCAAGTGCGAAAGAACGATTAAAATTGTTCAATTGATTTTTTGTCGAATTTATTGGTCCAAATAATTGTAAATCATGCTTAAAGCCGAGTGTGCACATTCGAGCTCAGAGTGGCACATTCCGAACTCGGGAAAATGAAGCGCGCCGCTCCGCGTCGCGCTTCATTTGCCTCCCTCGCTCGGAAATGTGCCACTTTTCGCTCGAATGCGCACATCTTTGTACTTATTATATTTATCTACTTTATCCTTAACTCTATCAAATCAAAAAATTAAATCAAATTTGGTAAATATCGATTTTATGTATTTACCATAGCAATGAGTGGAAGAGAGCGAAAAGATACGACAATCTCGTCAGTGCAAGTGCGAAGAACGATTAAAATTGTTCAATTGATTTTTGTCGAATTTATTGGTCCAAATAATTGTAAATCATGCTTAAAGCCGAGTGTGCACATTCGAGCTCAAGTGGCACATTCCGATCTCGGAATGAAGCGCCCCGCCCGCGTCGCGCTTCATTTGCCTCCTCGCTCGGAAATGTGCCACTTTTCGCTCGAATGCGCACATCTTTGTACTTATTATATTTATCTACTTTATCCTTAACTCTTTCAAATCAAAAATTAAATCAAGTTTGGTAAATATCGATTTTATGTATTTACCATAGCAATGAGTGGAAGAGAGCGAAAAGATACGACAATCTCGTCAGTGCAAGTGCGAGAGAACGATTAAAATTGTTCAATTGATTTTTGTCGAATTTATTGGTCCAAATAATTGTAAATCATGCTTAAAGCGAGTGTGCACATTCGAGCTCAAAGTGGCACATTCCGATCTCGGAAAATGAAGCGCGCCGCCCGCGTCGCGCTTCATTTGCCTCCTCGCTCGGAAATGTGCCACTTTTCGCTCGAATGCGCACATCTTTGTACTTATTATATTTATCTACTTTATCCTTAACTCTTTCAAATCAAAAATTAAATCAAGTTTGGTAAATATCGATTTTATGTATTTACCATAGCAATGAGTGGAAGAGAGCGAAAAGATACGACAATCTCGTCAGTGCAAGTGCGAGAGAACGATTAAAATTGTTCAATTGATTTTTGTCGAATTTATTGGTCCAAATAATTGTAAATCATTCTTAAACCGAGTGTGACATTCGAGCTCAAAGTGGCACATTCCGATCTGGAATGAAGCGCGCCGCTGCGCGTCGCGCTTCATTTGCCTCCCTCGCTCGGAAATGTGCCACTTTTCGCTCGAATGTGCACATCATCGCATTCGTTGTCTATATTAGTCATCTCCCTTTCAAACTAAAAATGTAAATTCCGATTTTCTATGGTGAAAAAGCTATACTGTAACTGTGGGTTACTATGACCCTAGGAGATATCTTTGGCCCAATTCGGGAAAAGATTTAACTGCCTGCCACATCGCAACTACTGGAGTATACGTCATAATTCGATTGCAAACTGATAGATGAGAGTATAGAGCGCGTAAGCGGGACTGCTGTTGTACCAATATATAACGAACTTAACTGTCTATTGTGCTTGCGAACTTTTAACAATTAAAACATTTTTTTTTAACCTGTAAACTTTTAAATGTTACTGTGTTATTGGGTAAGTTTTTGTTCTATTTTGTTTGTTACGTTATCAGGTATGTCTTTAGCAAAGTAACATCAGTAATTTTACGAAATTGTACACATTTTGTTCCGCGAATTATGAATTTAAAAAGCTGATAGACTTTGACCAAATTTTTGGATTACTTTGGCCCAAAGTATCCTTGTTTGATACAATTGTCGGAGACCATGTTCTCGTAACATAAAATACAAGAAAATATCCTGGTCGTGTTTTGTCCACCACCACAGAATTTCTAAAGATGTCTAAAAAAAGGTAAGACGTGCTGGCGCTGGCTAGCGATTAAAGATGAATAGCTTTACTCCTGGGACCATGTACTTTGCAAGATAAGAGTTTCCAAATCTATAAGAAAGGGTTGTTTTTCTATTCCCGCAATCGACACCTAATTTTTAATGTTCAATTTATAATGTTTAATGATTATTTTTATATTTTTTATCAACCCTTCACGCCGTGTTACCTTGTCTTCCTTTAAACATTCTTGACCTACCTACCTAATATAAGATAATATTCCTAAATATGATTCTCAAGATGACTTAAATGAAACCTAGTTATAAGGCTGATAGTAACAAAAGTTTGTTGATTTTTGTATGTTTACTTTAGATTTTCTAATAAAAGTTGATTTTTCGTCCAATTTCATTTTTTTTTCTTTTTCGTCATAAAATATTATTTAGGTGTTCTAGTTATCACTTTGCATTGCTTACATTGTTCCACGATTGTTTTTAGATAGTAATTTTTGCCTGAGAAGTTCATGGATTTAAGTATACCTCCTCTAAGGACAACATTGGCCCAAAATTTAATTTAAAATAATATTATAAGTACTTTTTAAAAATTAAGTGTTTATATCGTTTATTATACCCCTGAGATTACATATGAATAATTATACAATTTACTCTCTATTAGAAAAAGAACTATAAGACTATTTGTAAAAAATGGGACAAAGTAGCCCGCAGTTACGGTAGTGTTTATTTAACTAAAAATAACTGTTTAAAGGCATTAAATCAGATATTTGGGTTTTGTAGTATAAATACAGTTTTGTAATTTTTAATTAAAATGGTTCAGATAGTACAGTGCACCTAAGCAAACAAAAACCCTGAAAGGGCATAATCTGAGGGCTCTGTGTTTCTAAGGTACACTCAGAATAAAAAGCAACTTTCAAAAAATTTAAAAATGTTATACATAGTGGAAATTTTATGTTTGTTTTATCTCCATAAATGATTTAATCTCTGATTTAAATCAAGGTATCCTTCGAATTCTAGATGGAATTGCCCTGAACACGTGATTAAAACTTCTCGTCCGCCTGCTCCATGGTTCACTAATGATATTCGTGGGCTTCAGCGTAGAAGAAATAAGTTATATAGGATTTTTAGAAGAACTGGGTATGCCTATGCTGAGTACTGCAATATTCGTCGTTTAGTTAAACAAAGGATTACCAAAGCTAAAAAGGAGTTTTTGCAAACAAGGATTGGAATTACTCGAGCCCCAAAAGTCATCTGGGATGATTTCCGAAGGCTTGGGCTTCTTAAAACTAAGTCTTCAATATGTCCGCCAGATCTAGATGGTGACAAGTTAAATGACTACTTCGTGTTAGCAGGTGGTGGTAGTAGTGTTAGTCAGCAGTTTCAGACTGTTTGTTCGTGTGTTGAGAATGAGAAACAGTTTAAATTTGTGGCAATTACGCCAGAAGATGTTCAACGAAATTTGAGTCGTGTAACAACTAATGCTGTAGGCCCGGATGGCTTCTCGATAAGATATTATAAGCAGTTACTGCCTTACTGCTTGCAGTCAATTGTTGACTTCTTCAATGTGTCGTTATCTACTTCAGTGTTTCCTCAGCAGTGGAAAGATTCATTTGTGCTACCGATTCCAAAGGTTAGGTCTCCTCTGCAGTACAGTGATTACAGGCCCATTTCTATTCTATGCCCGCTGTCCAAAGTGCTTGAGCGCTGTGTTTATGATCAGATAATTAGCTACATTACAGTGAATAACTTATTGGATCCGTTTCAGACTGGTTTTCGAAAGGAGCAAATACTCAGACTGCCGTAATTCGGTTTTGTGATGATATACGTGTAGGGATTGATAAACACTTGGTTACCATTGCTTTGTTTTTGACTTTTCCAAAGCATTCGACAGTGTCGATCATCTACTGGTTTTGTTAAAGCTTAAGGATCTAAATTTATCGGAGAATGTCCTGAAGTGGTTTAGCTCGTACTTGAGTGATAGGCGACAAGCAGTGAAGATTGAAGAGGTGCTATCTTCGTGGAAATCGGTGCGTAGTGGTGTTCCGCAGGGTAGCGTCCTTGGCCCGCTGTTATATACCTTGTTTGTGACTGACCTTGGTAAACTTATTGACTGCAATCATATTTTTATGCTGATGATTTAGTGATTTATAATACCTGTAAAATATCTGAAATTAGGCAGTCTGTTGAGTGCATTAACGATACTATTTTGAAGATAGAGGCTTGGTGTTGTAACAACTTACTTAGGCTTAATGCAAGTAAAACAAAGGCTTGCATTTTGGAAGTCCGCAACATGTGAAAGATTCAGCGTGTTTAAATGCACTAAAAGTTGTAGTAAATGGGGTACCAATTGATTATGTTACTTCTATAAAGTACCTTGGTATTATAATAAACAGTACTCTGTCATGGCATGAGCAGATAGTGTCAGTCAGTAACCAGGCTATGGGATGCTTAGCGCGTCTAAAGATGAATAGTGGTGTATTAAATACTGAGATGCGAAGAAGACTGGTTACTGCGCTGATACTGCCAATATTTGACTACTGTAGTGCTGTTTATACTAACATCTCTGGTAGACTTCAACAAAGATTGCAACGCAAGTTTAATTCGTGCATTAGATTCATTTACGGTGTGCCGAGGTCGAATCATATCACTCCCTACAGGCGTAGGCTTGGCTGGTTGACTTTGCAGAGCAGGCGAGAATTCTTGATTATGTGCCAGGTGTATAAGATGTTGCATTTACATCATGATAAGCTGCTCCATGATAACTTTCAAATTATGTTATCCATTAGAGATCGCGCTGAGCGTAAGAATGATGTGTTTTACCAACCAAGATTCAGAACAGTTAGTTATGAACGTTCGTTTTGTTAACAGCTATAAAGACATGGAATAAGCTACCATCAGAACTTGTTGCCTTAGTTATTTTAACAGAATTTAAATCTGCATGTTACCGTTGGTTTTTTGATAGAGACGTTTAAGTTGTTCAGATTCAATATTAATAGTATAGTCAAAATTAACATTTTTATTTTCCTTATTGTCTTATTGTGTTTAATGTTATTCTGATTTTGTTATTATTATATTAATTTTAATACTCGCTATGTATATATTGATATTTTACGGCCCTTAAGGAACACTTGTTCTAGGGTCGCTTTCCTTTTAAATAAATAAATAAAAATAAATACAACTTTGTACTTATTATATTTATCTACTTTATCCTTAACTCTTTCAAATCAAAAAATTAAATCAAGTTTGGTAAGTATCGATTTTATGTATTTACCATAGCAATGAGTGGAAGAGAGCGAAAAGATACGACAATCTCGTCAGTTCAAGTGCGAGAGAACGATTAAAATGGTTCAATTGATTTATTTGTCGAATTTATTGGTCCAAATAATTGTAAATCATGCTTAAAGCCGAGTCATTCGAGTCGTGGCACATTCCGATCTCGGAAATGAAGCGCGCCGCTCCGCGTCACGCTTCATTTGCCTCCCTCGCTCGGAAATGTGCCACTTTTCGCTCGAATGCGCACATCTTCGTATTTATTATATTTATTTACTTTATCCATAACTCTTTCAAATCAAAAAATTAAATCAAGTTTGATAAATATCGATTTTATGTATTTACCATAGCAATGAGTGGAAGAGAGCGAAAAGATACGACAATCTCGTCAGTTCAAGTGCGAGAGAACGATTAAAATGGTTCAATTGATTTATTTGTCGAATTTATTGGTCCAAATAATTGTAAATCATGCTTAAAGCCGAGTGTGCACATTCGAGCTCAAAGTGGCACATTCCGATCTCGGGAAAATGAAGCGCGCCGCTCCGCGTCACGCTTCATTTGCCTCCCTCGCTCGGAAATGTGCCACTTTTCGCTCGAATGCGCACATCTTCGTATTTATTATATTTATTTACTTTATCCATAACTCTTTCAAATCAAAAAATTAAATCAAGTTTGATAAATATCGATTTTATGTATTTACCATAGCAATGAGTGGAAGAGAGCGAAAAGATACGACAATCTCGTCAGTTCAAGTGCGAGAGAACGATTAAAATGGTTCAATTGATTTATTTGTCGAATTTATTGGTCCAAATAATTGTAAATCATGCTTAAAGCCGAGTGTGCACATTCGAGCTCAGTGGCACATTCCGATCTCGGAAAATGAAGCGCGCCGCTCCGCGTCACGCTTCATTTGCCTCCCTCGCTCGGAAATGTGCCACTTTTCGCTCGAATGCGCACATCTTCGTATTTATTATATTTATTTACTTTATCCATAACTCTTTCAAATCAAAAATTAAATCAAGTTTGATAAATATCGATTTTATGTATTTACCATAGCAATGAGTGGAAGAGAGCGAAAAGATACGACAATCTCGTCAGTTCAAGTGCGAGAGAACGATTAAAATGGTTCAATTGATTTATTTGTCGAATTTATTGGTCCAAATAATTGTAAATCATGCTTAAAGCCGAGTGTGCACATTCGAGCTCAAAGTGGCACATTCCGATCTGGAAATGAAGCGCGCCGCTCCGCGTCACGCTTCATTTGCCTCCCTCGCTCGAAAATGTGCCACTTTTCGCTCGAATGCGCACATCTTCGTATTTATTATATTTATTTACTTTATCCATAACTCTTTCAAATCAAAAAATTAAATCAAGTTTGATAAATATCGATTTTATGTATTTACCATAGCAATGAGTGGAAGAGAGCGAAAAGATACGACAATCTCGTCAGTGCAAGTGCGAGAGAACGATTAAAATTGTTCAATTGATTTTTTGTCGAATTTATTGGTCCAAATAATTGTAAATCATTCTTAAAGCCGAGTGTGCACATTCGAGCTCAAAGTGGCACATTTCGATCTCGGAAATGAAGCGCGCGCCCGCGTCGCGCTTCATTTGCCTCCCTCGCTCGGAAATGTGCCACTTTTCGCTCGAATGCGCACATCTTTGTACTTATTATATTTATCTACTTTATCCTTAACTCTTTCAAATCAAAAAATTAAATCAAGTTTGGTAAATATTGATTTTATGTATTTACCATAGCAATGAGTGGAAGAGAGCGAAAAGATACGACAATCTCGTCAGTTCAAGTGCGAGAGAACGATTAAAATGGTTCAATTGATTTATTTGTCGAATTTATTGGTCCAAATAATTGTAAATCATGCTTAAAGCCGAGTGTCACATTCGAGCTCAAAGTGGCACATTCCGATCTCGGGAAAATGAAGCGCGCCGCTCCGCGTCACGCTTCATTTGCCTCCCTCGCTCGGAAATGTGCCACTTTTCGCTCGAATGCGCACATCTTCGTATTTATTATATTTATTTACTTTATCCATAACTCTTTCAAATCAAAAAATTAAATCAAGTTTGATAAATATCGATTTTATGTATTTACCATAGCAATGAGTGGAAGAGAGCGAAAAGATACGACAATCTCGTCAGTGCAAGTGCGAGAGAACGATTAAAATTGTTCAATTGATTTTTTGTCGAATTTATTGGTCCAAATAATTGTAAATCATTCTTAAAGCCGAGTGTGCACATTCGAGCTCAAAGTGGCACATTTCGATCTCGGGAAAATGAAGCGCGCCGCTCCGCGTCGCGCTTCATTTGCCTCCCTCGCTCGGAAATGTGCCACTTTTCGCTCGAATGCGCACATCTTTGTACTTATTATATTTATCTACTTTATCCTTAACTCTTTCAAATCAAAAAATTAAATCAAGTTTGGTAAATATTGATTTTATGTATTTACCATAGCAATGAGTGGAAGAGAGCGAAAAGATACGACAATCTCGTCAGTTCAAGTGCGAGAGAACGATTAAAATGGTTCAATTGATTTATTTGTCGAATTTATTGGTCCAAATAATTGTAAATCATGCTTAAAGCCGAGTGTGCACATTCGAGCTCAAAGTGGCACATTCCGATCTCGGGAAAATGAAGCGCGCCGCTCCGCGTCACGCTTCATTTGCCTCCCTCGCTCGGAAATGTGCCACTTTTCGCTCGAATGCGCACATCTTCGTATTTATTATATTTATTTACTTTATCCATAACTCTTTCAAATCAAAAAATTAAATCAAGTTTGATAAATATCGATTTTCTGTATTTACCATAGCAATGAGTGGAAGAGAGCGAAAAGATACGACAATCTCGTCAGTGCAAGTGCGAGAGAACGATTAAAATTGTTCAATTGATTTTTTGTCAAATTTATTGGTCCAAATAATTGTGAATCATGCTTAAAACCGAGTGCGCACATTCGAGCTCAAAGTGGCACATTCCGATCTCGGGAAAATGAAGCGCGCCGCTCCGCGTCGCGCTTCATTTGCCTCCCTCGCTCGGAAATGTGCCACTTTTCGCTCGAATGCGCACATCTTTGTACTTATTATATTTATCTACTTTATCCTTAACTCTTTCAAATCAAAAAATTAAATCAAATTTGGTAAATATCGATTTTATGTATTTACCATAGCAATGAGTGGAAGAGAGCGAAAAGATACGACAATCTCGTCAGTACAAGTGCGAGAGAACGATTAAAATTGTTCAATTGATTTTTTGTCGAATTTATTGGTCCAAATAATTGTAAATCATGCTTAAAGCCGAGTGTGCACATTCGAGCTCAAAGTGGCACAATCCGATCTCGGGAAAATGAAGCGCGCCGCTCCGCGTCACGCTTCATTTGCCTCCCTCGCTCGGAAATGTGCCACTTTTCGCTCGAATGCGCACATCTTCGTATTTATTATATTTATCTACTTTATCCATAACTCTTTCAAATCAAAAATTAAATCAAGTTTGATAAATATCGATTTTATGTATTTACCATAGCAATGAGTGGAAGAGAGCGAAAAGATACGACAATCCCGTCAGTGCAAGTGCGAGAGAACGATTAAAATTATTCAATTGATTTTTGTCGAATTTATTGGTCCAAATAATTGTAATCATGCTTAAAGCCGAGTGGCACATTCGAGCTCAAAGTGGCACATTCCGATCTCGGAATGAAGCGCGCCGCCCGCGTCGCGCTTCATTTGCCTCCTCGCTCGGAAATGTGCCACTTTTCGCTCGAATGCGCACATCTTTGTACTTATTATATTTATCTACTTTATCCTTAACTCTTTCAAATCAAAAATTAAATCAAATTTGGTAAATATCGATTTTATGTATTTACCATAGCAATGAGTGGAAGAGAGCGAAAAGATACGACAATCTCGTCAGTGCAAGTGCGAGAGAACGATTAAAATTGTTCAATTGATTTTTGTCGAATTTATTGGTCCAAATAATTGTAAATCATGCTTAAAGCTGAGTGTGCACATTCGAGCTCAAAGTGGCACATTCCGATCTCGGGAAAATGAAGCGCGCCGCTCCGCGTCGCGCTTCATTTGCCTCCTCGCTCGGAAATGTGCCACTTTTCGCTCGAATGCGCACATCTTTGTACTTATTATATTTATCTACTTTATCCTTAACTCTTTCAAATCAAAAAATTAAATCAAGTTTGGTAAGTATCGATTTTATGTATTTACCATAGCAATGAGTGGAAGAGAGCGAAAAGATACGACAATCTCGTCAGTGCAAGTGCGAGAGAACGATTAAAATTGTTCAATTGATTTTTTGTCGAATTTATTGGTCCAAATAATTGTAAATCATTCTTAAAGCCGAGTGTGCATATTCGAGCTCAAAGTGGCACATTCCGATCTCGGGAAAATGAAGCGCGCCGCTGCGCGTCGCGCTTCATTTGCCTCCCTCGCTCGGAAATGTGCCACTTTTCGCTCGAATGTGCACATCATCGCATTCGTTGTCTATATTAATCATCTCCCTTTCAAACTAAAAATGTAAATTCCGATTTTCTATGGTGAAAAAGCTATACTGTAACTGTGGGTTACTATGACCCTAGGAGATATCTTTGGCCCAATTCGGGAAAAAGATTTAACTGCCTGCCACATCGCAACTACTGGAGTATACGTCATAATTCGATTGCAAACTGATAGATGAGAGTATAGAGCGCGTAAGCGGGACTGCTGTTGTACCAATATATAACGAACTTAACTGTCTATTGTGCTTGCGAACTTTTAACAATTAAAACATTTTTTTTTAACCTGTAAACTTTTAAATGTTACTGTGTTATTGGGTAAGTTTTTGTTCTATTTTGTTTGTTACGTTATCAGGTATGTCTTTAGCAAAGTAACATCAGTAATTTTACGAAATTGTACACATTTTGTTCCGCGAATTATGAATTTAAAAAGCCGATAGACTTTGATCAAATTTTTGGATTACTTTGGCCCAACGTATCCTTGTTTGATACAATTGTCGGAGACCATGTTCTCGTAACATAAAATACAAGAAAATATCCTGGTCGTGTTTTGTCCACCACCACAGAATTTCTAAAGATGTCTAAAAAAAGGTAAGACGTGCTGGCGCTGGCTAGCGATTAAAGATGAATAGCTTTACTCCTGGGACCATGTACTTTGCAAGATAAGAGTTCCCAAATTTATAAGAAAGGGTTGTTTTTCTATTCCCGCAATCGACACCTAATTTTTAATGTTCAATTTATAATGTTTAATGATTATTTTTATATATTTTATCAACCCTTCACGCCGTGTTACCTTGTCTTCCTTTAAACATTGTTGACCTACCTACCTAATATAAGATAATATTCCTAAATATGATTCTCAAGATGACTTAAATGAAACCTAGTTATAAGGCTGATAGTAACAAAAGTTTGTAGATTTTTGTATGTTTACTTTAGATTTTCTAATAAAAGTTGATTTTTCGTCCAATTTCATTTTTTTGTCTTTTTCGTCATAAAATATTATTTAGGTGTTCGAGTTAACACTTTTCATTGCTTACATTGTTCCACGATTGTTTTTAGATAGTAATTTTTGTCTGAGAAGTTCATGGATTTAAGTATACCTCCTCTAAGGACAACATTGGCCCAAAATTTAATTTAAAATAATATTATAAGTACTTTTTAAAAATTAAGTGTTTATATCATTTATTATACCCTTGAGATTACATATGAATAATTATACAATTTACTCTCTATTAGAAAAAGAACTATAAGACTATTTGTAAAAAATGGGACAAAGTAGCCCGCAGTTACGGTAGTGTTTATTTAACTAAAAATAACTGTTTAAAGGCATTAAATGAGATATTTGGGTTTTGTAGTATAAATACAGTTTTGTAATTTTTAATTAAAATGGTTCAGATAGTACAGTGCACCTAAGCAAACAAAAACCCTGAAAGGGCATAATCTGAGGGCTCTGTGTTTCTAAGGTACACTCAGAATAAAAAGCAACTTTCAAAAAATTTAAAAATGTTATACATAGTGGAAATTTTATGTTTGTTTTTAACGGAAACCATTATCGGAGGTTTTCTGCATGTGACTAATTGTTATCAATAATATTTTATAAAATATGTAAAAATATAAACATAGGTATAGCATGAAGTAACGTGTGACGTCTTTTAAATAAATGTCAAATAATAAACAATCATGCGTATATATTTAAACATTGATAACAACTCACATTGTTAAACTGTAAAATACCAGATATATCAAAAAAC
Source organism: Sinopyrophorus schimmeli (assembly GCA_036325965.1). Classification (NCBI taxonomy): domain Eukaryota; kingdom Metazoa; phylum Arthropoda; class Insecta; order Coleoptera; family Elateridae; genus Sinopyrophorus; species Sinopyrophorus schimmeli. The sequence continues at coordinate 834,697 of JARFIZ010000089.1, read as the reverse complement.
AGTCAGTTTATATTCTAAAAACCACATTATACTCAATTTATACTGTTTTGAGGTTATGTAAAAAAAAATTAGAAACAAAATGGCTACATACCCTTTTTCTTAATAAAACACTGGCTAAAGTAGTCTTTAGAAAGACCTTTTTCACAAATCTGAATTAATAACTATAATATAAAAATATAATAACCGCGTCGTTCAGTCACCGAAAATGATTTTAACACTGTGTGGACCGATTGCAATTCTGTTGATCTAATTGGATGTAGATTTTTAAATTTAATTCACATATTTTCCGGGGCTTTTGTTTGCTTCGGTGTACTGTAAATTAACTACTGTGAATGACGCTTAAAACCGAGTGCGCACATTCGAGCTCAAAGTGGCACATTCCGATCTCGAAAATGAAGCGCGCCGCTCCGCGTCGCGCTTCATTTGCCTCCTCGCTCGGAAATGTGCCACTTTTCGCTCAAATGCGCACATCTTTGTACTTATTATATTTATCTACTTTATCCTTAACTCTTTCAAATCAAAATATTAAATCAAGTTTGGTAAATATCGATTTTATGTATTTACCATAGCAATGAGTGGAAGAGAGCAAAAAGATACGACAATCTCGTCAGTGCAAGTGCGAGAGAACGATTAAAATTGTTCAATTGATTTTTTGTCGAATTTATTGGTCCAAATAATTGTGAATCATGCTTAAAACCGAGTGCGCACATTCGAGCTCAAAGTGGCACATTCCGATCTCGGGAAAATGAAGCGCGCCGCTCCGCGTCGCGCTTCATTTGCCTCCCTCGCTCGGAAATGTGCCACTTTTCGCTCGAATGCGCACATCTTTGTACTTATTATATTTATCTACTTTATCCTTAACTCTTTCAAATCAAAATATTAAATCAAGTTTGGTAAATATCGATTTTATGTATTTACCATAGCAATGAGTGGAAGAGAGCAAAAAGATACGACAATCTCGTCAGTGCAAGTGCGAGAGAACGATTAAAATTGTTCAATTGATTTTTTGTCGAATTTATTGGTCCAAATAATTGTGAATCATGCTTAAAACCGAGTGCGCACATTCGAGCTCAAAGTGGCACATTCCGATCTGGAATGAAGCGCGCCGCTCCGCGTCGCGCTTCATTTGCCTCCCTCGCTCGGAAATGTGCCACTTTTCGCTCGAATGCGCACATCCACGTATTTATTGAATTTGTTTACATTAATTTTTGGATTTAAAAGAAAAGAGCAATATACCCAAACAAAACGACGTACGAGTACATTCCATCGAAAAGTGCACATTTTCCCGAGATCAAAGTGTACAATCAAGTTTCAACCAAAATCTACAATAAACAGTATACCTATCTCTCGATTTACACGCTACTTGTTTTACATGATTTCGTTTTTAAACGGTATACAAAATGAAAATTCAAAAAATTTTCAAGACTAAAAACTATTTAAAATAGTCATTTTGCTATACAAGTTATGTATCTACTTTTAGTCAATTTACGAAAAAAATTAATTAATATCTAAAAGCACTAACCTATTTATGCATATTCTGCTTTGTTTTCAATTTACGCGGTTTCGCATACAACAAAATATGATTTCCATTTATACGTTTTTCTCTTATTATTAGAAGTACTGCATAAATCGGGGAATAGGTGAACTGGGGGCTAAATTTAGATTTTTTTAAGGAAGGTGCATCATATAGTTTGGAAACCACTGGTATAGCTATGCACAAAACGCAGGGTTAGCAAATTAACTCATGGTTATATTTAATTTAGTTATGCCAAAGAAGTATAACTTCTAACGCCCCTACATAAGTACACGCACCGGGTTTTTCTCTCTTAAGCTTTACACATTTTTTTACAAAGAGATGCGTAAGTTTTTATTTTTTTATAAGAACTAAGTTTCAATAAACTCACCATCGGTTGCTCCAATTATTTCTTTGCACTCTTTTCCCGCTTCCATAATGTGCTCCTTAACTTTTTCTATGATTTCTGGCGGAAGCTAGTTTGGGAAAAAAGTAAATTGACCACTCAATTAGATGAACTAGTAATGAGATCTTACCCCGTAGACGACCACAAGTAAACAAGCCAACACACAAATGTATTTCATTTTGATAGCAAACTCAATGACTTCTTCGCGTTTCGTTCTGTATTTATATTAAAAATTTGGGCAATTATTTTTGAGTTAGTTAGAAATTATATGGTACCACTGAAATTTCGGCAAATAATTTTGCGGCGTTGTTCGACCATAAAATAATAGGTAATTAAAGCAATGATAAAGCGTTTGATGACCAAATAATAAAATTAAATAAAATTAAATATTTTTATTGACTATTGTAAAATTTAACATCGTCACAATGATTGTTTTATTTTACAAATGATAATTATGTTTTTTTTTTTGCAAAGTCAGAATAGACACAGATTAGGAATTGACATAATTATAGGAAATTTACATTAACAAAACGAAATTATGAGGAAGTACATACCTACAGTTTTAAAAAATTTTATGCAATCGATTTTTAATGTAAAATCTTGTTTTAGAAATATGCAACTTATTTTCTGATGAAAAGAATAATATTTATATGGATTTAATAGTTTTATCAAGAAACTATTTTCGCCTTTTTAGTGAACGAAAGGATTGTGCGGAATAGGCATATGAAATCAGTCTGTGTTCCAAACAGGTCAAAAGTGTTATAAGTTAAAAGACCTAAAACGAATCTACACCACAATAAAACTTTGGAAAATCCACCAACATTTTGAGAAAACGCATTTTATGTGCTTTCTTTTTAAAGTGCCCAGTTACACGAAAACTAACGACACTTTAAATTTTTAAAATAAATTATTCAGAATTAGTGTGAGCAGTGGAAAATCGTCCAAACTACAAACGTGTGACTTAATCTATAAATATCATACTATTCTAACCCTTAGTTACAACAACAACCCGTAAATTTCATTCGATCCATTTTAGCTGTCCGACTTACAATGTATTTCACAGAGAATAAGCTCCATATTAGGTTCCCGAAGGATTTATAGTTAAAAAAGAACGAAATGCAGGGGTGGTTACTCTCATATCTTACAAACTCAGAAATAGAAAATCATTTTTTTTTAGGTTATTTTTCGGCGTAACTTTTACTAAAATCGCTCTTGCAATTGAAATGCTTTTCCGCTAACTGATAATAATGACTTGGAGGACGGCCAGGATGCAATTTTATGAGATATGCTGAACTTGCTTTAATAATAAATTCAATTTATGGCTTATTCAAACGACCTTATTGTTTTATTCAAATATAAGGTACGAGAGTCCGACTACAGCATTTCAACAATCGTATCAAACAAAAAGAAAAGAAATATCCTTTTAAAACCTAATCTAAAAATGTTTACAAAAAAGAAAGTTATTAGTTTAATGCCTCTTCGTACAATCCCCTGCCTATTTTATTTATATTCTACTTCAGTGGCGCACACAGATTGTTTTGGGAGGGAGGTGGGGCAGTTATTTTTTGTTTCCAAAATTACTCTTACGGAAAAGAGGCCCTCCATAAATTACGTCACACGAATTTCATGACTTTTGACCCCCTCCCCCTCCTTGTCACAGCTGTTGGTCACATTTATGAGACTCCCCCCTTCCTAGTGTGACATCACATAATTTTTGCAATTTTACATCGAGAAATTATTAAATTAATACAGCAGTTCCGAAATTAGTTTTATTTCCATTTAAACGATTTTTTTGTAAAATATTTTTAAGTTTTTCGTTAACAGTTCAAAGGACGTGATTAAGAAAGATAGGATTTTGAGGACATTGTTCTACTGGATTGAGTTTGGTATCAATAGAAAGATCTTGAACGAGGAAATTATAAGTATTAAAATGATTTTGTGGGGAAATGTATAGTTTTGGAGTTAACAGGGTTTTTAGATAACCTAACCTAACTTTGATTTTCCTTATTTGGTGCTAGTTATCGATTATTATGATATATTTAAGTCATATTACATATATTTTTGGCAATATTGTTTTAATTTTCAGATAAAAGAACAAAAAGAAGAAAAATCAAGGTTAGGTTAGGTTACGTAAAAACCCTGTTAACTCGAAAACTATACATAAAAATGTACTAGATATAACGTGAAATAAACTACAAAAGGTGTAAAAACCTTTTTTCTTAGCTTGCGCCACTTTCAATAACCTAAAATAAAATAATTCCGAAAGTCCCGATTTTTCCGAATTTCTCCCTTGCTCGACATTTTACCAACCCTAGATAGGTATAAAAATAATCAACATACAGTAGGCTTTAAGTAAAGGTATGACATGCTTATGTACTATAATGTCCTCATTTTCTGATAAAATTAATCTTGTCCTTTCGCGATTTTATACTTATAATGATGGAGTGTCATCAGTTGGAAAATGAGTTTTAAAATAAAACCATGATAATTTTCTAAAATGTTGCTTTTATAAACTGTAGTCCATAATTTTTTTTCCTAATGAGGGTTTATAAAGGGTTAAAAAGGAGTGAAAGTTTTAATAGTTTGTTGTCATTAACTTTAGTAGACAATAGTTATTATGTCATTGTAGCTCAGATGGTTAGAAAGAACTATATGGTTCAGAACAGCCCGTGTTCAAATCCTCCTTTTTGACTTTTTTGTGTGTTAACATTTGGTTAAACAATAAAAAAAATGCAGTCGTTTAACGTTCTGAATGTTATTAATTATTTAAAATATTTAATTGATAGTAAAATGTAAGCGTTATTAATGAAGAAGAAAAGAGTTTTGCGAATAATTTGTTAGAACTAATTGAAAATTATGTTACAACAATAAATGATTTTACTGATGGAGATGTTATAACTGGTGATTCTACTGATACTGAAAATGACGATTTTGAAGATGGTTATTTCAAAATTACTTTAAAAATACAATAACAAAGTTAATTAATGAAAATGATAATTAGTAAAAATTCATCAAAACACTAATAATTTTCACATATTGAAGATCGAATAAAAGCCAAATTGTTATATGTAGTTTTAAAAATACAGTCGAACCTCGATAAGTCAAAGTTGAAAAGAAACTAAAAATAATTCGAGTTATCAAAAATTGGACTTATCGAGGTTCGACTTATGGAGGTTCGACTGTATTACCATTAATATTCAATAAAATTTCAGATAAATTATTTACTGACAATTAAATATTTTAAATGATTAATAACATTCAGAACTTTAAACGACTGCATTTTTGTAATTGTTTAACCAAATGTTAACACAAAAAAAAGTCAAAAAGGAGGATTTGAACACGGGCCGTTTTGAATGATATAATATCTAATCATCTGATTGTGAGCTACAATGACATATTAACTATTGTCTACTAAAGTTCATCACAACAAACTTTAAAACTATTGAACATTACTAAAACGTACCTATTTGATGGTATCCCATACCACAAGAACAAGAAAAAAATAAATAAAAAATGGGTTTGTTTAAGTCAGTGTTTCTTTATCTTTTAAGTGAGCCGCATCTCTCTAAATCTGAAAATAGGTCGCACCCCAATGAAAAATGTGTTTTAATTTTTTAGTTTAAAAAAATACATTTTTTGCGAAAAAAATGATATTTAATTTATATCGTTCGGGGCTTCTCCTGCACCTCCAAAAATACCTTCCCGCACCCCCGGTTAAGAACCATCGATTTAAGTGAACTACTACAGCGATCACCGATCCCAGAAATGAAAAAAAAGAGAGATACCCTTTTTTAAAAATTTTGTTTTATACTAATAGATATAAATATAACGTACATTTTTTTCCATAGTCGGAAAGTCCCACTTTGGCTGGAAATTCGTTAAAAAAAAATTCAATGATAATTATAAAAAAGCAGTTGTGCGCGTAGAATGTCTTCTTAAGTTTTCAATTTTTTAATATAGCTTTCCAAAAATTAGTATCTAATTATTAAAAGTTTTTCCTTGAAAGGGGGTTTGCAACGCGTTTCTGAAACCGAGCCACTCTTCCACTTTCATTGAATATCATAGAGCGAAAGGAAGCGCAGTTTCTCTTGACAAGATCTAAAACGCCTTTGCTCTGTTTGCTGAACAATATTTTCCATGTCAGAAACCTTCGACGGATTCTTCTTCGACGCATCCTTCTTCACCTTCTCAGAAAAGAAATGTGCAGAATATTAAAAGCACTCACATTTAAATAATGCCTACGAGAGGTTTTATTATATAAAAATCTGAAAATCCACATTTTATAGCTTTAAATACCTTCGGAATTTTAGTTGGAAACACCCTTCAACAATTGTGCATTTTAATGTACCGCAGATGCTTCAAAAGTTAAATGTTCATGTATTATGCAACAATTCTGTCCTGTATTTATGGAACATATAACTTGCTTTTGGAAAGGCTCAAAATGTTTTTAAATGTTTATTCATTGGAGGATTCAGTGCGAAATACTTATTTTTTAATTACTGAAGTTATACTTCTTTTGGCGCCTTGAGATTAAAATTGTAGCAGGCAACGGAAGATGCGCGCGCACCGCTGACGAAAATTCGACAGTTGAAGTTGGCTGTGTCAGAAAGTAAATTAATTATTGTGAATCATGCTTAAAACTGGGTGCGCATATACTCGTATTTATGGAATTTGTTTAAATTAACTTTTTGGATTAAAAAAAAATAGTAATGTAGTCAAATAAAACGACATATGTGCACTAGGGTGGCGCAAAAAAACAGACTATTTTTTTTTGAGTCTGGAGTGAAAAAATGTTAGTTTTTGATGTTTTAAGAGTTACCTCCAAAGGACACCTCAAACAAAAATTTTTAAGAGGTCGCTCAAATTTTTTTTTAATTTCAAAAACCGCCAAAATTCGTTTTTTTTTTAATTTTTTTTCTCGTTACAGTATAATTTAAAGACAAACAAAAAATACGTTTCTGAAAGTTTCAATTTAAAATTTGAGTTTTAAAAGGTCGCTCAGAATTTTTTTTTATTTATTAGTACATCACTTTGGATTATATCCCAATGCTAATAAAGCAAATTTAATACGCACTTTTTAATAAAATTTGTTTTTTTGTCATTTGTTTCATTTTTAGTTCATCTCGTGGTGAATTGCTGTTGATTATTTTACTAAATAATAGAAAAAAAATGTATGAAATTTTAATTTGAATATTAAAATGCCGCTCGAAAAAATCCAGTGATGCACTAATAAATTAAAAAAAATTCTGGGCGACCTTTTAAAACTCAAATTTTAAATTGAAACATTCAGAAACTTATTTTTTGTTTGTCTATAAAATTATACTGTAACCAGAAAAAAACTTTAAACAAAAAAAAATTCGATTTTTGACGGATTTTGAAATTTTAAAAAATTTTGAGCGACCTTTTAAAAATTTTTTTTTGAGCTGTCCTTTGGTTAGCTTTTAAAACATCAAAAACTAACATTTTTTCACTCGAGACTCAAAAAAATAGTCGTTTTTTTTGCGCCACCCTAATGTGCACCTTTGTTGAGATTAAATTGTACATTCGGCACAGCGTTGTAATTTTTAATTAAAATTATATAGAACGTAAATTAATTAATGAGAATCGAGCTTAAAACCGAGTAGCACATTCGAGCTCAAAGTGGCACATTCCGATCTCGGGAAAATGAAGCGCGCCGCTCCGCGTCGCGCTTCATTTGCTTCCCTCGCTCGGAAATGTGCCACTTTTCGCTCGAACGTACACATTGTCGTATTTATTATATTTGTTTAAATTACTTTTTGGATAAAAAAAAATAGTAATGTATTCATGTGCACATTTTCTCGAGATTAAATTGTACACTCGGCACAGCGTTGTATTTTTTAACTAAAATTATTTATAAATGAAATTATTCAATGTAAATCGAGCCTAAAACCGAGTGTGCACGTTCGAGCTCAAGGCAGTGTTACCAGAATATTTTTCGAGAGACCACTAGTGTGGACCCTAAAACCACTAGAAGACCACTAGCGCTCACTCGAAGCTGAACTAACTAATTCAAATAATGAAAAACAAAAAAAAGGAAAGGAAAGCAACAAAACTCAAAATATTTAATCACAAAACTTTTGATAATAATTGACATCAATGATATTAAAATAGTAAATTGTTTTTTTCTTGTTACCATGTTACCATTATTTGATTTACTGCCTTTACCTTTGGAGGATACCACTAAAAAATCTTTCAGCCACTAAAAAAATTTTTTGCCCACTAGAGGAAGAGTAAAACCACTAGTTTTAGTGGTAAAACCACTGAGTTGGCAACACTGACTCAAGGTGGCACATATTATATTTATTTGCTGCTTTGGTTTTATTTCAGTTTTGATTAAAATAAAATACTAAATTTAATACACAATAAATAATTTATTTAATAATTAATCGTTTAAAACACGTTCGATGTGATTTCTTTGCAGATTTACGCAAATTATGAACATTTTAACTATCTTTTTCAATACGACATTTTAGTTTAGTTTTAACAGATGTCCACTCGTAGGAACCGATGACGTCAAATAGCCAGCAGAGTAGAAAAAATAATTGTCCTTCAAGGGTGGAAGAGGACTATATGTACTTAATGCCACCGAGATAAGCATAAAAATTCGGAAACACCCTGTATTTAACTAAAATTATTTAGAAAGTAAATTAATTATTGTGAATCGGGTTTAAAACCGAGTGCACACATTTGAGCTCAAATGGCACATTTCCGATACGGGAAAATGAAGCACGCCATTCGCGTCGCGCTTTATTTGCCTCCCTCGCTCGAATATGTGCCGCTTTGAGCTCGAACGTGCACATCTTCCTGTGTATTGAATGTATTTATCTTAATTTTTACACTTGGTTATATTTAATTTAGGTACGCCCAAGAGGTAGAACTTCTAACGCGCGTACATAAGTACACGCACCGGTTTTTGATAATAATAGTCTTTCTAAAACAGCAGTAAAAAAAATTAAAGAGACATAACAATTTAAAGCTTTGTTTAGACAGGCAATTAAAACGTTCAACAAACTTTAGAAGAGCGAAATTTTAAAAACAGTTTCTCCTTTTTGTGAATTAAATTAAAACATCAAAAAGCGTTAGTGTAGCTGTCCGTGCCTGTGCTTCTTACGACTTTAAATTGCATTTACATCTAAAGTTGTTTTCCGAATTAATAATTTATTAATATTCATGAAGCTGTTTACTTTCGTAACTGTTAGAAGCGTACTCTTTAATGCATCTCGCTGCATAATCGCTTAATTCTGATTTGTTTTTTAATTAATAAAACTTATAAGTACAGTAGACCCGCGGTAATCCGGCCCCTGGCTTATTCGGCGCCCTTTGTAACCCAACATGCGAATTATGTAGTGATTTGTCGGATTATAAGGTACTACTTTTTTTAAAAGTTCCGAACTATAAGCGGCCCGTGGCAGCACTCTATAATCTGACTTGCAAAACATTGGTCGGATTACCGGGGGTTAACTGTATATAAGGGTGGAGGGAAAAAAATATTTTTTTTTTCTTAGCCTGGGGCTAAAATTTGTAGCTTATAAAAATAAAAATTTTGAGAAAAAAAAATTTTTTTACTCAACATCTTGAGGTGGCCCACTGATTTTTTAAATTAAATTCAAGTTAAAAATTTTTTTGAAACAAAAATTATTTTTTTGGCTTGTAATCTTTAAATTTATCTAAAAATGAACAAATTTGATCGTTTCTAACTCAAAATTCACTTTAATGCCTAAGAAAAGTATGTTATTGTTTCGGAATTTTTTTGAAAATTGCAATAATGGAGATAGAAAAAATTTTTAAGTTAATAATTGTTAATGGACGAGAAAGAGGACACTCGCAGCTTCTGAAATACTTTTTTTTTGTTTCAAAAGAATTTTAACTTGAATTTAATTTAAAAAAAAAGTGAGCCACCTCAAGATGTTGAGTAAAAAAATTATTTTTTTTCAAAAATGTTTATTTTTTATAAGCTACAAATTCTAGCCCTAGGCTAAGAAAAAATTTTTTTTCGCTGCACCCTACTGTATATGTATACAATCGCATTACTAAGGAATTTGTCGGATTTTTTATAAAGTTCCGAACTACAGAGGGTCTGTGGCAGTATTCGATAAACCGAGACCGACTTGCAAAACGTTTGTCGGATTACCGCGGGTCCACTGTATACTATAATAATAATAAAAGCCCGAAAATTTTGAAAAGGTAAAAACTTGACTATTGAGTCAAAACGTGAGATGGTACAATGTTGCCAGTTTGTAAATTTTTTCAGTATATTTAATAAAATTAATTTTTGACAATGAATCCAGTTTCTTGTAATTTTAATAAAACTCATGAAAGAATTTTGTAGGACAGTTATTCCAGATTCCAGAACTGTCCTTATATTTTCGATACGCCCATTGGTTGTTGAGATATCAGTGGTTGAAGACAAAAGGATCCATTTTCATTCAAAATTTGATAAGTCCGCGAGAATATACGTACCAAAAAAAAAATAAAGAAAGTAATTAAAGGTGGATAAACAGGCTATCTGACCCATGCAATGGTTCAGCTGAAAAAAAATTTGTAAGCCTGTGGACCAAAAATAAAATGGATAAAATTTGAAAAAAAATTTCTTCAAACTATTTGGAATCTTCACGTGAAAACCGTTGGTCCTAAAAAAATTTGGCAACAAAATCTGAAAAACTAGAATCTTGAAGATTCAAAATGCTTTTATACCGACCTCGATACGACCATCTTTCACCTAAACAGAGACCGTCAAAAACCATCGAAAAATCTGAAATTTTTTTTTGCTCCCTTAATTTTTGCGAGGTGTATATTTAGATCTTTTTTTAAACTCTTTAAACGGTAAAAATTTCATTAATGATGACCCGAAATCGTACTTGCTTCAGTTTCTAGCTGATAAGAACCAGAAGTTCCACGAACGTGGAATCGGAAAGATGGCAAAAGGTCATTGAACAAAATGGTACGTTTATTGCGAATTAAAATCTATTTTTTGTACAAAAAAAATTGAGTTTCATTTCAAACTAAAAAACCAAAATTACTTTGTTGCCAACCCAATATATTTTTCCAGGCTTTGCCCATCTCTAATTTACATGAACTCCTTTTTCCCATTTAAATTGTAATAATAAAGATCGGTCCTTTGACAGCCTTGCATGCTGTGCGTAAATTTAGAAGATTTAAAACTACATTTAATTTAAAAAGTCATTTCGCCAGTGAATACACTTCAATAAAGAAAATTTGTATCAATTCTCCAGATCAATCGAACGGTTTATTTCAAATAAATAAATCTCTTCGTCGATCCGAATCGCAAAAAATACAAAAATCTAACCTTGCATTACCTGCAATAAAAAACGATTAATTTATAAAAATTGAAATTATGCAAGTTTTTTTCATTTGACATTAGCTCAATTGGACTTGGACTCGTTAAATAACACACCGAATTCTTCTCTAAGGTTACGCGATAAAGTAAAATTAAAAGTAAAAAAAGACTTTTAAGTAAAAAATAGTTAATGAAAGTAATTTTCATTAGTTATCTAACTGCTGACTTTTGTTTAAGCATAGTTTTATGCCAGAAGACTGCAATTAAAGTTAATTAGTATTATTATTTATTAAGTACATTGGAAACTCGGTTATCCGGACTAATTAATGTTGCAGCTCATCCGGATAATCGAAAATCCGGATAATTGAAAAAAACAATATTACCTTGTTAAGTATTTATTTACAAAAAAAAAAACGAAACAAATAAATATTAATTATAAAATCAACAGTAAAAAATACCAAAAAGAATCATAAAATGTTTTGGTAAAATTAAAAGTAAATTGATCATTGTTAATTGTGGCGAAAAGCGGAGTGTGCACATTCGAGCTCAAAGTGGCACATTCCGATCTCGGAAAAAGGAAGCGCGCCGCTCCGCGTCGCGCTTCATTTGCCTCCCTCGCTCGGAAATGTGCCACTTTTCGCTCGAATGCGCACATCTTCGTATTAATTGGATTCGACTATATTACTAACAAATCCTGAAAATCCAGATTTTCTATTCGGAAAAAGTTTTCGCTTGAAAGCGCACATACTCCTTAATAATTGAATTTGCCTATCCTATTCTTCTCTCTTACAAATAATATTAATTAAATTAAACTGAACTAAATGCACCACTTCTGGCTTTTCTTTTAATTAAAAATTACAATAGGGTATTTTTACGAAAAACCACATTTCTAATTTAGTACTTTTAAGCTAGACTAGATGGGAGACTTCATCGTACATGAAAAAAATACTTTAACTATTTCCGAATTTTGACTCTTATTTCCCCACCTTTTTTTTTAACATACCCCACCCAAGTTATTTTAAAATTTTGATGCACCCCCTATGTACCATATACAGTCGAACCTTGATAAGTCGAAGTCGAAGGGACACCAAAATTAATTCGAATTATCAATAATTCGATTTATTAAAAAAAGCTTAAAAATTAAATATATATTTATGTATGTATATATCTTTTATGTGAAATGGTATTTTATATAACGTAATTAGAACTGTAAGTGGTTTAAAGCATACTTTAAAAATCCCGCTTTAAATAAGTCACTGTGATTGGCTTATTTTTGATACACCAGTATGGCCGTTAGCTAATTGACCAATCAGAAAGGTTAATCACTTCGTAACCATAGTTATATTAGAATAGTTTCAATTCTACCTTTTTGAAATAGGCATTTTGTCGAGAAACACTTTCCAACTTGAGTTATCAAAGAATTCGAGTTGTGGAGTTATTAAAGTTTAACTGTACATAAAATTTATAGTCCATTGAAATGTTACAATTTTAGGCTTACTGTTTCAGAGGACGCAATTTTATTGTTGATGTGTAGAGGTCACTAGAACTTAACTCCAAGTTTGTGGGTTGCAACTTGTCCGGCCGCCATATTAGAAAAGGTGCAAACTCCTTTTTGCTATATCTCAGAAACTATCAATCTCCCAGGAAATTTGTAAAGACATAATTTGTGGCAAATCGAATTGTCTACAATTTTGTTTATATAACTTTTACCATAAAATGAAAATTAAAAAGTTATTAACAAAAATAAGAGAAAATTTCTCAACAAATTCTCTTTTTGCTGTATAACTTTTATTTTATTATTTTACAATAAAATGACCTCATACCAATCTTGTAGATGGTCTTTTAACAAACATTTTTAGCTATAATTTTTTAATTTTATGCATTTATGGCGGTTTTCGAGCGCTTCAAAGTAGACCGGATTTTACTACTCGTAACAATCGCGTGAAAACGAAACGTTAGCCTACTTTTATATAAACTTTTTTAGACAATGCGTTTGACATTTATTGAAACATTCCTATGTTATTACTTTCTTATTATTGACCCTTTTCCCCACCACCTATGAGGTAGAGTCTGAGGCGATTTTTCGTACGTGGTATCCCCAGTAGGCCTATTCCACGGAAAACTTCTAGGCGAGAAAATGTTGGGCATAATTATATATGTTAATAGTTATTTTCAGCTATTCTTTTCTAATTTTTGGATGGTCCAGGCTGCGGTTCAGGATCAAATTCAGTATCAAAATGAAGTTTCGGGAATGACGGATGTTGAAATTGAGTCATCGTTGGTAATTCATCTTCGAATTCATGTTCTTCCATTAATTTAGACATTTCCATCACTTGCTGCAGGTTTCTCCAGAACAATTAAGGCACACTACAGAGCATTTCAGACCTGCTTTTCTGCAACCGCACATGCTTCCACAATTTCCTTTGCATCTGCAGAAAATCAATTTCATTAGATCGGGGGTGCTGGAGGCTTGGAAGTTTGGATTGGCATCAAAATGTTTCCATGTTTTCAGCCCCAATCTTCAGGATCACAGTGTTTTCGAGCCACGACTGGACCTGGTGATACACTCGGAGACTGTGGAAACGGGCTGCATCTTGTGTTGGAGGAAGCGATGATAGACTGAATGTATTTTGGTCACTGTCTTGGCGAATCGTTTATATCTCATTACATCTCAGTTGTCCAGAGTATCCTCTTTATTTCCACCGTATAAAGCTACGAAAAAACGTTCGCCAATGACAGTGAGTAAAGATGGATCGACTTTGTCACTGAGAAATAGCGCTGTACCGCTAGCTAACTCAAGATGTTTCTCCATTATTTTTATGAATTTTAGTTTGCCTATGTTATAGGCTGCTGATGTTGTGTCACATCCTGAGAAAGCATGGAGAAACAGCAAATTCTCAGCAATGACATCTCCATATATAAAACCTGAAGGGCTATATAACTTCAGAAACAGTTTGTAAAAATTGTTCATTGTCCACATCGTTTTTGGATTTTGCTCTAGCAAGCAAAGCTTTTACTCCTTTAGCTTTCACAGTTCTTACTTTAATGTCCCCAAAAATTTTTTACAAATGAAACAATCACTCATGATGCACACTTAAAGAAAGTCAAAATGCTTATCACTGAATTAAAAATTCTGCCCACAAAACTCTTAATTGTACCTATGAAATTGAAAATACTATTCACAATATTGAACACGTCTATACGTGTCGAAACATGTAGCACAACTGATAGAATAAATAGAGGACGACGAAACAGCTGAAGTTTTCTGGTAAGAAAAGGATCAATAATAAATAAGTATTAACATAGGATTGTTGCAAGAAATGTCAAAAGCATTATATTAAAAAAATTATCTAAAGGTAAGGCTGACGTTTCGTTTTCACGGGATTCTTACGAGTAGTAAAAATCCGGTCTAATTTGGAGCGCTCGAAAACCGCCATAAATGCATAAAATTAAAAAAATTATAGCTAAAATGTTTGTTAAAAGACCATCTACAAGATTGGTTGAGGTCATTTTATTGTAAAATAATAAAATAAAAAGTTATAGAGCAAAAAGAAAATTTGTTGAGAAATTTTCTCTTATTTTTGTTAATAACTTTTTAATTTTCATTTAATGATAAAAGTTATATAAACAAAATTGTAGACAATTCGATTTGCCACAAATTATGTCTTTACAAATTTCCTGGGAGATTGATAGTTTCTGAGATATAGCAAAAAGGATTTGATTTTCAAAAATTTTGTGGGAAACAAATTCAACCCTTGGAGTTAAATTTTAAAGACCCTCTACACATAAAACAATAAATTTTTTTCCCTAACCAAAAGAATTTGAAGGAAATAAAAAGGGCGAAAAGTTATTTCCCTAAAAATTGTTAAAAAAAAAAATTTTAAAATTAAATAAAAAATAATTTTCAAAAAAAATTTTCCGGAATGTGCCACTTTGAGCTGAAATGTGCACACTTCGCATTAGGCACGATTCACAATACTTAACTTATTTTCTAAAAAAAAATTAATTATCCTAACTAATATTATAAAAGCGAAAGTAACTCTGGCTGTCTGTCTATCTGTCTGTTACCTTTTCACGCCTAAACATAAATTAGTTTTTAAATCCAATTGAAGTGCCGCTGTCAAAACAGCTTGTAGTATAAAACCTTTTCATAGAATAGACCTTTTAAGCAGCAATAACACCGAACCGCACCCGTCCTTAATCCCCTCTCAGGTAGCGTAATTTTTAGAAAAATTGTAAAATTTAACTTCGAGTCATCGACCTATTTACTAATGGAAACTTGAATTTAAAGAATTGTATAACGCTTCGACTTATTAAATAATTCGATTTATAGAAATTCGATTTATTGACATAAAAATATTAACGTTGAGATAGGCAAATTTTAGAGAAACAGGTTCGAGTTCGAGCTATCAAAAATTCGTCTTACCGGCGTTTGACTTATGGAAGTTCGACTGTAAATATTTATTTATATTTAAAAATTGAATTAATCCATAAATGAAGTCTAATTACAACAGTGTATACAAAATGCGCCTTAAAACTAATTTGTTTATAATTTTTACAGAAATGAAAATTACCCAAAAATATTTGGATACCTTAATTTTGACATATAAACCTTCAACAATCTGCAAAAGATGATATAAAAATCAACTAGTTGATTTTTAGTGGCCCACTTCAGAAAATTTGACTCATACAATTTTAATTGATCAAAAACGCGAATTATTAAACATTCGAAAGTACACCCGAAAATATTTTTATTGAGGAATAAAATATCTAACCTTTTCAAACAAAAAATAGATCTAATTTATTCGACTTTAAATTTTTTCGATTGAAGAATAACGTAATAATATAGGCAAATCCGATAAATACAAGGATGTGCGCATTCGAGCGAAAAGTGGCACATTTCCGAGCGAGGGAGGCAAATGAAGCGCGACGCGGAGCGGCGCGCTTCATTTTCCCGAGAGCGGAATGTGCCACTTTGAGCTCGAATGCGCACACTCGGTTTTAAGCACAATTACAAAACGTCCCGTTTTAACAGAAAAAAACTTGGTCAAATTGTTCCGGATAATCGCGAATCCGTATAACTGAGGTCCGGATAATCGAGGTTTTACTGTACTTCAAACATCCATTGGATATTGTAGGAAACGTTTCCCTTCGAAGAAAAGCGAATAACGCGATAGAAAAGTGTGTTTCAAATTTAAAAAGTTACGTCTGTCAGAGTGTCGCTTCTCGCGTAATTTTTTTCGAAAAGAAAATCGCTTAGAAACCGTACAAAAACTGAGTAGGAATAAATAAATGGAAGAAAGATAGTAAAAAGAAGCAATAAAAAACGATTTAATTGCTTTTTATGGTCGGAACTGCAGCTTTTATTAAGTAACAGATATTTTTCTTATTTTCGCTTGGGGAAATATGCCTTTCATTATATCAAAAACAGATTAAACTTGTATTGAGAGCCTTAATTCTAATTGATGCCTTTCTTCTATGTATATATTTAATCTCCAATTGAAGATTATAAACGGGGAACCGCATCTGTACGAGAAAGAAAAAAGTTCGCTTAAAAAACTTGTTACGCATTACGAATGTATTGACGAGTTTGACCTATCCACGGGAAAAACACGTGTTTTTTTTTGTCGGTAGTTCCAAATTTGAGAAGTTTATGTCAGAGAAGGCCAACTGATGTGAAGTGTAGTCATAGCAACGGCCGGGCTCGTCGATATGGTGGCCTATATAAAATATTCGACGACATTGAGTCTCGAAGAACCAAACACGTATGGAATAGTGTTACGGAAAAATTGCTAATGTCCATTTTTTTCCCACCCGGTTTTTATAAAAAGGAGACGTCGTGAAAACGTAGAGTAGATTTTATGAGATTTTGCTTTGCGAAAAAATGTACTTGAACTCTACTTAGGGTATTGGTGGCTGGAGAGTCGAGGAGATTTTTTAAATGAAATTGAAAAGCCTTTTGATGTGGGAAAATCGAGTTGCAATTTAAATGTACACCGAAAGTCGAACGGAAAAAGAAATAAAAATATTTTTAGATTTGCTTATCGATGAAATTACGAAAGTTAAATCGGGTTTCGTCTTTTTGAGATCGTTTTTGGAGCCTCTTTGGTTGAAATTAACATTTTTTAATTAGGTACATATTTTTTATAATTTAAAAATCGATTGCTACTTCGAATACACGTAAGTTTTTTTGCTAATCGTCAAAGAGCGTTAAAACGAACTTTTGTAAAAAAGTAAAAATTTATTTTGGAAAGTTGTAAAAGATAACCGTAGTCCCCAAACAGGAAATCTGGTAGCGTCTCTGTGGTTTTATAACTTTGAATTAACTTCGTTTATAAATTAATTTAATTATTGTGATTCGTGTTTAAAATCGAGTGTGCACATTCGAGCTCAAAGTGGCACATTCCGATCTCGGGAAAATGAAGCGCGCCGCTCCGCGTCGCGCTTCATTTACCTCCCTCGCTCGGAAATGTGCCACTTTTCGCTCGAATGCGCACATCTTCGTATTAATTGGATTCGACTATATTACTAACAAATCCTTAAAATCCAGATTTTCTATTCGGAAAAAGTTTTCGCTTGAAAGCGCACATACTCCTTAATAATTGAATTTGCCTATCTTATTCTTCTCTCTTACAAATAATATTAATTAAATTAAACTGAACTAAATGCACCACTTCTGACTTTTCTTCTAATTAAAAATTACAATAGGGTATTTTTACGAAAAACCACATTTCTAATTTAGTACTTTTAAGCTAGACTAGATGGGAGACTTCATCGTACATGAAAAAAATACTTTAACTATTTCCGAATTTTGACTCTTATTTCCCCACCTTTTTTTTAACATACCCCACCCAAGTTATTCTAAAACTTTTGATGCACCCCCTATGTACCATATACAGTCGAACCTCGATAAGTCGAAGTCGAAGGGACACCAAAATTAATTCGAATTATCAATAATTCGATTTATTAAAAAAAGCTTAAAAATTAAATATATATTTATGTATGTATATATCTTTTATGTGAAATGGTATTTTATATAACGTAATTAGAACTGGAAGTGGTTTAAAGCATACTTTAAAAATCCCGCTTTAAATAAGTCACTGTGATTGGCTCATTTTTGATACGCCATTGTGGCCGTTAGCTAATTGACCAATCAGAAAGGTTAATCACTTCGTAACCATAGTTATATTAGAATAGTTTCAATTCTATCTTTTTGAAATAGGTATTTTGTCGAGAAACACTTTCCAACTTGAGTTATCAAAGAATTCGAGTTGTGGAGTTATTAAAGTTTAACTGTACATAAAATTTATTAAAGTGGTTAAGCTGAAAATTTTCATATTACTTACAACAATTGTTAAATGATAAAGAAACGTGCGTGTACTTATGCACGCCCGTGAGAAGTTATACTTCTTGGCATAACTAAATTAAATGTAATAATAAATGTATTTAAATACCAGGATGTGCACATTCGAGCGAAAAGTGGCACATTTCCGAGCGAGGGAGGCAAATGAAGCGCGACGCGGAGCGGCGCGCTTCATTTTCCCGAGAGCGGAATGTGCCACTTTGAGCTCGAATGCGCACACTCGGTTTTAAGCACAATTACAAAACGTCCCGTTTTAACAGAAAAAAACTTGGTCAAATTGTTCCGGATAATCGCGAATCCGTTTAACTGAGGTCCCGATAATCGAGGTTTTACTGTACTTCAAATATCCATTGGATATTGTAGGAAACGTTTCCCTTCGAAGAAAAGCGAATAACGCGATAGAAAAGTGTGTTTCAAATTTAAAAAGTTACGTCTGTCAGAGTGTCGCTTCTCGCGTAATTTTTTTCGAAAAGAAAATCGCTTAGAAACCGTACAAAAACTGAGTAGGAATAAATAAATGGAAGAAAGATAGTAAAAAGAAGCAATAAAAAACGATTTAATTGCTTTTTATGGTCGGAACTGCAGCTTTTATTAAGTAACAGATATTTTTCTTATTTTCGCTTGGGGAAATATGCCTTTCATTATATCAAAAACAGATTAAACTTGTATTGAGAGCCTTAATTCTAATTGATGCCTTTCTTCTATGTATATATTTAATCTCCAATTGAAGATTATAAACGGGGAACCGCATCTGTACGAGAAGGAAAAAAGTTCGCTTAAAAAACTTGTTACGCATTACGAATGTATTGACGAGTTTGACCTATCCACGGGAAAAACACGTGTTTTTTTTTGTCGGTAGTTCCAAATTTGAGAAGTTTATGTCAGAGAAGGCCAACTGATGTGAAGTGTAGTCATAGCAACGGCCGGGCTCGTCGATATGGTGGCCTATATAAAATATTCGACGACATTGAGTCTCGAAGAACCAAACACGTATGGAATAGTGTTACGGAAAAATTGCTAATGTCCATTTTTTTCCCACCCGGTTTTTATAAAAAGGAGACGTCGTGAAAACGTAGAGTAGATTTTATGAGATTTTGCTTTGCGAAAAAATGTACTTGAACTCTACTTAGGGTATTGGTGGCTGGAGAGTCGAGGAGATTTTTTAAATGAAATTGAAAAGCCTTTTGATGTGGGAAAATCGAGTTGCAATTTAAATGTACACCGAAAGTCGAACGGAAAAAGAAATAAAAATATTTTTAGATTTGCTTATCGATGAAATTACGAAAGTTAAATCGGGTTTCGTCTTTTTGAGATCGTTTTTGGAGCCTCTTTGGTTGAAATTAACATTTTTTAATTAGGTACATATTTTTTATAATTTAAAAATCGATTGCTACTTCGAATACACGTAAGTTTTTTTGCTAATTGTCAAAGAGCGTTAAAACGAACTTATGTAAAAAAGTAAAAATTTATTTTGAAAACTTGTAAAAGATAACCGAAGTCCCCAGACAGGAATTCTGGTAGCGTCCCTGTGGTTTTAAAACTTTGAATTAACTTCGTTTATAAATTAATTTAATTTTTGTGATTCGTGTTTAAAATCGAGTGTGCACATTCGAGCTCAAAGTGGCACATTCCGATCTCGGGAAAATGAAGCGCGCCGCTCCGCGTCGCGCTTCGTTTGCTCCCTCGCTCGGAAATGTGCCACTTTTCACTCGAATGCGCACATCCTCGTATTTATGGATTTGCTTATATTAAGGTCTTGTTGAAATCAACAAAAAAATTTGTAATAACTTTAGAAAAAGTTAATACAAAGTAAAATGTCCAGTGAATGACCAATTTGTTGCAACGAGAGCTATTTTAATGTAAAAAATAGTAAACAAATTAATAAACCAAAAACAACCGTTACAGTTGAAATGAGATACTATTTTTGTTTATGAATCAATGAAAACATTATCGTAACTTGATCATAAATTTTGTAAAATAAAAACCAATATAAATGCGAAAGTAACTCTGTCTGTCAGTCTGTCTGTCTGTTACCTCCTCACGCCTAAACCACCGAACCAATTTTGATGAATTTTGGTATAAATATAGACTGGATCTTGGACAAGGACATGGGCTACTACTTGTCGCGAAAATAAAACTTGAAGGGGGTGAAATAGGAAATGAAAATTTGTATGGGAAATCAATAATTTCTCAAATAAGGGATATAAAACTCATCATAATTATACTTTTGGTAAGAAATAAATAATGTTTCTGTGTTTTTGAGAAATCAACTTAATTCGGGGATAATTAGTATTCTACGCAGACAAAGTCGCGAACATCAGCTAGTTAACAATAAACAGTATAAAATGGGGAGTTCAGTAAATGACCTTGTTGTCTATATGATGACCAAGGTATAGCTTAGTAAATAATTGATTAATTCATTCACCTATTGAAAACGAGTAATTAATTTTAAACACTATGTTTAGATGTACCTTCCTGTATTTTTTTTATTAAAGTTCCTTTTGGTATTCTATAAATCACAGGCTTTGTTGGCGCTTCAGAGGTTACGCCCATCTCTTTTAATTGCGTCCTTCAAAGCTTTAAATATGGCAAACTGCAATATAAATTTAATTATTTTAACTACACATGTCTTTATTACTTTTATTTCTTGCACTTAAATGAAAAAGGAGACATACAAGATTGCATAAATGATTATATCACGAATATAAGATAATTTTTTTAATTGCTATGAACATGTCACTTTCTTAGATTCGTAGCACTGGCACGTATTCAGAAAGCGCAACAATACTTTGTAGAAGACTTACCATTCCTGAAATATTGATGATATGACAAATAGAACTTGTGACAACGAGAACACTATTTAATAAAACTATTATTAAAAAAGTAAAAAATAATTTAAATTTGCATTTAACCTTATATAATTACTTTAATTGATTTATATAAAAAAGCCTATGAGAAATATTTCATATATTTCATAATACAAGTTAAGTGTTTATTTTATAAATATACTTGATAATTATATAAAAATTAAACTTTGAGCTTGAATAACTTTTGAACCAATAGACTTAGAAAAAAATCATACGGAACCTTTTTTGTGGATCGTTAAATTCTTCATAAGAATATGTTAGTCTCATTATTTTAGATTCATTTGTCCCCGAGTTATAGAATTCCAAAGAACGAAAGAAATGTTTCCCATGTTATTTCTATAAGAAACTTTGGTTGGAATGCGCGCTATCTTAGAATTAATATTAAGAGCTCAAATTTCCAGACAATTTTTTTTTTATTACTTTGGAACAATTTGAGACCCTGGGAGCAAAGAAATTCGAAACCACCCCTGCTAAGAACCACCGTAATACACATATTAGTAACTACAATAATGGTACACAAGCAAAACAATACATCAAATTATGAAAAAAACATAAAATCGACTTAACATAAACAATAAGCGCAACCTCTAAGCAATTTAAACGTTCTGGCACTGAGTGCGGGGCTCTATCCAATCTGGGAAAAAGAGATAATCATTTATTCTTTTCTATCGTGCCGTAAAGGCTTCGTTCGAAAATACCCCGCGTCCGAAATTACCCTAGTCTCCCCTAAATACAAATCAACTGCAAGGACAATTCATAAAAAAAATAATCCAATTTTTGAAACACAAAAAATAACTGCGGTCGCCCCAAAAAAAATATTTTGGGTGCGCCACTGTTTATCAATAATACAATTAGAGTAATAAGACTAACAAATGTATTGTTTTGATCAGTTTCAATAAAATATCTACAAAGCACTTTAGCAGTATAATTTTTCGAACAATTTAATTTCGGAGTTGCGAACCGAAAAAGTTTCTAAAGCTTTCGCGATTAATTTGCGACGACGATTCGTGAACGTTATTTGTATTTCTGAACCAATTAAAATTGTTTAGACATTCATATTTAATTTTGTTCGAGTAATTACTAAAGCGAGTGAAACTTGATCCTTCAGGATAACAGCTTGTCGTTCAGGAAATGGAAAATGTTTACTCTAACTTCCATTCAGATACACTTGCTCCTTCCCTGCAAAATTTCATAAAATTAAAAACGAGAAACTAATGTCGATGGGTGCCTACAGAAAACTACTTTATCGATCCTTGCTAAATATTTAATGCGAAACAGAAAGAAGTTTTTAGGAACAAAAATAAACCGAAGGCTTACGTTTCGTATAACTTTCACAATCACTTTTAGTGTCTAATAAATTAAACTAAAATGATACCAAGATAAGGCAATTTGTCTTTTGCAATCTTTTAGTTGAGATTAATTTATTTTCTCTTCGAGCTTCACGTTTTGTATCTCCCAACTTTTAAACCGATTTATTTTTTCTTACCTCAAGCTATCCGAACGTTCCACTAATTCCAGATGCATAAAAAAAATACGGTACTAATTAATTATTACAAAAACGAGCATTAAAGGTAAATTTCATATTCCTACGAGTCGAGCTTCAGATTTTACAAGTAAATTTTAATTAAAGTCTTTGAGGCTCTTAAAGCGATTAAAAAATTACACTTTTGCAGATAAATAGACGTGCACTGTGTGGGTGCTTGAAAAAATAAAGACGCCTTAAAAAATATTTTCGTGGCTGGAGCATTAAAATGTAATTAGGTCATTGCTGAATTTTCTGTGGGTATCTCAACATTAATTCTTTAATTTATACGTTTTTCAAATCCAATTTTAATCTTTTTTTTTTAAATTAAGGTACCAAAAGCCTTGGGTTTGCTTAGTTCTTATAATTAGAAGAGTTTTGATCCGCCGAGTTAATTTTGTTCTAATTTGGAGTAGGACTTAATTTTTCTCCAAGCTTTGATGTTAAAAAATAATTTTTATTTATGTTGTTTTTTTTTCTGTTCTTCAATATACATATAATAAATCGAACACGATTATTTAAGGGAGGGGTTCTTAAACTTATGTAGTCCAAAGTTATGCCAAGTTTAGCGAATATTCCTAATTGCGCAATTTATTACCTCTTTTTCAATCAATTTTCTTGTAGTAATTTTTTGAAGTTATACATATTTTGACGCGTTCAGGGTAAAATTTTAGCAGGCAACGGAAATTGCGCGCGCACAGTTAACGAGCATTCGACAGTTGAAGTTAGCCCACTAAGAAAGTAAATTGATTATTGGGAATCATGCTTAAAGCTGAGTGTGCACATTCGAGCTCAAAGTGGCACATTTCCGATCTCGGGAAAATGAAGCGCGCCGCTCCGCGTCGCGCTTCATTTGCCTCCCTCGCTCGGAAATGTGCCACTTTTCGCTCGAATGCGCACATCCCTGTATTTATTGGATTCGTTAACATTAATTCTTGGATTTAGAAAGACAAGAGTAATGTAACCAAATAAAACGACATAGGGGAAACCGAGGAAAACAAGGTTCTGGGCAGAGCGGGAAATGTACTAGTGTGCGTGACTTATACATGCAAAAGAGTCGACGGCAGTGATATTTCGGCGAAATTTAGATACCTTAAGGGGGTATTCTAGTCTAGAAGCATGAATTTCGGCCGTTTTTTCAAGCTCTGTATAAATAAAACATTTTTAACATTTTTAATATCCATTTTTGTATCATCCGTTTATTGATACTTTAAGAATTCATAAAAAAATAAATTAAAAAAAAATTCCAAATTTAAGAAGTTATGAGCTGGCAAAGTGGGGGGTCCAAAAAAAACAGTGGTCTGGCGTACAAGGTTTAAACCCTTCTGGACGTCTAAAACAAAAAATCCAATGGATTCTTAATTAGTAAAGATGTCGCTATGATCTCAACCATGGACAAGTCTAAAAAATGTTTTTTCATAAAATGGTGGCCTTTAGAAAAAAAAACATTTTTTTGCATGTTTTTCTAACAATTCCGAATTTTTTAAAAATAGTAAAATTCGAGATTTCGACTTTTTCGGGAGTCAGACCATAGAGGAATCTATATAGAATGTTCATACTAAATTTCCAATAAATCGGGGCAGTAGAACTTGAGATATCGTGTATGTACGCCAACTAGAAAAAAGTAGTTTGGAGAAAAACGCGTTCTGGAAATTTTACTCATAGAATGATACGCTATACTTACATATTTATAATAGCTCTAACTTTTACCTAAATAAATGAAATTCTGAAAAATCCTTTTAAGAGCATATTCTTGAATATCTAGACTTCGGAAATATGAAAAAAAAATCGATTTTTTTTTAATTTCTAGACTAGAATAACCCCTTAAGTAAGTTAGTCGGAAAAGAAGGTGTCTCTGCTTGTTTTGGTTAAGCTGTGAGAAAAAACTGATTTTGTTAAACATTTTACAAAGTTTTGTGACAAATATTTATGTGCTATGCGGTGAGTAAGCAAGTTTTTAGAATATTTGTACTCAAAGACCTTCTAATCCAAGGGGCGAGCGTTAAAAGGGTGGTGAACCAGAATAAGTACAAAAATGGACTTTATTACTTTTTTGGTATTAGACAAATAATAAATCAACGGTCTGGCGATCTGTAACTTGTCCAATTTTTTTTATAATTTTTTGTAAAGTTGATGTGATACAGACATAAATACAATGTTTTACTATTCGACCAAGTTTCGATCAGTAGAATATCAAAATTTAAGTCTGGCACCTCTATTCTTAACACAACTGTTTGCCAGACTACCCAAAATATTTATTGCAATGATAATTTTTCTATATAAGGTATAAAAAAAAGCGTCAAAATTTTAATTTTTATCCTTTTATGAATAGAATTGGCCAGGCACATTAATACTTGACCAAAATTCTGTCAGAGCACTATTAAGAAATTAGGAAAAAAAATTGTTAAAAAAAAACAATTGGACAAGTTACAGATCGCCATACCGTTGATTTATTATTTGTCTAATATCCAAAAAGTAATAAAGTCCATTTTTGAACTTATTCTGGTTCACCAGCCTTTTAACGGTCACCGCTCAGATTATTAGCAGTAGTATCGCATTTTGATATTAGGTAATGTCAATATCCTTTACTGTTTTAGGTTAGAAATGCTTTGTTAAAAAGACATTCTAACCTAGCGCTTCAATTTCGGCTACTTTAGGGGACTCCACCGCAATTAACATCTGTAGTAATCCAGTACCAAAGATATTTGAATTTGAACATCTTTCTAAGCCTACTATTCCTCCTTGTCAAAATGAAAAAAAAAACTTAACACAACCATAACCAATCAGAACCGAAGAGGTTCATTTTACCCCATGGGATTATTTTGTACTATTTTCCCCTACACTCTTTTATATCATAGACACTTAATATTTTTTTGATGAAAGGATGCACTAAAAAAATTACAACTATTTAACGTAAAAAAATTATTAATTTCCAAAAATAGCAGACCAATTTACACTTATGTTGCTTTGTTTTCGATTTACACTGTTTTTTTCCGTGTAAATCGGAGAATAGCTGTACAGTGGGGAGGCCTCAAAATTACATTTTTTTAAGGGATGTGCAGTAACATATAATTTGGAAACCAGTGGTCTATCTATACAAAAACGCAAGGTGCGCAGCTTAACACGTGGTTATATTTAACTTAGGTACGCCAAAGAAGTATAACTTCTAACGCGCTACATATATGTACAGTCAAACTAAGAAGTAATCAACACCCTAGAAACCGACCTACAGTAAACGTACTATTCCAAGAGACAAAATCTGGCGCTGCATGGTTAAAAAACAATTAAGATTGATCTTTGTAATTTTAGTACCTAGAACTAAAGGTACTAAAATTACAAAAAATTACAAAATTACTGTAGGTCTGTTTCTAGGGTGTTGATTACTTCTTAGTTTGACTGTACATGCACCGGTTTTTTTATTTATTTTTAAATTAAAAACCAATAACTACGACTTGTATAAAATAATTTGCAGTTTTTAAAACCCCAATTTAATTTTCTTTATGATCATTATTTGCCGAGTTATTCATTACTAAAGTCAAAAATGATTTTTTGAACAATATTTTTTTTCCTGGACTCTATAACCGGGTTTTCTCAAAAACCCTCAAAAACTCACCACATGTTAAATAATTTTGCTAGTCCCGATATTTTATAAATTAACAATAGACGCGAAGTCGCGTGCAACAGCTAGTTGTAAATAAAATCGCTCTTAACCGAGATGGCATGCTTCTTATTATTTATCGATTTTAATTCAAAAAAAGAAAGCAAATAAATTTGGGGAGATGACTTGAGAAATTTTTAAAATGCATCTTGTGTACGTTCGAAAAATTCAAAACATATTTTATGTTTTACAAGCAAAATCAATAAATACGTTTAGCTTAGAGAAATATCGAACAATAAATTTAAAATACCTTTAGGAAGCCGCCCTAAAATGACAAAGTAATCGTATATCATGTTTGACTTGATGAAGTGCACCATCAATCAACCCAAAGGAATTATCGCTCACAAATTTCTCATATTTGTGGAATTAGCGTTTGCGTTGGTCATTTCTGCAATCAACCCTTCCAATTTAGTCGATAATTTAGGCATTTAATTATTTGAATTAAACGTTTTATCAAATATTCAGAGATCTTGCATCGCAGGCAAGTATCAAATATGCAAATATCTGATACAACTTTCATTAGTAGCGACCAAATGCAAAAGTCGATTATTTTTTTTTGTTTATGTTGTTGTTGGCGCCTTTTTATATCTGTATCAGGTTTAGGCGTTTTCCCCGCTTGAAACTTTGTTGTGAATGTTGTAGTGTTTCAAAGATTCAAGGGACCCACAGTTTTACGTGGGTTGCGAACCACGGCAATTTCTAAGGAAATTTTTGAGCAGTTTTACTCTTGCCAGGTGCTCAGCCTTGCGAAGAGAAGAGGAGCGTGAAATTTTCGATGGTCGGCGCGGGGATTCGAACCACTTCGAATCCACCTCGCTAGCGCAGCAGCCCAAACACTAAATCACTTGCGCCACGCTTCCTCTCTATTTGAAAGAAATGTTTTTTTGATCATGCCTATTTTTAAGTCATACTCGACGCACACCTTTTGGCGTTTATGGCCACTTTAACATCTACAGGGATCTAAATAAGCGACAGTACAGACAATTTGGGTAACTTTGTTCCACTTTGCATACTTGTTTCAATATTAAGCTTTTCTTATTAGCATTTGCTTCATATTTACAGACTGGTCTAGTAGCTACTGTATTACTTTAATTGATTTAATGTAGTTTATGATAAAAGAAAAGAGAACAAAACAAATTAAAACTAAAAAATAATAGTGGACCAAAGTTATAACCTGATTTAGGGTAACTTTGGCCCACTTCTCTAAGGTACATGGTAAATTACCGGTTTACTTGTATTTTGGAATTACGACAATTTGATTCCATTCTATTACTATACAGACTGTCCCACGAATAGGTACTAAAACTTAACCAGGTGCTACCTGGCACCAATACAAACAATAAAATATTATATACAATATGTCCTAAATCTAAAAAAATTCGAAAAAAATGCATGTCAATTTTCGGATAAATACAGTATCGTTTCCCTATGCTTTTAAAAGAGAGCACGGTTTTTTATTACGTGCTTCATTGCTAATTGGCATATTTGATATTCGATTTCTATGGGTTTTTGATTTTTTTTTAATTTTAGATATGGCTTTAATGGCAACGTTAGAACAGACTAAAAACAAAATATTAGAAATGTTTTAAATAATAAGGTATTTATTACACATTTTCAAATTAAAATTTACGACACCATAACTTAAAAATAGTCATGGACCCTTGGCATGGGGTTGTTTTTTATTCAGTTTCAGGTTATTTATAAGTGCGATAAGTTTCAGTACTTATTCGTAAGACACCCGGTATGTAATGATAAAAAAACAATATTTTTAAAATTTTCCCTGTTGCCTGACCATGGCAAGCTATAGTACCTGATGACACATAGTGAAAATTTAATTGGAGTTCTTAATTACCCTTTGTTTTTAATGTAATGATAGTATGAGGCAAATGATTTTTTCGTAAAAAAATACTTTATGAAGTTTTAAACAAATTAAAAAACTATTTGGTATAGTTAATACAAAACTAAAACCGTTGCACGTCTTTACTATAAATGACGTCACGCCGCGAACAGTGTTCTGAAACTGTGATTTTTGCTGCAGATTATAGAATATAAATGGTTTGTTCTAAAAAGAACAGATTTTTAATCGCTTTGTGCTCTATTTTTAAAACTCAATAAATACTAAAAAGGGCGAAAAACAGTTAGAGACAGATCGTGGCGAACTGTCAATAACAACAACGCAACGCCGCATCTTTGAGATCATGGCAGCCAATATTTCAATAGCAGCCAAATTCAAAATTGAATACAATCGTATAGTCCCCAACGATCTGGCAGGTTGGTAGTACTGATTTACTTCAATGACGTTAGCAATGACGTGCAACGGTTTTAGTTTTGTATTAACTATATATGTTCCACTTGCTCGTGCATTTCTTCTCTATAGAATTCAACCTTGTATTTGGAAAATTAAGAACATATAAGACTGTGACAAAGAGGAAAAAAAGTAAAGCCGAATGGGGTGATATAGCTGTTCGGTACAGCGTCAAGTGCGAGTAGGCACCCTAAAACAGGTTTTTGCCAAGAGAAAACCTTCGGACCAAGGGTGCACTACGGGAACATTCCAACAGCATCTTTCTCATCAGCAAGAAGTGCGGGCACTTACCCCATTTTGTGTAAGTGACGTGGTACGTGGAATCAAGTGGAAAGAAAATCAATCATCATCCGCAACATTTGGTCCTTCGAGGCAAATTAACAGCCCTAGGAAACACGGATACAATCAGGTTAGTGGCGATCTTCCTATATTTTTTCATTCCTACCCAGTGGAACGAAAACACGTGTTCCCATTGTTCTCCCATTTGAGACGGAAGCGTTGAAGAGCCATACACAAACCGCGTATTTTATCACGTATTAGTAAAATTTTGTACTTATTTGTCTTTAAACTTTAACAAGAAAGTAATATTACAAAATGAGTCAAAATCCAAGTTTAAAAATGTTACATGTGAAAAGAGGAGTAATTAAAAGAAAGATTACTGAATTTTCTAATTTCGTAAATAATTTGGAACAACCTTTAGCAAAAAATTGTAGTATAGAACTAAGTTGCAGAATGGAGGGATTAGCGGCCACATTTAGTAAATTCGATGCCATTCAAGACGAAATTTATATTACTGAAGGCGCGGAAGTAGTAGACGAACAGAATTATGCTTTAGAGGTAGAAAACACTTATTACGCAATTATAGCGCAAGCAAAACAGTTAATTGCAGAAACGCAAATATCTGAGATAGACAATGGTTCCCAAGTTCCGAACCAACCTAGTTCAAGCGCGGGTTCTGGCCGGTATGTGCAGTTGCCGACAATATCGCTTCCTAAATTCGACGGCCATTATTCAAAATGGCTAGAATTCCACGACACCTTTCTATCCCTAATTCATAACAATGAAAGTCTAAATAATGTGCAACGCTTTCATTATTTAAAGGCAACATTACTTAACGAAGCAGCCGAAATTATTAAGAACGTGCAGTTGACTAATTCCAACTATATCATTGCGTGGAATCTGTTATGCGAAAGATACACAAACAAAAAATTGCTCATTCAAAATCACATAAAAAAACTATTCAGCTTTCGCGAATCCCCTAAAGAATCAGCAACACACTTACGTGAGGTAATCGACAAAACGTCACGTAACCTAAGATCATTAAGTGCATTAGGGCAACCTGTCGAGCATTGGGATAATATTATAATATACCTTATTTCAAGTAAGCTTGATAAAACAACCGCGCGTGATTGGCAATTATTCGAGGCACAAACAGAAGTCCCAACTCTTGCAGAATTACAACGTTTTCTGCAAAAGCGGGCAGATATGCTAGAAACCTTAAATATTCGAGAACAAAAATTTGTAAAACCTCAAATAAAACCACAAAGGGCATTTGCATCAACAAAATTTGCATGTTTTTATTGTAGTGATGGACATTCTATTTATAATTGTAAAAAATTCCTTGCGTTGTCAATAGAAAATCGAATTAAGAATGTAAGGGAACTAAATTTGTGTAGCAACTGTTTGCGCAACTCGCATACAACGGAAAAATGTACATTGCGAGGACAGGGTTGTAAAAAATGCAGTTTAAAACACAACACATTACTGCATTTAGCAAATTCTGAGCCAAACCGGAATCAAATCCTGTATCACCAAGCACCACTCATGAAGAACCCGCCAAACATGTGATACTTTCAGCCTGTGCAACTGCTAGCCAAGTTTTATTAGCAACGGCACTTGTGCTAGTAAAGGATGGCAATGGTCGGCTACATGAGTGTCGAGCATTATTGGATTCAGGGTCGCAGTCTAGCTTTATCACAAATTCCTTTCAAGCAAAATTAAAGTTGGCAATTTCTAAAAGTAAGGTGGCAATTCAAGGTATTAATCAAACCATTTCAAACATTCGGTATCAATGTAATGTTTTGGTAAAATCTCGTGTAAATAATTTTAGTTCCGAAATTAGTTGTTTAGTCATTAATAAAATTACCGATCAACTACCCAGTTTTCTAATTAATGAGAATCAGTTACAAATTCCAGACAACATTAAATTAGCTGATCCTCAATTTACATCTCCTAGTAATGTAGATTTGTTAATCGGTGCCCAACTATTTTGGTCTCTTTTAACTCCAGGTCATATTAAGTTGGGGCATAGGCTACCGAGTCTTAGCAATACGCAATTAGGGTGGATCGTTTCCGGGTCAATTGCGATACCCACATATCAACCTTCGCAATGCTTTCTCTCTACCACAAACGTTATTCAAGACCAACTTCAACAATTCTGGGAGATAGAAGAATGCCCGACAACAAAACCACTATCACTTGAACAACAGTTATGCGAAACAATATTTAGTAACACTGTACAGCGAGCATCCTCTGGTCAATACATTGTATCCATTCCATTAAAGGAATCCCCTAACATACTTGGTGATTCGCGAAAAGTTGCCGAAACCCGATTGTTCGCGTTAGAAAGAAGGTTCAAAGCAAATCCCACTCTAAAGACAGCGTATGTAAATTTTATGACTGAGTACGAAGCATTAGGACACATGTCAAGGGTTCAAGCTCTAGACACGAATGCTGTCCAATACTTTTTGCCTCATCACGGTGTCATTAATGAATTTAGTAAAACAACAAAATTACGAGTTGTGTTCGATGGCTCAAGTCAAAGCTCAACTGGAATCTCGTTGAATAATTTACAATTGGTGGGCCCCACAGTACAAAGTAGCCTTTTTACTATCTTACTTCGATTCAGACAGCATTCAATTGCATTTTCAGCAGATGTCCAGAAAATGTACCGTCAAGTTTTGGTGCGACCCGAAGACAGACATTTGCAACAAATTCTTTGGAGATCTGATGCAACCGAGCCTCTGCATGTTTACAAACTCAATACAGTCACCTACGGTACGGCGTCAGCACCTTATTTAGCCACTCGGTGCTTAGTACAAATTGCAAATGATCGTTCAAGTGAATATCCGGAAGCATGTTCTGTAATAAAGTCAGATTTTTATGTAGATGACGTGTTATCTGGAGGTAATTCGGTAGAGGAAGTGACAAAGCTATGTTGTCAGATTAGTCACATTCTGAAAGGTGGCCATTTTACCCTACATAAGTGGGTCTCCAATGTCCCTCAAGTTTTACCTAAGTTGTCACAATCGGCATCATGTGGAGACATTAAACTTGGGTCATCAGACACAACAAAAACACTAGGCCTTTATTGGGATCCAAGCGAGGACCGCTTAACGTATAAATTTGCCACAAATACACCTTTATTACGAAACGTTACAAAACGGTCTATCTTGTCTCAAATTAGTCAAATTTTTGACCCTTTAGGACTAATTAGCGCTTGCACAATTATTAGCAAAATAGTCTTACAGAAATTATGGCAGGAACGGTTAGATTGGGACGACCAAGTTCCCCAAGCGATAGCCGACAAATGGCATACCCTTGTCACAGAGTTTTCTAATATAAATAACATACGAATCCCCAGACATGTGTTATGTAAAGACCCTTCTCGAATAGAATTGCATTGTTTTTCCGATGCATCAGAAAATGCATATGCAGCTTGCGTATATGTACGGTCTATTAATCAACAAGGCACGATATTAGTTAACATTTTGTGTGCAAAAAGTAAAGTCGCGCCACTAAAGAGCTTAACGATTCCTAGATTGGAGTTATGTGCAGCGCACCTCGCAACAAAGCTCCTCTTGGCAGTCAAGGAATCAGTTAAGTTTGAGATTAATCAAACGTTTATGTGGTGTGATTCGACTATTGTTTTAGGGTGGTTGAACACACAACCACATTTGTTGAAGGTGTTTGTAGCTCATAGAATAGCTGAAATTCAGAGCAAAACTGCAGACGCGAGCTGGCATCACGTGCTATCTAAAGACAACCCAGCAGATTTGGGTTCAAGAGGCATTCTGCCAACACAATTAAACGCTAGTGTTTTATGGTGGCATGGACCTTGCTGGCTTTCACAACCAACCGCGGAGTGGCCCAATAGGTCAAATCCAATGGCAGAATATCCGTTACCCGAATTAAAACGTATCGAGATATCCTGTCCCAGTTTAATTGTTAAATTCCCGTTAGATTTTTCGCGTTTTTCAAATTACAATAGATTGCTTCGCACACTAGCGTATTGTTTGCGGTTTACAGCCAACTGTCGCAAACTGTCGGCTGAGCGTATAAACACAAGCTTAACGATTACGGAGCTCGAAAGGGCAGAACAAATGTTAGTTAAGTCAATCCAAGCTGAAGAGTGGCATGCTGAAATTAACCAACTGGCAGCGGGAAAAAACCATTTCCCAAAAGCAAAATCCTTTGCCTGAGCCCGTTTCTCGACAAAAATGGTGTGATGCGAGTAGGAGGCAGGCTGCAAGCATCCAACTTGCAGTTTGAACGAAAACATCAAATGTTACTACCAAAGCATGCGGTTACTGAATTAATGTTTAAGTGTTATCACCTAAAAATGAACCATTCAGGACCACAATTATTACTATGTTCAATTAGAAGTAAATTTTGGCCACTAGGAGCGCGTAATTATGCTCGCACAACTGTGCATAAGTGTATGCGCTGCTTTAAATGCAAACCTGTCCATAATCAACCCCTAATGGGAAACCTACCCTCCGACAGAATTAATCCATCCCTTCCTTTTAAAATTGTCGGCGTTGATTACGCGGGACCATTATTAATTAAGGATAGAAAGGGTCGTGGATGTCAAATCACAAAGTGTTACATCGCAGTATTTGTTTGTCTAGCTATCAAGGCTGTGCACATTGAGCTAGTGTCCAGTTTAAACACTGACGCGTTTCTTGCGTCATTAAGACGGTTCATTTCGCGACGCGGAAAACCCTGTAAAATATATTCGGACAACGGCACAAACTTTGTCGGTGCCCAGCGAGAACTAGCAAATCTATACGCTTTGCTAAACGACAAGAGCGACGACATAGCGGAATCATTGTCGGTCGACGGTATTACGTGGTCGTTTATTCCTCCAAACGCACCGAATTTTGGGGGTCTTTGGGAGGCTGCCATAAAACAAACGAAATATCATTTAAAACGAGTGGTTGGGGAGTCACTACTCACATTTGAGCAAATGACGACGCTTCTGTCTCAAATCGAATCAATTCTAAATTCTAGGCCTTTAACCCCATTATCCTCGGACCCAAACGACCTAGAACCTCTTACTCCGTCACACTTCCTTATTGGTCGCCACATGACTCTGATTCCAGATCTACCGCTGAGAGAGATACCACCAAACAGACTTTCTGAATACCAAAAGGTGCAAAGGCTTCTCCAAGAGTTTTGGACAAGATGGCAGCGAGAATACCTTCAGGAACTCCAAGTCAGACAGAAAAACGCCAAGCTCACACCCAATTTACAAGTGGGTTCAATGGTGTTGCTCCAGGACAAGCTGGCTCCTCCACTACAATGGCCGATTGGAAGGGTTATTGAGGTGTTTCCCGGACTCGACAACATCGTCCGAGTAGTAGCTGTCCAAACAGCCCGAGGCATCTATAAGCGTCCCTCCAACAAGGTCTTCCCACTACCCATTGAGAATTAAGACTCATATTATTGTGTTCAGACAGTGTAGTTTAAGGACAATTAATTAGGTTACAATTAGTTATAGATGTATAGTTAATTTTAATTAGATTAGAGTATTGAAAGTCCAGCCTTTCAAAGAGGGGGCTATGTTCGGTACAGCGTCAAGTGCGGGAGTAGGCACCCTAAAACAGGTTTTTGCCAAGAGAAAACCTTCGGACCAAGGGTGCACTACGGGAACATTCCAACAGCATCTTTCTCATCAGCAAGAAGTGCGGGCACTTACCCCATTTTGTGTAAGTGACGTGGTACGTGGAATCAAGTGGAAAGAAAATCAATCATCATCCGCAACAATAGCTATAGAAAAATTTAAAACTTTGTAGCTCCTTCCTATTGCTAACAATCTTAACAAGGCAGTAAGGCGCTCATGTGGTGAAATTTTTTGTCTCATAGACGTGCTTTATTTTTTCATTGACGATGAGCCATTACCTGTATCTACTCAAATCAAATACTTAGGATTAACACTTGACCGAAGACTTACATGGAAGGGACATATTTCTGCTAAGAACACCCACATAAACCTAAAAATTCGTCAAATGAGCTGGCTCCTAGGTCGCAAACCACAACTGTCAACAGAAAATAAATTAATCCTCTACAAGTGTACAGGTAAACGTCGTTTTACGCCGTGGTTCCGTTCCGAGAGACACCGGCGTAAAAAAAATCGGCGTAAAATGAACAAAATGAAAACTAACTCTGAAACAATGTCACACACACAATAGGCTGCTCGCATACACGGTAATAGAAGAAAACAACCTGTAAAAGTGTGTTTGCTGTTAAAATCGCGGCACTTACTGTCTTTTGGTGTCGGCTACAAACCGGGGAATCCCACGGGCGAACCGAACAAACCGGAGAATTCCATGACGGCACCAACCGGCGTAATTGTGAATCGGCGTAAATCGAACCGGCGCAAAACGACGTTTACCTGTATTACGAAACCCATCTGTACGTACGGTGTCCAGCTTTGGGGATGTGCTAAGCCATCTAATACCTTTATGCAGAAAGTCCAATCTAAGATACTTCGAACGATCTTCAACACACCATGGTACGTGAGTAATAAAACTTTACACAAAGATTCTGAAACATCATTTGTACAAGAAGAAAAGAACTACCTCGAACGGCTCCCTGATCACCCCAGTGAAGATGCCAGACAACTATACATCCAACCTGAAATTGCAAGAAGACTAAAAAAGCAGTGGCCTACACATATATTAAATCAATAAAAAACAACACTTAATTATTGGGCGTGTTATCGCTGGATAACATCCCCCCCCCCGTATTGTACCTTAAGCACATTTACTTATAGCTATCACTAGCAGGTTCTAAATATTACCTTAATAATAAAAAAAAACTAGAAACGATTGGACATTGTTTTTTTAAAAATAAGATAGCTTTTTCAAAAAAAAATTCAAAAATTTTTCAAAAAAAATTTTAAAATTAAAATTTTTTTTTGCATTAATTTAAATGTTTTTTGCAATAGAAATGTTTATTTTCATTTTAATTATCATTAGAAATTTTTTAGCGACAAGAAACGTGGCCCTTTAATTCTTTTCAAAAGTTTGACTGTGTAAAACAATAGGAAAGGTTTGATAGATCGAATTGTAACTTCACAGAGTTTTTTAGAGTATATTCAGCTATAAAAGTCACGCTCAACATTTCTCATTTCATAAATATTTGTAACTTAGCCGTCAATTTTCTATAAATCCAAAAAATACTCTTTTTCATGTGTTTTCAAATTTTTGTTAAAGACTAAAAAAAAAAATCATAAAAGTCATAGCAGTTTCTTATAGGGCGTTTATTTTGCAATTTCCCGTACGACTATTGGTTACTGAGATATCAATGATGGAATATAAAAGGATCTTTTTCTATTTAACGTCCTGTATCTCGGTGAAAAAAAATCGTATCAAAGTTTTAAAAAGAAACTTGAAGCTGAATAAACGGGCTATCTGATACATATAATGGTTTAGCTGAAAAAAAATTTGTAAGTCCGTGGGGACTCCTAAAAAATTTTCAATAAAAGATCTGATAACTAGAATCTTGGAGCTTCAAAATGATTTTTTAAAATTTTAGATACGACCATTTTTCACTGATATACAGCCTGTCAAAAAACATTATAAAATATCGGAAATTTTTTTGGCCCTTTAATTTTTTCCCTTAGTGTATAACAAAGGTCAATTAATTACATCTTCTTTAGCGCCATGTGACTTGCAGTTTACAATAAAGCTCGCTTCATATTTCTTAGAAAATTAGCTTTGAATTCTTGAATGCCTGCTGGTATTAATATTAAATGAACACGTGTTCTTTACGTAGTCATGTAGTTGGGCAATAAGTATTTCCCATATGAATTCGATTGTTATTTTAGAAATTCCCTGGGCGAACCTTATAAATTCATTCGCTTACAGGTGCAGCGAATACCTTGTTAACTAAATTTTTCTCGAATCGTTATTTTGCATAAATGACATGCTTGACAATTTTTTATACGTTTTATTTAACCTATATATATGTTACGGTCAGTGTAATAAATGCGGTAGGTATTAATAATTACCGGTATGTATTAATAATAACCGCATCAAATGGTCAAAGTAATGAATAATCATTTTTACCGGTTATTATTAATAATTCTTTAAACACTTCGGTTAATGTAATAAAAGACAGGTAATTGACTGAAGCCTACTTTTAATAAAAATAAGAATTTTTCATTATTTACTGTTTTGTTATTATTGTTTTAACTACTTATTGAAACTAAATTCTATAAATATAAAAATAAAAAAACATTATTAAATATACAAAAAAATATAATCATTAAAAAAAATAAACAAAATTATTTATTTTTGCAGGATAGACTTTTGTGACACTTCGAATTGCAAAGAATGTGTGATTTCTTGCATTTGCAGCGGTTCGAATTGCATTCACCCGTACAATTACAATGTTGAAAGCCTTGTCCTCCAAAATTTGAATCTTTTCTTGCACATTCTCGAAGAGTTATGTCAACTTCTGGAACATCGTTAGTCGAAATGAATTTTTCTTTACAAACGGTGAATTCATTTCTCGAATACAATTGTTTTAAAATGCCATGTTTGGTTCCTAACTTATAAAGGCTTTCTTTTTCGACGGAAATAATTACAGCAATTATATTTCGGCTGTCTGCTTTGGCTCTATCTACAAGTGGTACCATTATTCTAATACTTTGTCCTATTTCTGCAACAGGAAATTTAGCATTAGAATGCATCAACATTTTTCGGCTTGCTTTTCTAGTGACTTTTAGCCAAATCTCGAGCCTCCTTAATTTTTTGTACCTATTCATTAAGTAGGAAAGCGGACTCTTTATTTTTACCATTACTTTTTTCTTCAACGATATCTTCGTTATAGATTGTATCGACAGCAAGTTGTTGATCTTTTGGTTGAGGTTCGCATTTATCATTACTATTCTCTTTGCCAACGTCCACGTTCTTACCCAAAATTATATTTAGAGGTTCATGATTATTTTCAGACTGATCTTCTAACATTAACTCAATATCTTCTTCTCTTGTTATTTCCGATAATTTATCTAATGCTGGTCAAAAGGTTTTTAAACCTACTTTAGCCTTACAACCGAACATTGCTTCATAAGGACTACGGTTGATTCCAGAATGGTAAGCTTTGTTCTTCATAAACTGAATGAATCTTAATCCTTCGGACCATTTTGTGGTTTTATTTGTCTCCAACCATGTAAATAACATTTTTCAATGTCTTGGTTCGCCCTTTCAACTGAACCTTGTGATTGGCTGTGCCGTGGCTTTCCGTGTACAATTTTAGGTTCATTCCACATTTTACACAGCTCTTCAATTACTGTGTTGGCAAATTCTCGTCCATTGTCGCTGTGCAAAATACATGGTGCGCCAAATATTGTAAACACATCCAACAAATGATTCGCAACTTCCTCAGCACGCTTAGATTTCAGTGCTCTGAGTTGCACAAATTTTGTGAGGTGATCTTGATATACTAAGATAAATTTAAAATCACCGTCTGCCTGTGATTGCAGGTCGATAAGATCGACTTGACAACTCGAATTAAATTCACTGCTTTTAATGGGTTTAACAACAAGTCCTTTCTTTAGAATATTCATTTTTTTGGCATGGTTGACACAAATTTAAATAAACGACTACTAATTCTACGGTAACATTCTTATACTTCTCTTTAAGTTCCCTCATCATTCTGTTTCGCCCCCCATGTCCATTAGAAACATGAGTTTCGTGAATAATATCAAAAACCTCTTCTAAATATGTGTAGTATATAATTGGATCTCGTTCATCTTTTACTGGAACAATTAGCTTTTGTACATTTCCAATTTGTATTACATCGTATCTCGCCAATCTCTGATAATCTTCAGGTTTCTTGTTTGTAATCTTATGTTTTGCTGCTTTCAATTTCGTTAAAAATGAATAATACTCATCTCGTGTAAACAATTGGTGATTCTTTCCTTTTTCAGATTTGATTTTATGAATTTCATTATTAAAACGTGTTTTCATATCCTCCAGATCACTCATTTTAAGTTCGCTTTTCGACACACAACTTGACACGAGGGACTTCAATCGTATACCAGGTGTGCAACCTTAAAACGGCTGTTTTTCTATTTAGCAAAACACAATAATTAACGCAGAAAAGTAAAAAATATTTTATTCGAAGTAATTGCCCTCGCTGGCTATACATTTTCCCATCTTCGAGGAAGATTGTGGATTCCACCCCAAAAGAATTCATCCCCTGTGGATAAGAACCACCCATCGAGCCATTTTTTAACATCTTCATAAGAATTGAAGTGCTGCTCAGCAAGTGCGTGTCCCATCGACGCAAACAAATGGTAATCTGAAGGAGCCAGATCAGGAGAGTAGGGCGGGTGGGGTAGCAACTTCCAGCCAAGTGCATTCAATGTATCCCGGACCAATCTTGCTGTGTGTGATGGTGCGTTGTCGTGCTGGAAAATGATACCCTCATGCCGATCCGCGTGTTCGGGTCTTTTTTTGCACAATTCACGATCCAATTCGATGATTTTTTGTTGGTAGCGTTGAGTATTGATCGTTTCACTAGGTTTCAACAGTTCGTAGTAAACCACCCCCTTCTGGTCCCACCAAACACACAGCATTGTCTTTTTCCCGAATCGTTTTGGCCTAGTAGACGATGTTGAGGGTTCTCCGGGTTCCCCCCACGATTTTTTGCGCTTAGGGTTTTTAAAAAAGATCCATTTTTCATCGCCAGTGACGATTCGATGCAAAAATGATTTTCTGTTGTGCCGATCAAGCAAGATTTCGCACGCGGTCTGGCGTCGTTCCATCTGTCGATCGTTCAATTGATGTGGCACCCACTTCCCGATCTTTTGGATCTTTCCCATAGCAAAAAGGTGTTTCGAAATTGCTTGGTGGCTAACATTCAACTTCGCGGCAAGTTGTTTCTGCGATTGGGTATCGTCTTCGTCCAATAAATCTTGCAATTCGGTGTCCTCAAAAACTTTTGGTCGATTTTTGCGCTTCTTGTCGGTGACGTTAAAAATTCCGTCTCTGAATTGCCGAAACCACGCTCTGCACCGAGTTTCACTAAGAGCACTGTCGCCATAGACCTCCACAAGAATTCTATGCGCTTCGGCGGCGGATTTCTTCCAATTGAAAAGGAATAGCAGTGCTCCCCGCAAATGCTCTTTATCTGGCACAAAATTCGACATGTTTATCGTGATCAAAGGACACGTTATTGTCCGAAATAGCTGACATTGTCTTTTGTTTACTAATGGCAAAGATCAAAGAAATGAGAAAAAATGGCAGGCAAGGTTGGCTAATGCCTAATGCGCGCGTACTGCCATCTATGAGAAAACGGCCGTTTTAAGGTTGCACACCTGGTATAAGTCACAACTGGTGCGTTGCAAAAGACAATAGCAGTGTGCACGTATCGTATGCGTAGAACCAAGTGCAAAGCCCACACACTAACTAACGCAAGATGGGGACTAGACATAATATTTCCCACTTTTTATTATTACATTTACCGAAGATAGATGTGAATTATTAATAATTGCCGGTTTATGTGATAAATTCTGTCAAATTAATCACTTTGATCTTTTCACTTGGATATTATTAATAATTACCGGTTATTATTA
The DNA here is from genome assembly GCA_036325965.1 of Sinopyrophorus schimmeli. Taxonomy (NCBI): domain Eukaryota; kingdom Metazoa; phylum Arthropoda; class Insecta; order Coleoptera; family Elateridae; genus Sinopyrophorus; species Sinopyrophorus schimmeli. Next base: position 793,875 of record JARFIZ010000089.1, on the reverse strand, counting down.
ATAATAACAGAATAGTTACTTTAACCGTAACATATATATCAGACAGCTGTCAAACGTAGGCTCTCGAAAATACAAAATTTATGCGTTTCTATGGTAATTCAAGTTTGTTTACGACCCATATTATTTATGGCGACTTTTTTAACGAATTTTATTTTTTTTTCGATCGAAAAACGAAAATTAAACAAAACATAAGAATAATAAGTTTTGAACAATGATAAAGATAGAATGTAGTCGAGGGTGAAATCGATAGGGGTAGCAGTAGCTAAATCAATCAAAAGTCGGAGGATAGCTACACCTGATTCTCAGTTTCGAACACAACGTCGAAGCGAACCCTTTAACTTCACTGAAAACGTGACTTTCTGAGTTAAACGCAATTCCGCCATAATTTATTAATTCCTTTTCGGAGGCACTTTTGAAAATTATTATCCTTCTTCTTGCGCTGCGCAAGGGTCGTCCTCGCATTTTACTATCTTTTTACGTTTTCGCTTATTCCGGTCTTTAGGGTTTTGGTGATGTGATGTCCGGAAACTTGTTTTTTGCTTGGTGGTTATGGTATCAAACATTTTTGGATTTAGAGTGAAGGTAATCTGTTTTTAATGTTTCAGCTCTTTTATCATTTGTTCGGTACGTTAAAATACAATCAAAAACGTTATTGTTGCTTTGTTCATTTTAAAAAACTTATATTGGTCGCAAGACATATTATTTTTATCCAAAAAATTGAAGAAACGTAATAAATTTTGTAATCTGCAAAAGTGCAAACTTTGTTATTCCTACTTTTATGAGCATATTTAATAATCGTAAGATACGTACGGAGGTGCGAGAGTAATAAAATTTGCTTCGGTAATAAAATTGGCAATGGAGTATATTTTGAAAATTAACCATAAACTTTAAAATACGGAGGAAAATAACTGTATCAGCAAATTGTGATTTACGGTTTGCTCGCATTTGTAAATAAAAAGCTCAAAGCGCATTCTGATCTGTTGAAGAAGATGCAGGACGTGCCCTAATAAAAGTCCAACAAAAACCTTCACAGTACACCATAACATACTTTAAGAAACGTTTCAATGCACTTTGGTCGGAAGCTAACTCAAAAACGTATTTGGTCAACTTTATTTTGTATCGGTGAATCCATTTGTGGTTTGTTGAGATTAATTTGATGAATATTGTAAAAGAAAGAACGAATTTGAATCAAAGAAAAAAGGAAGGGGTGTTAATACATTAACGTTTGATCAACGTTCATTGATAGAACAACTTTTATGTCTCTCAATTAAATAATTAAATGAAATGACATTGGAGTTAATTCCGAATCATCTTAAAGTTGAAACAAATATTTGATTTTTGCACAATATGTCCGAAATAATAATAATTGACCATAACGACAATCGATTAAATTCATATAAAATTAAATTGGGAGGTTATTTGGTTTAGAAATTGATTAACTCACAGGTGCTTTTTACTTGCGATAAAATCGGTTGCTTTGCTTTATAAGAAAAGTTTCCTTTTGTCCATTTATGTCGCAGCTGGAGAACGAAATTAAAAGAAAAACGTGGATAGTTATTTTTTTTAAAATAAAATAATAATAAATTCCAATAATAATTCATAGCTACAATTTGCAAATTTAAAACAAAGTAGATAATTTATTTTTGAAAACATAATTTTTTTTTCGTTTTTTGCTGTAAAGGGGGATACAATTAAAAATCGAAAACGCGCTAGGAAAATATTTATAGGTGCCACCTGTGGCACGCATGTTATTGGTTCGCCACGGCTGGTCTACCTATACACAAACATAAGGTACACAACAAAATACGTGTATACCGGATGTTTCATCTAAAATACCAGGAGCTTATAATTTCTAAAATAATAAAAATTAAAAAAAAACAAGTATAAAAGTTTCTTCAATTTATTGGATCTATGCACTGCCATAAATGCTATTTTTGTTCAACTTCGTGTTTAACCGGACACCGTATCAACATTCGTATCTTAAATATAAGGGTATTAATTTTTTTACAGAATTGGATAGAACCTGTAGAGGGCCTTCCAAAAATGTATAAAGAGTTACCATTTTATTAAAAATTAATTTAAAAAAATTCTTTTAAGGAGCTCTATCCAACTATATAATAATATTGATACCCTTCTATTTAAAATTAGATAATTGATACCATTTCCTGTTAAACCGTAAGGAGACTAAAATTTATATTTATGCCAGGGCATTGATTGAATAAATTAAAGATACTTTTATACCTGTACTTTTTTTGAAATTTTTATTAATATAGGAGTTATAAGCTCATGGCACATTATTGAAACGCTCTTGTGATCAAAAATTTTTTTTTTTTTAATTTATTTATTAATCAAATGGTAACATATTATACATTTTTGGAAAGCCCTCGAAGAGCTCTATCCAATTATGTATAAAAATTGATACACTTCTATTTAAGATAAGACAGTTGACACCATTTCCTTTAAACCGGAAGTGAAACAAAATTTATATTTATGCCAGTGCATAGATTCAATAAAATGAAAATACTTTTATACTTCTATTTTTTTGAAAGTTTTATTAGTTTAGGTGTTATAAGCTCGTGGAACTTTAAATGAAACACCCGGTATATTTAATTTAGTAACGACAAAAAAGTAAAACTTTTAACGCGCGTACATTAGTACACACGCCGTTTATGTAAATTTTTTTTCATACTAAAAATGCAATGAAGTATATAAAAAGTACTTTTATTGGCTATTAGACTATTGAATTTGTTTATGTATTTATGTACGTACTTCAGTAGGCATTATATTGTTATAAAAAACATAAACACTTTTAAAATCCAAATTTTGATGCAAATTATATCAAGATCTAAATTAGAGAAAATTAATATTTTAGATCAAAATAAAACTTCTAATTATGAGAATTAAGTAAGCCAAAGCGTTTACAAAAAAAAAGATTCAAATTGGATTTTAGAAATATAAATTTTCGAATTAATGTTACGATATCTACCTACAGAATATTCAGCAATGACCTAATTACATTTTAATGCTCTAACCAGGAAAATAAATTCTGTAAGCATCTTCATTTTTTAAGTCTCTACGTAGATATGAATTTATTTTTTAATACTTTTAAGAAATTTAAAGCTAAAATATTAAAGTTGACCCTTTAGGCATGTAAGTTTAGTTTAACTACATTTTTAAAGCTTTCTTAAAAGTTTTACGAATTTACAGTTAAATACAGGGCAAACCGTATACTTAAACTGAACCCGCTGATAGGAGTCCTTAAACTAAATAGCAATGTACCTCAAATCAAGTGATCATATGGGAAATATTTTTCAGTAATGATATCGTAAACTTCTATTGAAGACTGTGTAATAAACACCTTAATACAGTCGAACTTCTGTACCTTGAACTTCTATAAGTAGATTTTTTCTATTATTCGTTTTTTTAGGAATATCTGCGTCAACCTCGCATTTTATATTAAAATATGTTTCCATATCTCAAATTTTTCTATAATTCGAATTAAAATTCGCACGTTTTAATATTGGTTAATCTTTGCTTGATGTTTTCCATTGTGTATGGTTATCAGACAGGTACGAGAAGATGAATTACTGCCGTTACCTTTGTTTTAAAATTTCTGACATATCTTACAGTTATCAAAACTGAATAATTGTCAATAATTTGACAGAAAATATCCAAATGATAATATAAATTGGCGATAAAGCACGTACAGAACATCAGAGGTGGCATAAGGCGTGGCCGACGTGCGCCACAGCCTGCTGCTGGGCCATCCAAGGAAACTCACGACCGTAAGGTTTATGCAGATTTTTTTATCTCACCATAATTTTTTCTCTATATAAAATCCGTTCTTTTGTGCCACCAGAGGGCCTCGCAAAAATTATCTTGCCCACACAAAGTTAGGTATTGCCCCACTTCTGCTAAAAACGTTGCGGCGTTGCCATTTATGGTGAAATTAAAATTTATTTTTCTCGAAAACTGTAAGATTTAAGATGTATTGCATGTAGGCCTTTATGGTAAAGCATCATTGGTACTTAATTATATTTAACCCTGTACCTATAATTAATATATTGTTGCTGATAAATAATAAATTATCAAGTAATTCATAAAGTTTCAATAAAAATAAAGAAATTCATAAAAAACGATATTAAGACATTTAGAAATATCCATTTTAATTTTACATAGTGATTCTTCCGGCAAAATATCGAGTCTTGCCACTTTACTAAAGTTGGAGATGTAACTTGAACATTAAGTATCCCAAATTTTATAACTTCTTCAACGACACAATTTTGCCTGACAAACTTTTAACTTACTTCCTTATTTTACTTCGAAATACATAAAATTTTAATTTACATTAAATCTCATTTTAAACAATTTTAATTAAAAATAAGTAATAAATATGGTAGGTAGGTAATTGTAAAAACTAAACTTCGAAAACATTTTTATAAGCAAAAATAGAAGGGAACATAATTCACACATCGCTTAGTAATATACCACTGATATCTCAGCAACCAATGGGCGTATCGAATTTTTTTTTAACTAGCAGACGCAGAATTGCGAAAAAAGTAAAATAAAATCAATTTTTTTATTTTTAATATGTACCTATGTTTAACAACAAAAATTTCTTCTGAAATTTTGATCAATCGGTCCATAAAAACCACTCAGAAGATTGATCTGGCAATTAACAGGGCTATTGGGGGTATATTGAGCTGTAAAAATTTCTTCAAACTTTAGTTTACCATCAATGTTTGCAGAGTAGCAGTCGATTTACCACAATAAGGAAAAAAGTCACTCTTTTAAACTTAATACCGAGGGTAGAAATTTTTTTTTCCAAACTTCATTAAGAAATCTTGTAGGACGGTTATTCCAGATTCCAAAACTGTCCTTAAATTTTCGAGACGCCCATTGGTTGTTGAGATATCAGTAGTTGAAGACAAAAGAATCCGTTTGCATTCAAAATCTAATAGCTCCGCGAGAAAACAACGTAGAAAAACAATTTAAAAAGAAAAAAAAACCTGGATAAACAGGCTATCTGATCCACGCAATGTTTTAAATCAAATAAAATTTTCCAAACGCGTGGACCAAAAATAAAATGCATAAAATTTGACAAAAAAATTCTTCGCGCCATTTGGTATCTTCACGTGAAAACAGTAGCTCCTAAAAATTTTTGAGAACGAAATCTGAAAACTAAAAACTTGGAGCTTCAAAATGATTTTTTAACGACCTCCATACGACTAGTTTTCATTTCAATACAGCCCGTCAAAAAACACCGACAAATTTGGAATTTTTTTGCTTTATTAAATACTTATTGGATTTGCTTTACAATAAAATCAATAAATCAAACGAAATTTGATTAAAATTACGTAGCTCATCATTTAATCTTGTTTTATAACAAATCAAAAAGAAAATACTTAGAATTTTATATCGTACACTTATATCAATTATTATTTAATTGTTCTACAATTACCTTTTCGAATAACAGTCATCAAAAAAATCTATATTTCAAAAGAATTGGGAAAATTAAGTCCACAATTGTTCGATTTTCTTTATGGATCCAAACCATTCAATAACGGCACCGACTACTTGTCCAACCATAACCCTTATTGCAAGTTTATAATCACCAAATACGAGATGTGGAGGAAACTTTGTTTCATCGGGCCTGTACATTTTTATATAATACAAATTCTACAAGTAAAAGTCCACATTTACAAGAACGAATGGCTTACTGCGTTTGAGCAATTAAAATAACTTTATCTGAGACCATCAAAATTAATCAAAAAACGATCAGTTTTACCTTTAGTATTGGACAAGTTCTTAGATTAGAATATTTGCGAACTTCCTCTAAACCGAAGAGATTTTCTTTCATTTCTTTACAGTAATCAAGGGCAATACGAAACTGAAACGGCCTGTATTCGTTGCTCACAAATTTATAAGCCTCGGTATCCAACTGCGAATTAATAAATAGTTTGAAAAAAATCCATTTTGTTAATAATTACATATATGAACCCAGATAGTTTCATTTAGATCTCGTATTACGTCGAAAGATGCGTTAATCGCTCTTGTCGTCCTGTTATAGAAGACGAACTCTGCCTTTACGTATTTGACAATAGTTTTTTCGAAACTACGAATTTCTAAGCGATGGTGAATTATCGTATAATCATTTTGTTGAAACTAAAATTAAAACTATTTGTAGTTAAATGGCATAAATTTTAAAAAAGTAGGCGCAATCTTACAGCTTTGATAGTTCTAAAAAAACACAGGGCTAGAATCGTGGCCCAAAAAGACTTCATACTTTTTTGTACTGGTCAAAAAATGTATGATCTTGCCACGCCCTTGAAAGAACATTTTATATACGCAACTGTAAATGAGCCGAAACCAAACTAAAATATTTAACGGGAAAGCATTATTTCAAAGTGATCGAGAGCAGTAGATTGCTTAATCGCTTTTATCTTTAAAAAAGGACATGTACTTTAAAAATATATATATTTATTTGCGGACGTATTGATACTGATGAGTTTTTACCACATTTAAAACGTGGTACCTATTTACAAGCTGTTATAAACAACATGGAAATTTTAGGTATAGGGTGGATCGGGGTAATAGTGCTACCATAAGGTGCATTTGGTTATAACTTTCTAATTTATGATAATTTAATTATGGTTCGTACATATGTCGAGCTATCAAGTATTGGCTTTAGATTTATCAAATCGGGTAATAGCAATTGCTTAAATCTTAAGCCTGGTAATGAAAAATATGGACCTAAACGAGTAATGTCATATTTCTAAGTTGCAAGTTAATGGTATCTTGAAATGGCATTATTGCACCATCGATAGAAAAATAATTTCATAATACAAAGATCACAAACATAATTGTCAGGTTTTTAGATAAGACTGGTAAGGATTTGGGGCATTTGGAGGTATTTTGTCTGTGGACCAGACAATTTTTCAATCACGCAAAACATGGCGGATAAAAATCGTAAAAGTGATTCAAAAAGAAAATATAATAGAGGAAGTGCAGTATATTTGGAATAGTCAGATTTCTAAATTATTTTAAGCCCCATTTGTGTTTTTTCGCTATAAACATGGTGTTCGATGAGTGTTAAAAGCAAAATACTATTTTGATATTTCCTCTGCTAGCCACATGAGTACGAAACGTTAACTTCGTAATTTTTTTTTAGTATGAATGCAATCTATGATAATTATTTACCACGCCATGTAAAATCTTGTATACAACGATTTAAAATATTTAATTATTCTATTCGTTTATGGTTTTGATTTGATTTTATGAACACCTTTAGAATTAAAAATGTGGCGTGGAGAATATTCAGAAATGTATGCACATTTTTTTGATAAATATTAATTCTTGAGATTTTTTTATAAATGCCGTCTCTTCTCAAATACAAGAAAAGAAAGACGTGGGGGAGGGAAGAAATAGGCTTTGCAGTTGCCGCTGTAAAAGAAAAAAATGGGATACTTAAAGGCAACATTCATTACATAACACCATTATTGTAATATACCAGGGGTGGCCAAGCTCCTTGATCATCTTCATAATCTGTTCGCAAGATTAAGCACCTAGCACGAGTAAAAACTGCTCAAAAAGATTTCCCTAGAAATTGCCGTGGTTCGGAACCCACGTAAAACTATAGGTCCCTTGAATTTTGAAACATTACAACATTCACAACAAAGACTCAAGCGGGGAAACAGCTTAAACCTGACTACACGGGTACAAAAAGACAAAGAAGAAGAAATATTCGTTTATAAGAAGAAATGTAAGCATTTAATCTAAAAAAAAATAAAATCGAATATAATTTGGAATACCATATTCCAAATTACCTGCACCCTAAGTAAAAACACGTTTTTGGCGATTTTTCGTTTGATTCAAATTTTGAGAAGATTGTTATTTTTTGTTTTGCTTAATCGTTTGTGTTATTGACGTTTAATGATTTTCCACAAACTTCATGCATTTTTTGTTGGGTCAACTCATTTTATTTTCCATTAATTTCTAAAAAACAAAATGGTATTCCAAATATGCTGCACTTCTTTACATATTTGTTTTACAATTAGATTAATTATTGAACTAGGAACGACCGGGACATTTCGAAAATTGATTCGCTTGCCGAACATGAAAGAAAATAATAAATACTTTAAACAGAGGATACTTTTTTGATCCGCCTCATGCAAAGAGGTAGTTATATCAAGAAATTTTCGTTCGATCTCCTTTACTGCAAACATACAGCTCAATTTTAAATAAAACAATGCAAATAATGTTTTAATATTCCATATGCAAAACTTTTAACTTTTTTATCAGAACCTAAACATCAGGATATGTATTTTTCAAGCGTTTTCATTCAATATTTAAAAAAAAAGCGCTCCGGCTTTTACTCTTTCCAAAACTAACTCAAACTTATTAAAATTTCAGTTAATCCGACAATTTCCAAACAAGTTGAACGTACGAGGGCAGCTTGATAAGTCGGTGACTTTTTAAATTTTCCGCGCAGTTACTTTAAATGCAACACTGCTCCCGTTGACCGCCATCCATGAATAGACTACTGTCAAAGTTTCAGTAAGCTGCGTCATGTAGTTTGTATTTGACAGCCATTGTAAGTAGGCAACCGCGTGAAATTTAATGAAAATGGAAAAGAGTGAACTTCCTGTCCTGGTTAACCTTCCGTGTACTAGGTGGGGTATAACTAACGTGAACAATTTTTTGTAAAAACCGGACTTTGGTAATCGAACTTAAAACCAAGTCTGCACATTCGAGTTCAAAGTGGCACATTCCGATCTCGGGAAAATGAAGCGCGCCGCTCCGCGTCGCGCTTCATTTGCTTCCCTCGCTCGGAAATGTGCCACTTTTCGCTCGAATGCGCACATCCTCGTATTTATTACATTTGTCTAATTTATCCTACGCTCCTTCAAATCAAAAATTTGAACTTAATTTAGTAAATATCGAATTTATATTGGATAAAGGTATTTACCATAGCAATGAGTGGAAGGGAGCGAGAAGATTCAATAATCTTGTCAATGCAAGTGAGAGGGAACGATTAAAATTATTCAATTAATTTTTCGTGTAATTTATTGGGCAAAATTATTGCGAATCATTAAGAAATTGACGAGAAATTAATTTGAATTTCAATAAGGGGGCAAGAATTAAATTCTTGTTCTTCTTCTTCTTAATGTCAGCTTCTCCCTTGGAGGTTGCTGATCAGCATGGCTATTTTGACCTTTGATATAGCTGTTCGGAATAGTTCGGCCGATGTAAGACTGAACCATTCTCGTAGGTTACGTAACCAAGAGATTCTGCGACGTCCGACGTTCCTTTGCCCAGCAATTTTACCTTGCATAATGAGCTGCAATATCTCATATTTAGAATTGCGGAAAATGTGGCCCAGGAATTCTAATTTTCTTTTTTTAGTGGTCGGTAAGATCTCTAATACTTTGCGCATTTTCTTTAGAACTTGCTGATTTGTAATTCGATCGATCCAAGAGATTTTCAATAGTCTTCTATAAATCCATAGCTCAAATGTTAGGTTTTCTTAATAATCGGTATCGTAATTGACACATGTCATTAGAATTTAGTACAGTAATCCCTCAACATTCGCGAGGGTTACGTTCCGGAAAAACCTCGCGAATGTCGAATTCGCGAAAGTTGAATCTATCTTAATGTCGAAATAGGGGGGTTACGTTCCACGATGGTTGATATACGATGTATATACATACAAAACAAGGTACATATAAACAAGTTTTAACAATTATACATACGTATTTACAACATTTTTTTAATTAAACTACCATCAATTTACTGAAATTAAATAACCATTAAATCGATGACCAATCAATAACCATAAGCTTACACCGTTTTAGGTCTCTTCTAGTGATGTATTTCCGTACTTGAGAAACGATTTACGCACTCACGGAAGAACTAGCAGCCACACTTTTTCTAATAGATTGAGAAAACCCATTGTTTGGAAGGAATAGAAAATTTGGAAAAACGCTGAACTAAATGTATCGTGCTAAAAGGATACTATGTTGAGAAGTAAAACGTTTATTTTCCGAAAAAATCTTTTACTCAAAAACTCACTGACTTATCAAACTGCCCTCGTATTTTATTTAAACGTCAAAGTGTTGGCTTGTTAATAAACGTATCGAATATAATTTTAATAAATTTATGGAATGCATTAATAATTTCGTAAGCGTCGTAGATGTCACGACATGTAATTATTTAGCTTCTACAATATTGACATTCAATTTATGCCCCAACGTATTCAGTTTCTCATATTTCTGACATTATCTAACAAATTTCCTAACCACTACATATCGATTTTACGCTCCTAATCTCAAATTGACGTCCTAATTGCCTAATTACCATCCATTTTAATCTACAACACTTAATTTTTCCTCAAACATTCACAAAAGAAAATTCCACTTGTGCGCCGCGAAATTCGAGACGAAACTGGGACGCGCAAAAAATAAGCAACTTTTTGCAAATTGCAAAACTAATTCCGAGAAACAAGAAAGATGCGATATCAAAGCGGCATTGAAACTTTTCAATAATTCGATATTAATTCGAAACGAAAAGAAAAAATAAGCAATAAATCTTTAAATAAAAGTGGAACTATCATAAAAGTTTTTTCGAGCACTGAATATTCTTACGTTGTCCCGAAATGCCTTTTAAATTATACCATGTATCTTTCCTAATGTTGCTTGCGTCCTACGTAAAAGTGATCCTTCGGTGCGCCGTTTCGGATTTGGAGTTACAGTAAAACCTCAATTATCCGGACCTTAGTTATACGGATTCGCGATTATCCGGATTGTCGACCGCGTTTGGACTCGTTGCGAAAATTAAACCTCGGTATTTATTACTAAATATTTTATTATTTTATTTTGTATTTCGCACTAAATAGTGTTTTTTTGCTTTGTTGATTTTAAGATAATGTGCGATTGTTTTATTTAGTGATTAATATTTGTTGCGTTTTTTGTAAATATATACCTACCTAACAATTTGACCAAGTTTTTTCCTGTTAAAACGGGACGCTTCGTAATCGTGCTTAAAACCGAGTGTGCACATTCGAGCTCAAAGTGGCACATTCCGATCTCGGGAAAATGAAGCGCGCCGCTCCGCGTCGCGCTTCATTTGCTTCCCTCGCTCGGAAATGTGCCACTTTTCGCTCGAATGCGCACATCCTCATATTTATTGGATTTGCCTATATTATTATTTTATTCTTCAATTCAAAAAATTAAAAGTCGAATAAATTAGATTTATTTTTTGTTTGAAAAAGCTTAAATATTTAATTCTTTTTGATAAGTTATCGTGGTGCTCTTCCGCACGCCTAATTTTAACGAGCTTGATAAAAATATTTTCAGGTGTACTTTCGAATGTTTACTAATTCGGATTTTTGATTAATTAAAATTATATATTAGGGTGGTCCTTATTTTTCGACATTTGAAATATAATCGGGGCACTTCGTCATTCGATTATATACAGGGTTAGCGAAATTAAACTTCCGCTACTCGAAGGGCTCTGGAGGCCGTACTACTAGTCCGTAAAGAAAATTCTTTGGACAACAGATACTTTGGAAAATGCGCTCGAGATTTCCGTAATAAAAATTTTTAGTTTAAAAAATCGCCACTAGATGGCGCAACGAGTTATCCTATGAAGAAAAGACAACCTGAGATCCCGAAACACTGAAGGACTAGTGGTTTTACATAAAAAGAACGAAATAAGGACAAAACACAATTATAATATTGCACTTGCAATTTGTTACAAAAAAAAAACAACTTTAAGAGGAAGCGTGGCGCAAGTGGTTTAGTGTTTGCGCTGCTGCGGTAGCGAGGTGGGTTCAAAGTGGTTCGAATCTCCGCGCCGACCATCGAAAATTTCACGCTCCTCTTCTCTTCGCAAGGCTGAGCACCTGGCAAGAGTAAAACTGCTCGAAAATTTCCCTAGAAATTGCCGTGGTTCGGAACCCACGTAAAACTGTCGGTCCCTTGAATCTTTGAAACACTACAACATTCACAACAATGTTTCAAGCGGGGAAATCGCCTAAACCTGATACAGGTATAAAAAGGCGCAAGAGGAAGAAAACAACTTTGTAAATGACATTACTATGCATATAAATCAATGCTTTAAAACATGTTCAATATGCGAACCTTCCTGCTCGACAACGCACTCCATTCTGATTATCGCGCTTTCCACCACTGAATGGAGAGAGTCAACATGGATGTTCTGAATATGCCGGCGAATACTGTTCTTCAAATCGGACACAGTTGTCAAACGCTCCCGATATAAATTGTCTTTCATTTGCATATATTGCTGAAATGTGCGCCATCTAGTGGCGATTTATTAAATTAAAAAATTTATTTCGGAAATCTTGAGCGCATCCTCCTAAGTATCTGTTGTCCAAATATTTTTCTGTTCAGATTAGTACAACTGCCTCCAGTGCCCTTTGAGTAGCGGAAGTTTAATTTCGCTAACCCTGTACATCACAATATGAAACAATTTTTTTTTTTTAATTTTTGAATACGATTTAGAGGTCGCTACCAGTCGTCAAACTTTAACAGAAAGCAATGTATGACCCCTTCAATAAGTCTTAGTAATTGTTCATTTAAGATTTTATTTAGCATTTTAACTGCAAGTGAACATGCAGATTTGCATAGGCAACCTCCCCCCCCTGCATGGCGAGATCCATTTATTGCTTGAAAATTTACCTATTTAAACTAACGAAAAAGGACGAGAAAGCTATGAGAGAAATATACATTTTCACGGTGATAATATATATTAAATATTGGTTTCATATCTCTACCGGATGATCAACACCAAGAAACGACCTACAATTATTGAAAGACCTTAAAGCCTTTGAAAGCTTTAACAAAAAAATGGCTACTGTTGTGCTGAAAAAAATACTATGCCATTTGTGATATTTGTCGGAAGAGCTGGTTGCGTTTGCATTTTTCGATAACGAAATTTCAGTTTAAGAGAAGAAGAAAATGGCAGAAGCATTAAAAATTAATGGCACAGAAAATTTCTAAAAAATATAAACATTGATGTCAAACATATTGACGAAGAAAATATAGAAAACTTCGTGAGTAGCAACTCTTTACGATTCTTCTAGATTATGGGTATCTCATCAAATTTTTTAAATAAAGACGTGGAAACTTAGAACGAAGACGCTGACTATGTAGCTGCCAAAAATGTCGTTCATTCTATGCGAGTAGTGAACGACATAGCTGAGCGTGGTATTGCTTTAATGGAGGAATAACTATAATAAATTGATTACAACCAATGAAGAACAAAAGCAATATTTGCTTTTGTTGATGAAAGAGTATAGGAAAAAGTACCCTAATACTAATAAATTAATCCTTGTTTCTTAAAAGTAAATGATTCAAATATTTATATATGTCTTAATTTGTAATAGGGTAGAAACACCGGTTTTGGACACTGTACCAGTTGTGGACATTTTCCACTTTATTTTGACAAATTTAAAATATAAGAATTATCGATACTGTTATAAGTGTAATTAATGTATCTTTAACTACGATAGAAACATCAATTATGTTTTTTTCGTATTTTTCAAGTTATTTTATCAAAATTACTCAAGTGTCTAAAACTGGGTTTAACGCATCTAAAACCGGTACTTTTGCCCTAATAACAATAATTTTGTATTTTTGATATCCTGACTTATGAATAAAATAATCTAACAAATTACGGTATGCGGCTCAATATAAAAAAAAACGAAAGTGATGATAGTGAGTAAAAATGCCAATGCTAACGGGAATTTTCACATAAACCAAACCCCTCTACAAAGAGTACAATCGTTTAATTATTTGGGTTGTACGTTGAATGAAAGATGGGATCATACCCAGGAAATAAAAGTTCGGATCGAAAAGGCGCGGAGTACATTTAACCGCCTAAAGAAAGTACTTTGCAACCTAAATTTAAACTTGCTACTTCGCACACGAATACTTAGATGTTACGTTTTCTCAACCCTGCTATATGGCTCAGAAGCATGGACGCTCACAGAAGCTGCAAACAAGAGATTAGAAGCATTTGAACTATGGTGTTATCGACGCATTCTCAGAATTTCTTGGGTGCACCATATAACAAATGAGACAGTCCTCCAACGCATGAAAAAGAACAGAGAAACCCTTAAAACTGTTAAAAAAAGAAAACTGGCATATTTTGGACACGTCATGCGTAATAATGATAAATATCGAATATTACAACTTATCATGCAAGGGAAAATCGAAAGCAGACGAGGTCCTGGCAGACGCAGAATATCATGGCTCCGCAACCTTAGACAGTGGACAGGAATGACATCAGTAACCCTGTTCAGAACAGCAGCAAATAAGGTCAGATGGGCCAACCTGATCGCCAACGTCCAATGAGGATACGGCACAACAAGAAGAAGATTTAAAATTTAACCTTTGGTAGCGACCCGTAAATGTCAATTAAACATTTCAAAAAAATTACTGAAATAGTTTCTTATGGTATATTTTCAAATGATGTGGTGCCCCGTGAAATTAGAAAAAGAAATTTTTTTTCTTGTGAATAAGGACCATCCTATTGTATATGTATCAAATTTTCTGGAGTGAGCCACTAAAAATCAACTAGTTGATTTTTATATCATCTTTTGCAGATTGTTGAAGGCTTATATGTCAAAATTAATGTCTCGAATAATTTTTGAATAATTTTCATTTTTGTAAAAATTATAAACATACACTGATAAAAAGAAAACTTTGCCTCAACTTGGTTTCCGTTAAGTCAAATACGCCACGTATTTAGATACGGCGAAATACGGTACGACTTAGGTTTAGGTACCGCACGTGTTTGAAGGGAATCGTTCTCTCAAATACATGGTGTACTTACAATGATTGAGGCAGTATTTAACAAAACTTCTTATGCAACTAAGTCAAAAATATACATGTTTGAGTTAATATAATAAAGATTTGTCTTGCTCACTTATATTTTTCTCACAACAACAATTCAATTCAATTATAAAATACAGGGTATTCGACTAGAATTATTGAGAATTTGAGCAAATATACAAATAGTTGGAGCAATGTATATACTCATTTATTCAATTTCTTCATGATATTTGTTCAATTACGGAGTTGATTGTTTCAAAAAAATAAAATGATATTGCAATTTCATATGAAATGTAGACTATAGTAACCGACTTTGATTCAAGATTATATTTATTAAAATGAACCAAACAATTTATTTATTCAAATATATGTAAGATTATCGTAAGAAAACATTTTTTTTTCCCTAAATTCAATGGAATTGTTTTAAGTATACACCGAACTGTTTCAAAATCATTGCGTATTTTTTTAAAACATTTATTATTTCCATCAATTTCTTATTAAATTGCTTTCATTAAACACAGTCTTCATTCAATAACAAAATAGTTACTTCAGATTGTGATGATTTATTTTTAATGAATTATTTAGCTATATAAAAAGTGATAACATTGAAAACCAAAAAAAAAAAATTTTGGTACTTATTTAATCATCAATTTATTAATAAATTTGATTAATTCACATATTTTTTAAAAATTATTCTATTTTTTAAGGAATAGAATAGCTAAAAAATATGTAATTTTTCAAGAAAATTAAAATAGCGAGCTTTACTTTCATTTAAATTTTATGTGAATAAACTTTATATTAATTTATCAATACTTACTTTTAAATGATTCTACCAAATGTGACAAATTCCAGTTATTCAAATATTCAGTCGTCTGCTCGTCAGCCATCTCGGAAACTTTTTATTAATCACGATGTTTCACAGTTATAACACTTAACTATTGTACGGATTTGAATCGTTGTTTGACACTGATAATTCAAAAGTTTTTATAATAATATTAGTATACGAAAACAAAACTAACACAATTGATTATTATTTCAAAATCACCCGTAAAAATTATTTCACTGAATTTCGCCAGATGACTTGAACAAATATGCTGTGCTATTACTCAAAAGTTATTTGATTTTCTGATGAAAATAGAGTGTAATCGATTCAATATTATATTTTGCTCACGACATAAAAAATATTTTGATACAATCACTTAAAACTTTTCGACAAAAATATGCATGAATTAAAACAAAAAACATGTTTACTTACATCAACTTAATATAGTATCCATTTAGAGTTTATATTTCTTTCTCATAAATACATGGACGTACTTAGCTCCATCTCTTATTTGTCTGAACGAACCTTATATTTCTTTCATTCAAAAACACGGTTTTTGACTAAAATATTTCTACCCTAAACTGAATCTCGTACCTACCTCTGCTCAAATTTTTCAATGTAATTGTCTCGAATACTGTATTTTTGACTCAATCGACTTTCAATTGATCCAAATCCGTACAGGCTAAATACATGGCGTATTTGGTAAAAAATCATTATTTTTATCAGTGTATTAGTTTTAAGGCACAATTTGTATACACTGTTGTAATTAGACTTCATTTATGGATTAATTCAATTTTTAAATATTAAAAAATATTTATATGTTACATAGGGGGTGCATCAAAATTTTAGAATGACTTGGGAGTGGTATGTAAAAAATAAGGTTGGGAAATAAGAGTCGAAATTCGGAAAAAGTTAAAGTATTTTTTTTTGTCATGTACGATGACGTCTCCCATCTGGTCTAGTTTAAAAGTACTAAATTAGAAATGTGGTTTTTGGTAAAAATACCCTACTGTAATTTTTAATTAAAAGCAAAACGTACATTTAGTAGCACATTTCGTTCAGTTTGATTTAATTAATATTATTTGTAAGACAAAAGAATAAGATAGGCAAATTCAATTATTAAGAAGTATGTGCACTTTTCAAGCGAAAACTTTATCGAATAGAAAATCTGGATTTGAAGGATTTGTTATTAATATAGTGGAATACAATTAACACGAAGATGTGCACGTTCGAGCGAAAAGTGGCACATTTCCGAGCGAGGGAGGCAAATGAAGCGCGACGCGGAGCGGCGCGCTTCATTTTCCCGAGATCGGAATGTGCCACTTTGAGCTCGAATGTGCACACTCCGCTTATCGCCACGATTAACAATGATCAATTTACTTAAAAAAAATTCAAGTAATTCTAAAACCGTAGTCGCGCTCTTAAAATGTCTCCTTTGAGCTTCGCATAGTTTTCATAATTTTTTACTTTTTTCATTGCGAAATTGCCGTGAAATTAATTTGTATTTCAATAAGGAGGCAAAAATGACATTCTTGTGAGGATTTCTTAATGTTCGGTATCGTAATTAACAATTTTTTGAAAACGGGACATTTTGGCGTCCCGTATCATAGCTTGGGGACAACGAGACAAATGATCTGAAAACGGAACAATGCCATTCAAAACAGGAAGTATGGTTACATTATATGTATCTAAAATTGTTTTTTTTCTATACATTCAATGAACGGAATTTTCGATTATCCGAATGAGCTACAACAATCATTAGTCCGGATAACCGAGTTTCTCATGTAATTTAAAAATTTGTACTGTACAAAGTGAGGTCGTGCAGGACTGAAATAAAAAATCGATCGATGTGCAATATTCATGTCAAGATCGTACCTGCCTGAGAAAGCAAAGAGTGAGTGAAAAATCAAACCGAATTGACGTCAGAAGTTTGCTTCATTATTTTGCTTCAAGGTAACGTAATATGTGAAAGCTTAAAATTGACTACGATTTCGGTTAAGATACAATTTTTCAAAATAGAATCTTACATTTTTTATATTTCAACCTTCGCATCGAATTACGAGATTTTTTCGAACCATCGTTAAAGATTCACGTTTGGCCTTTTATAAAATTTTGTTTACTGCCAAAGACGCAGTATTGAAGCTTTGTGATAACAAAAGCACGGAAAATTGCTTCATTAAATAAGACAATCTGCCGGAAGTTTTACAATGGAAGCATTGAATGGAAATTTTATTATTTTTGTAAAACCTCTTTGTTCTGTACTGACCCTAAGGTACATAGGAAATATATAATTGTTGTATTATATTAAATGGTTATTGTCTACTGTATTTCTCAAATGTAATCTGAGAGCTAAATCAACAAGCACGCCAATGTTATTAGAGAGCGACAAAATAGGTGTAGGTATCGACAAAGTTTCATATTTATCTGATGGACATTGACCGATGTTTGTCTATCTTCGTAATTGAGGAAAAGATGCGAAAGGGACCAAATAATAAAAGAATTGTATCAGATATTTAACTAGTAGTGGAGAGGACAAGTTTCGAATGGGACAAATTGTATTGAAAAAAATCTGTATAGTTTAGTATGTGTTTATTTTTTTATAATACCGGGTGTCAAACGAATAAGTACTGGAACTTAACCCACTTATAAATGACCTTAAACTGAACAAAAAACATACCCCAAGTCAAATGTTGAATTTTTTTTAAATAGAAATCCCATATAAAATATGCCAATTAGCAATGAAGCACATACTAAATGACCTCACTCTCTTGTAAGAGCGTATGCCGAGGATGCTTACTGGAAAATTAAAATGCATTTTTTTCGAAATTTTTTAGATTAAGGACATATTATATATAAACTTTTATTGTTTAGATTAGTATTAGGTATTACCCGGTTAAGTATCAGTAGGGGAGACCGGGGATAGTTATAACAGAGGTAATAAGTTACAGTCCTTAAAAACTGTAAAATTACTTATGGTAAAATTATTCTAAAAAAAATTAATGCTTATTACAACACCTGATACCACGTTTGGCTCATCCATAGTCTTTTTTTTATACATACTTTACTTTTTCTAAATACAGTAAAACCTCGATATAACGGACTCATGGAGGGGAGGGGGTGTCCGTTAAAGTCGAAAGTCCGTTATATAAATATACGTTTAAAATAAATCAAAACACTTTTTTTTGAAAAAACATTGTATTTAGATATATATATAACCTACGCTAAATACTAGGTTGTTCAATAAGTTTTGTCGTTCGATAAGAGAGGGCGTTGCTAATAGCCCAATTTTTTTTTTGTTTTATTGCTACACTCTTCATATGAACGTATGTGAAGTTTCATTTCAATCTGTCAATTCATTCTTTGTTTACAAGCCATTTAGTGTCGCCGTGTCACAGTATTTTTTTACAATGGAAAAAATTGAATATCGTGCAGTGATAAAATTCTTATTTTTGGAAGGTGTAGCACCAAAAGAAATTCACGAACGAATGTTAAAAGTGTATAATGATTGTTCACCTACAATTAGAACAGTAGAAAGATGGGTTGCTGAATTTAAACGTGGTCGTACAAGCCTTGAAGACGATCCACGTGAAGGACGTCCAAAAAAGCGCATCAATACCAGAAATCATAGCCAAAATACAGGATATGGTTTTGGAAGATCGTCGATTGACTGAGAGAAATTTAGTAGAGGCTCTACACATCTCATTAGGCAGTGTGAGCCATATTTTAAGTGAAATTTTGGGTTTTAGAAAGCTGTGTGCACAATGGGTGCCGCATTCGCCAACAATGGAACAAAAACACATTCGAATGCGACTTTCTCAGCAACATTTGGAGCGTTTTCAAAAGGATAAAGTGGATTTTGTGCGTCGATTCATCACTATGGATGAGACTTGGGTCTATCACCATGATCCTGAATCAAAACAAGAGGCTAAAGAGTGGTGTGAACCTGGTTGTTCGGCTTCGAAACGAGTTCGTGTCCGGAAATCGGCCAAGAAGGTTATGGCATCTGTTTTTTGGGATGCGAAAGGAATTTTGTTTGTGGATTACTTGCAAACTGGTAAAACAATTAATTTTGAATATTATTGCAACCTTTTGGACCAGTTGAAGGGAAAAATTCGTGAAAAAAGACCCGGTTTGCAGAAAAAATCCTTTTTCATCGGGACAATGCACCGTGTCACAAGAGCATTTTGACAATGGCTAAAATCCATGAATTAAAGTTCGAATTGTTGGAGCATCCACCGTATTCACCAGATTTGGCCCCCAGCGACTTCCATTTGTTTCCAGAACTCAAAAAATTTATGCGTGGCAAGCGTTTTTCATCAAATGAAGAGGCCATAACGTCTGTTGAAGCGTATTTTGCAGACCTTCCGGATTCTTAATTCAGGGATGGGATCCACAGATTGGAGGATCGTTGGAGCAAGTGTATTAATCTTCAGGGAGATTATACTGAATAATAAAGTGTATTTTGAACCATAAAATTATGTTTTTCTTATCGAACGACAAAACTTATTGAACAACCTGGTACTAATATACTATCGCTCCGGCTGGGTGCAGTCTAGGAGCATGACTGCATTATGTCTCAAATTCTAGTGCGAGACGTGTGACGTGATTATCATGGCCGCTAAAAATAGTTTGCATGCGACGACACTTGAATTTAAGCATGTATCATATTAATAAGCCGTTTTTAATTTTTTTTACATTTGACCGGATTTTTTGTCCGTTATATCCAAAGTCCGTTAAATAGAGGTCCGTTATATCGCGGTTTTACTGTAATGTAACTTTTTACCTCTGTAACAACTATCCCCAGTCTCCCCTATCTGTTCGTCTGACACCCTGTATAGCAACATTAATCCATGTATAAAATACGCCCAACATTTGGATCAGTCCTTAATTTGAACTATTACTTGTTTTCTTAACAGCTTAACAGCCATATGTATCGGTATATAATTGTGTTAAAAGGTGCTTTTAACATTTACCAGATAATAACTATCTGTACGATTACATTTAGCCTTAAAAAATTAAATGTTTTATCAATGTTGCTAGTGAAATATGTTTTATTTAACAATAAACTAATTTTGGTGACTATATATCAACTGTATTTTATTGGACATACCTACTTAATATATGTTTGCAATTGTCTGAAAAAAAATCTTTTCAATTTTGCTAAGTATATACAAATTGATTTTTTAAGATTGAGGACATTTGGAATTTGGCACCATACTAATTTATTTTTATGTTGGTACCATTGAATAAAATCTGTTAAGTTGCTAGTGGCGTCTCGAATAGAAAATGGTCAATATTATATCAATAATTTAAAAAAAAAACATGTTTTATATGTAACAAGCACTAAAGTTAAAAGCGAGAATAAACACAAAAAACATAATTGCAACTACCAAAATCCAAACCAAAAAAAAATTTTTTTATCGAAACATACCGTATAGGTATTTTTACTAAATTGTAAATTAGAGGTTAAAAAAATAGATACAGTAACACTTGTTTGAAATTTATAAACAAAATAGGATTTAACTGTGCTAATAATATCTTATCATAAAAAACTTCTAAACGCATTCTTAAAACATAAAAGCTAAGAGATCAAATTTTTTGAATACAAAATAAGTAAAAAAAAATCGTTTTGCTTTGTTTTCTATTTTAACCCACTTCTTTTTATTCGCCGTTAGATTTCTAAAGCTGACCGAACTGCTCACTTTTAAATTGAATTGACTCGGCATTTCCTACGAAGTCATCGGAAAATTTATAGTTTTAATATAAGCAAAAAAAACTGCCAGTAAAATATTAATATTGTGATAAATTTTGATTCTAGTACCAAAAAACTTAAATTAGTAAATATAATATACACTTATTGTTAGTTATTAAAATTTTCCTATTAAAATTATTTTCTGTTAAGTATTTAACCATTAAAATTATTAGTTAAAAAAATTATAAAGCATTTAAAGAAACATTTTACTTAAAAAAAAGAATCAGAAAATAATATTTTAAAAATCCGTCCTTTACCTGTTTAATATTAATACGCGCTTATAAAATTGCCCAGTAAATAAATAATAGGCAACAAAAATAAAAAACACAACTACAAATACAATAAGGAAAAATAATTACGCCAAAAAACAGGACGAGACGAACAATCTGATATCTTTCACAAATAAGATTTTCCTTTTCTTTAATAAAAACACGCTTCTCTCTTAATCCTTTCTTTTTTATTTATATTTTTGTCCTTCGAACAAAGTCGAAGCAAAAAATTCTTAATAAACTGATACGAGTTCGTAACATTTTTGATGTATCAAAATTAATAATGGTCAGAGTGTTATTTTTTGTAACAAATCGCCGGCATTAATAACTTTTGTATTTGATTCTACGTAAAACCTCGATTAATTTTTTTTCGCATTTGTAAAACGAAGTCTATATAAATCAGATTATCTTTTTATTGAAGATTAGGATTTTTAAAAGTCCATTTTATAAACTTATTTTTGAGTAATTCATTGGCATTTCATTCGAATTAATCTGATAAGAAATGATTCGAAATTACCACCAATAGAATCTTAAAGTCCATCATAAAAAGCCATTTCTAAACGTTATTTAAAACGATTTTTTTTATAGGATCCAACCGAAGTTTGAAAAGCAGTTTATTTTTATATTTCGAGATTTTTTTAAAGTTAACAAAAGATTTCGTAAATTGCAGTAGGATGGAAACATTTTCACCCTTTATTTTTGATCTGGAAAAATAAAGTTGATAGTTTGTCCTACTTCATGAGTTCTGACAAGCAATTTTCTTTTGAATGACGTCGATATTTATCTTTGGAAACTTATTAGATACGTAATTGGAATTAGATCACCAGGTCTTTGCCTGCGCGGAATCTTCCGATTAAAGTATCGATTCGCTATTTACCTCCGTTACCCTTTTCTGATTATTTGGGCTTGAATTAAAATTAATGCCTTAATTAAAAAAAACAGCAACGCACGCTGCTAAGTCCGAAGCCTAAACGTGGAATGAGTTGAAAATTGTTAATTTTGATTGCGTTTCCCTAGGGTAAACCGTCCAGTCTGTCACGCGCTACTAGTGAATGACCGTTATGTGAAATCATATTTATAACGATTAAAAAAAATAATTTATATTCCTGCTATATTTGTTTATGCAATCTTGTATGTCTTCTTTTTCATTTAAGTGAAAAAAATAAAATTAATAATGAAGTGGATAGCTATAATAACTTTTATATTGCAGTTTGCAAGATTTCAATAAAATGTTAAAGTTTTGAAGGACGCAATAAAAAAAGTTGGGCGTAACCTCCTAATCGCCAACAAAACACTGTGATTTAGAAAACACCAAAAGGAACTTTAATCAAAAAACTACGCAAAGGTACAGTGCTCGTCAAAAGAGAACGGACATGCGAATTTAACATGGGAAGTTAAAGCTCTGAAAGTTAGAGGACCAATCTTACATGCTGCTTTTAGTTATATATTTGAAGTTGAAACTATTTGGTCGTTGTTCGATTAACATGGTCGATTAGTTCGGCAACCTTGGAATGGTTTACCGATGTTCGAATCCCCATGGAGTCTTCTTTTTTTCTAAACTTTTTTGATTATAAATTTTGTGAACAAGTAAAAGTACAATATTATTTTATTAAAAATACTATAAGCTCTTAAAAAACGTTTAGTATAATGACAATAAAAAAATAAAATATAACTTTCAAGTTCTAATACAATATTTTATTGTCATACATTGGGCGTTCAATTTAATGTAAGATTGGTCCTCTAACTTTCAGACCTTTAACTTCCCATATTAAATTCGCATGTCCATTCTCTTTTGACGAGCGCTGTACATCTAAGCATAGTATTTACAATACATTTTATAAAATTTTATGAGTTATTCGTTTTTAATAGGTGAATCAATGAATCGGTCATTCCCTGGGCATCAATTGCCAAACTAGAATTATCAAATTGCACTTTATCTTGTCAAAAGTTACAATCACTATCTTCATCACAATTATTATCACTATCATAGTTAGAATTGTTATTATCACAATCATCAACAATGTAATTATCAAGCTCCTTTTGAAAACTGTTAATGCTTGAATATTTTGGTGATATATTGTGCTTACTGACATCATTCAAAAACAAAATTGGTTGTTCTGGTACACTTTCTGATTTCATTAAGAATTGCCGTAAACGTGGGTTCTTCTGGCTTTTTGAAAGCTCTGTAAATAACTTTTTGCTTGACATTTTTATCCCACACACTTGTTAACACTTTTTTTATTTGTTACATAGGTTAGAATCACAAATAAATTCATATAAATATTGAGGGAATAGTAATCTAGGTTATGTTACCCTAACGTCAACTCACATAAAGAAGACTTACGGTTATCTTATAGATATCGTTAAGATGTCTAATAGATCTCCTAAAGATTTGTTTACTATTATTTTTACATCAAAAAAGTTCGCGAAGCAGTAGAACGGACATTCGCTGGACGTTTTTCCCTGTTACAGTTAATAAAATTGTGTTTGATAAATTTAAAACTTCTATTTTTTTCCAAGTTATGTTTGCATTTTTGCAAATCTTTCACAGTATAACAAAACTCTGGTAGAAGATTTAAAATCTATAAAGCCTATAAATTGCTCTTAAATTTGTTATAAAAAACACATCTATTTGTTTAGGGTCTTCGCTTTGTGTTCGTCTTTTAGGTCGGAGGATTCGATTTAGCAATTTTACTGCAAAATTACAGCTCGCAACTTCAGATTAAATGTCTGAAGTTACCACTCTAATTATACAATTCAAATATAGTGCTGCGAATAAGAATTTCTGTAATCCAATTATGCCTGTGGCGATAATTTTATTTATTTTGCGAAAAATCGATTTTTAAATATTAGGGTTTTTGTGTGCGAAACACAATTTCACTTATTCCACAATTGTCCAACCTTAATATCCAGTCTAGACGTATTTTTTGTTTTCGACGAGGAATATTTGAATAACATTCAAATGAATAATTCTGATTGCTTATTAAATTTCATGCTTTATTTGCTAAATTGATGACAAGGAAGAAAATAATATTTTTTAAAAACTATGCAAAGCTTGTTAAATAATATAAATGATTGAAAATAAATTAAATGATCAAAATATGTAAGTAATAAAAGTTGTTTTACTTGCTTAGTTTTTAGGTACTTTTTTTCAGAATTTCCTTTTTCTTTGTCTGTAGAACCTAAAACTTCTTTTTTTAAAATTGTGTTTTTATTTTACATTTTTTTTCGTCCAATCCGTATCGTAGTTCTTTCGACGTATCCAAATGTGCAAAGATTTTAAAGATCCCCGAGTCGAAATTTAACGCCTCAATTTGTATATGTGCTATTGAAGATTTTAAGTCAGAACACAATATAATTTAAGACCTCGATAGCGCCTCAACTAGGCAGGTTTTCGACAATTTGCACTTGAGACGCTATCGAGGACCTAATTTGAACGAATAGCGTCTCATTACCAGCTCAAAGGTCTCAATTCCTATTGTAACAGGCACGCACTAGAATATTCTAGTGATCTCACGGCAAGTGCATAAATACGACGACCCTGAACACATACGGCCTAGAAGGTGGCGTCACGAATGGAATAGTTTGGAAACACTAGAGCATTTAAGAAGTTTCCACATATAAGACGAACCGAGGGTGCTGATCAGGTAGTCTCGGTGGGTAACTCGACAGTCTCGATAGGAGGCTCGACGGTCGAGAGTTTTTGATAGTGCCTCGTAATTGAATTGCCTACGGTTATATGGAAATATTTAAAATAAATTTGAGCAACAGTCGAAATTAGTAGTATGTAAATTAATTAGTTAACCAAGTAATCAATGTTTAGGCTACTTTAGTTATTAAGTGTTAATTCATCTATACATATAAATAAAATTGAAGTGCCTGTCTGTGATTTCAAAATAAAGACTTTTTCTTAAGCTGATATGGTTATTTGAATGTTAATAAAGCTTAAACACGCGTTTTTAAAATGTTTGTCTGTCTGTCTGTCAGTTTGTCCCTCCGTATATCTCGGAAACGGCTGAACCGATTTTGACGGGACTTAAATTGATAGATAGAGGACATTTCAAAGAGTAGAATGCTTTTTATTCCGGAAATATTTACTATTAAAAGTAAATGTTAAGTTTTGGATTTTAAATTCATTGCATTGTAATTATTGTTTATTGTATAATATATGTTAGTGCTTTTAGTACAATTTATTATTTTGATGAATTATTTTGTGAACATTGCAGAAATTTGTTGTAGCTTCCTACAGTGTTATTTGTTTGTTTAGTGGCTTATTTTTGATTACTGTAAATGTACCTAATTCTAACATAAAGCTTGAGAACAATAAATCGTATCGTACAAAAGTTGGCTTTTAAAATTATTACAGAATCGTAAAAAACCGCTTTTTTTGTGTGCAAATCTAACCAATTAACTCTTTTAGTTTTGGAGGCCAAAATTATCGAAAAGAGCATGTTTTTTACGAATTTTTTTAAAAACTCTCGGTGCTTTGCCCTTTTCAAAATTTCATTTTTTTTTCGCAAAGGAATCCGTTTCATTCGAATTTAAAAATTCTTTTTTTTTAGTTGCGTATTTGTTACAATAAAACAAGAAACGATAACATTCTTTAAAAGTAACCTCTGTTCAAATAAAAAACCCTTTGTAACCCACTATTGAAGAGTATTTTACATAAATAGTAATTCAAAATAAATAATTGTTTTTAATAATGTTAGAAAATGTAAATTGATGTTTTAAAGTTGCACATAAGCGATTGGAGGCGCTAATTTAAATTCATATGTATGGAACTGCGAAAATTACAGATTAATTAATTTTTTACACGTTGTAATCAATTGTTTAAAACTAATTCACAAAAATCAGAATTATAGAAACTTTTTTTTAATAAAAATAATTTTTTTTAACACAATATCCGAGCGAAGCGGGCGGCCAGCTAGTTATTAAATAAATTTAATAGTTATTACTTAAAACAAAAGACCGTGTTTTAATACACATAATTCGAGTTCGAACCCGGTACACTATAGTGAATTGGAGGACTTTGAAACACTATTGAGGACAAATTATTTTAAATACAATTCATAAAAATTAATCAATTTTTTTGGAAAACTTTCACCGAAAATTAAAGACTACCATTTAGGGGCTTACCTTTATTATTATACACCATAATTAAATTCACATCAACTACAAGTTCAATTAGTGAATAAAAAAAGAAAAATTGTGGTCAATAATAATAAGTGCGCCTTCGATTATTTATCTCTCAATATTAGAAATATTAATAAACATTACTGTTTTAATTTATAAAACGATTATTGGTTAGATAAAGCGCATTTATAAAGAAACGAATAAAAAACATTAAAACAATTCTAAAGGCGTTTAACAAAAAAGCAAATCGCCAAACCTAGCATTTAAAAGTTTCCGCTAGAAACACGAAGGAGATTGCAAAACTCGTGGATACACAAACCTACCGATAAAAATTTCAGATCCCACAGGATTTTTTTTGTATTTGAAGACGACACCAAAAGCTTTTACTATAAAACGTTATATCCAAGTTCAAACTAAGCATTTTCTTCTTAACTCTTAGCAAAACAACAAAGTACTATTTTTTAGAATCTAAAACGAGACCAATCCATTATAATTCTTTTAACAATACGAAAGAAATTGATAAACCAATATTTATAATGCATAGTTTTTGTGCTTAAAATGGTGCTTTTCGAATGGACGCCAGCAAAACAAGGCCGTCAGCAAAAATCAAAAAGTCAAAATGTTAGATTACATAAAAAGCAAATAAAAAAACATATTTTATATCGACTTAAACCTGTCAACCCTCGTTACTCCTATTCAATTGTGTAATAATGCATATTTCCCACATGTGGCCCGCATAAAAGGACAAAAGGTTAGCAATTTGGCAAAATTTTATTACAACTCATCTTCTATGAAGCTAGAGAAAAAATGTATATCAACTTTCGTTCGAAACGAAATAGAACAATAAATACGGTGTGTGCAGGTACATCCGCTTTTAGGCGAAGCTGACGACATCCAATAAAACATGTTTCGCTGATTTCGAGCTCGGCGAAAACTTTAAAGGACAAAGAAACATCAAATCCGATCTCAAATCGCCTGCAAAGGAACACCGACGGAATAAACGGGAATAAACAATAGTTTTACATCTCTTTCGGTATTCGTAAACAAAATTTTATACGTAAAAGTTCAATGCCGCGTTATAAACTGAATATACAACCCTATATTTTCCACGTATTTTATCAGAAAAAAAGAACAAAGCCAACCGCAAGCATTGTACTCAAAAGGAAAATAATAGGAAAACGTTTCCGTTTTCGAAAGTAGGCATTTTAAAGCATAAATCATAATCTTTGCAAAACCGTATTTTATTTCGGGTAGTCTGTTTATTCGCTTTTTATGTCTCATCGACTTAAAGGTTAGTTTACTATTGGAATTTGATATAAAATCCAATAAACCTGCTGAAACCGAATACTGCATTTTTGTAGTAACTGCACGTCTTGAATATATTGTATATTTTATTCTATAGAGAAATAAAAAGTGGAAAATTTTTATAAAAATGATATTGTTATGAATCTAATGCGACTTTGATATCTTCTTTTCGAAACGTACGAATGCTGTAATCGTCTTTATGTTCTTATATTTTCAATTTGCTTTAATACGATTTTTATTTATTGCAATGCTTTCATTAAAAAAAGAAACTGCTGTTGCTTTGAAAACTAATACGAGAGTATCGGAAAAATATAATGTCTCAGTATTATGTTCATCTTGTAATCGAAAAAATTAATAGTTTTTGAAATGTAGACTTTAAGGAAATAGAAAATTTACTTTTTATTAAAAAGTTTAAAATATTAAATATTAAAACGTTACCAATAATGTGGCTTATGAATACTTTCAGTGTTTTCTTACTGCCATAACATCAAAAACTTATTTATAGTAGTATAATTTTATTATTTTCCTACAAATAATAGTTAAAATTCCATATGTGACATGACCGGCAGAATCCATTTCTGAAGACTTTGTTCAATATTTTCATTAATAAAAAAACGCAGGTATACCAGGTTTGTTAATAAAAAAACCAAACATTTTGAATTACGCGCCAACGGAGATATTTAGTGATGTGCGTTTGGCAACAAAGCCTTACGCATAACCTCTTTTATAACATGAATTTTGGATTGTCGATGTCTCGTTTAGTTTTCGTGATTTGTGGCTTGAGTACAATGTGTGTAAGTGTTAGTAGCGATTTTTGAAATGTGCGATTATTTAGAGCAACGATGCAACGTAAAATTGTGCGTGAAACTGGGATAAACTTTCAGAGAAACGTTTCAACTTTTGAAAAAATCCGCAAAAAGAGAGTTGTGGCGAGACAAGTTATGGTTCATGCACTACGACAATGTGGCCGCGCACTCAGCTTTGTTAATTCGTTAGTTTTGTGCCAAAAATCAGATGGCTGGCTTCCCGAAGCGTCCTCATTCGCCAGACCTGGTTTCTTGCAATTTTTTCTTATTTTCAAAATTAAGATCAGTGCTGAAAGGACGCCGTTTGTAGAGTATTGTTGACATCAAAGCAAATTCGTCGCAGACCTTAAAAGCCATCTCAACGAAACTATCCCGGACTGCTTCGCGAATTGGAAATACCGCTGGGAAAAGTGTGTCAATAGGGGAGAGGGGTACTTTGAAAGGGAGCAGAACCAATAATCTGTAAAGTTAAGAATAAAATTAAAAAAAATAAATTTCGATTAATTATTTTTTGAACGGACCTCATATGTGAAAATAATTCCAAAAATTGATTCCTTGCATGTCTAATGAAGTCTTTTTTAATTTCATTGTTCATTAAATGCCTTTCTAACAAAATTCTAAAACACTCTTCTATTTAAGAAAATGCTATTTCTGCTTCTTCTAGAGTTGTCGACGATTGCTAATAAAGCTTTTTCTCCTCCTATTCTTCCATAAGCAATACAAATGTAAGAACACGCTTTTTGTCATAACTATTGCACTGTTCAATATAATGCTATAAGTATAACATATAACATTGCAAGCTAGTACTCAAAAACAAAACAATCGAACAGGTATTTGAATTCAATTACTTAGACACAATGATCTCACCATACGGAAACCTGTAAGAGAGCGTAAGACAGGAGATGAACAAAGCATCCAGAATAACAGGAGCCCTAAGAAACATAATTTGGAAAAACAGTTATATGACAACCGCCAGTAAAGTAAGAATATATAAAACATGCTTTAGACCTATAATAACGTACACGGCTGAGACAAGTGAAACCAAAAGGATGACACGAATAACTGAAATGAGAGTGCTTAGAGCAATAACGGGGAATACGCTGAGAGACCAAAGGAGAAATAACGAGCTCAGAAAAGAATGCCAAACAGAAGACGTAGTACGATGGATTCGAGCGCGAAGAAGATTCTGGAATGAACACGTATCACGGATGACAAACGACAGACTGGTAAAAATCGCAAGAGACGAAAAACCAGCATCCAAACGACCTCCAGGACGGCCACGTAAGAGATGGAAGAAAAGCTGGACTTCAATATCGCAGGAACGAAAACATGAGGACGGGGATTGAGAAGAGTGAAACAAGCTATAAACTTTCGCAAAGAAGAAGAAGAAGAAGTTTATTTATAAACCTTAATTGGTGACGATAAACTACATTGGTGTCCCCAAAACAAGAAAACTCACCTGGTGCCTAAAATGAGTGGAAGTTGGCGCACATGCGGCAATTTTCGCAGATTGAATGCAAAAGTTACGAGTCGCAGTGAGAGTGTGGACCTTGCGCCGTTCGTTCTAATCTGACATCGTCATGAAATGGACGAACACTGCAAGCTTTCGACTACTGAAGGAATATGAAATGCATCCCATATTGTGGGATCGCAAAAACCCCTCTTATTTTAATCGAAATATAAAGATCGACGCTTGGAGCGAAATCGCTTCGAATATGAACACGGAGATTTCGGATGTGCGAGATAAAGTGAATAGCTTGTTGTGCTCTTTTAACCCAAACATGTCAAAGATACATCGACTCAGTTTTCAAGGTTTAAATTATGTTTTCGTCTACGTTGATGACATCCTGGTAATGTCAGAAAATGAAGACCAACATAACAACCACAACCAATCACCCAACAGCAAGGACAACAGCAGCAGTGTCCTCAATCATCACAACAACCAATCACTCAACAGCAAGGATGACAACAACAAAATCAGCAGCCTCAACCATCACAACAACAAAAGCAAAAGTCTCAACAGCAAGAGCAACAACAAGAACAACAACAACGGCAGCAAGAGCATCAAACATGATCAAAACGAAGAACAACCAGCACCCACATCGCAATACCGATGGGACTCAACACTTGATCCGTCACTAAGAACTTAGCGAAGAAAGAAAATCGTAACTTTCGAATCTATCGCCGAAAGTCACTCGGGAGGGAGTACTTGTAGGGATTCACAATCAGAAATTTTGACTTCTGCGACGATATAAAAAGTAGGCGCATTTTGCCAAGGAAACTAAGAAAAGAGAACAACGATAATAAATAGTAAATAAACTGCGTTTCTCATGGAGACACGTAATTTTCTTTGCGCTTGTAATATTTATAAATTATATTAAATATTAGAATAAATTGTGGATAAACAACAATTAATCATCCACAAATATTTGTTTTCTAGCGCCATCTCATAGAATAGTGAAGTACTAGTAGGCCGAAATATTCTTGCAATGCTAGACAATAATAGATGGCACTGAAGTCATATCTATTGTAGGGATTTACAATCTGAAATTTTGCCTTCTTGCGACCATACAAAAGTAGGCGTATTTTGCCAGGGAAACAACTTAAAAAATAACAACGATAATAAATAAAACTGTGTTTCTCATAGAGACACGTAATTCTTTGCTCTTGTCATATTTTATAAATTGTGTCAAATATTTAAATAAATAAAGACATATTTTAATAAATTGTGGATAAATAACCATAAAACAACCACACTATATATTTCCGTACTTAGGCGACCGAAAGCCATCACATGCTCGGGGCGAAATCGAAACAAGCCGAGCAAAGCTCGGTCCGTCAGACATTCGTTACTTAAATCGACAATGTTTTATCATTTTTTGTTGTATAATGACGATTTAATTTGAAAATCGTTAACGTGCGAGAAAATTTTTTATTAGTGCCACCTGTGGAACGCGTGCCATAGATTCGCCACCGCTGCTATAGATTGACAGTACCTTAAGACTCAGACATTTATAACGTAAAAAAGATATACATATACAGGGTGTCCCAAATTGAGTAGGCTAACATGGGTATCTTTCTTATTAGTGAAGATAGAAGTTTGGTTAATTGGGCAATGTTTTGCAGTTTTAGGTGCCCATTCAGATTCTGTTAAGAAAATTTTAAAATTCCGAATAGTTCCGAAGTTATGGTCAAAAAACTGAAAATTGTCATTTTCTTTAATGTCAAATAACTTTGTAATTATAAAAATTACAAAAAAAAGTTTAATACAAAAGTTACTAAGTTTCATAAAGTACAGATGGAAATTAAGTCACAATTAAATTCAAAATGGCGGTTTCCAAGATATTGATACCAACTTTCTTATTTTAAACGGACGCCATATTGTATTTTTACATAGTTGAATAGCATTTTTTTTCTCTTTTCAACCATGTATAACAACCCAAATTCAAATAAAAAATTATTAACAATATTAAATTTTTCTGTTTAAAATCAAGTAGACATGAATTATCAAAGAACAATAAAACAGCATAATACAAGCCAAGGTCATTATATTTATTTTTTGACTGATAATGTAAGTTTTTTAAATAATAATAATTATTACCTTATAAATAATTCAAAATGGCAAAGTTTTTAACTACGCAGTATGATATGTTTTGTACCTACATTAAATGTTACAAAAGCTCCTGCGTTGCTGCACAAACATGCTTTAACAGTTTTCCAAAAAAAAAAGCAACGGAACCTTAAAATGTTTAAAAGATTGGATGTGAATATGTAGAAGTATGGATGTTTACAATAATCAAATTGAAGGAATGTGGAAGACGATCTTCATCATTTTTTTTTTTGAAAACTGTTAAAGTATGTTTGTGCAGCAACGCAGGAGCTTTTGTAACATTTAATGTAGGTACAAAACATATCATACTGCGTAGTTAAAAACTTTGCCATTTTGAATTATTTATAAGGTAATAATTATTATTATTTAAAAAACTTACATTATCAGTCAAAAAATAAATATAATGACCTTGGCTTGTATTATGCTGTTTTATTGTTCTTTGATAATTCATGTCTACTTGATTTTAAACAGAAAAATTTAATATTGTTAATAATTTTTTATTTAAATTTGAGTTGTTATACATGGTTGAAAAGAGAAAAAAAAATGCTATTAAACTATGTAAAAATCCAATATGGCGCCTATTTAAAATAAGAAAGTTGGTATCAATATCTTGGAAACCGACATTTTGAATTTAATTTTGACTTAATTTTCATCTGTACTTTATGAAACCTAGTAACTTTTGTATTAAACTTTTTTTTGTAATTTTTATAATTACAAAGTTATTTGACATTAAAGAAAATGACAATTTTCAGTTTTTTGACCATAACTTCGGAACTATTCGGAATTTTAAAATTTTCTTAACAGAATCTGAATGGGCACCTAAAACTGCAAAACATTGCCCATTTAACCAAACTTCTATCTTTACTAATAAGAAAGATACCCATGTTAGCCTACTCAATTTGGGACACACTGTATATAATCGCCCTTTTTCATTAACAAAAGTTAAATAATTTTTTGTTTAGCATAAGTAGCAATTGCTTATCTAATTTTCTTCCGTGCGACTGACTAATCACCTAAAACTACATAAAAAATAAATCGCAACTTTCTAGACTTTTCAGTACTTTCTTATCTATTGTCGTAAACTTTTCGCATTGGGAAAACTCATAAAAAGTAATACCTAACAAAAATTTCACTTTGCGGAAATTAAGAGGCTTTCGACTCACTTAAGTTAATGAAAATAGGAAACGAAGAAAAAAAAAGGGGAGAAGGAAATTTCTTTTTATTGTTTCGGCAGGAGTATTAATTGCGAATTTTAATGAGAACGTTTGTTCTAGTTAGAAACTATCACTCCAAACGAGAATGTGGGTGGTGAGAAAACAATGGCAAGGGGTGACGACGGGAGCTCTGACGATGCTCACACCCCTTTGCAGTCTCCCAGATCCCATAACACCAGTCGGGATGAGGAAGACTCCTCTAATGCCAACGAATCTGATAAAAGTCCTAACACCAGGTAAGTTTCCAAACTTCTCGTTCCTGCATTACATTCGGTAATTACATCCCTCGTTCAAAATTCAGAATAACCTAAATAGTTTTAATACAAAAATGCAACTTCCTTTATTATAGAAAAAAATTAGGTCAATACATAAATAGAAAAGGTACCCTAAAAAAGAAATAAATTAAGTTAACCCAAAAATTACGCTCGATTTAGTTGAGAGGTAAAAGATATGAGGGTTGAAAAATAAATTGTTACGTCGAGTCAAAGCAAACTTCAACGCTTCTGTTTCATAATTAAAGGGTTGAATGAGTTTTGTTTTTGAAAAGTTACGGTTTTTTAGTAATGTAGATATTTAGTTTTCTAAAGGTCACAGAACGAATAACAAGTTTGAAAAATCGACTTTTTAGAGCTTTTAAAACCAATTTTAGTTAAATAAATAAAGTAGTTCGTATAACATTTTTTTTTAGTTAAATAAATAAAGTAGTTCCTTTACGATTTGCCGTTTGGAATGAATGGCAGCGAAGCAGTATAGGAAATTAGTGGATTTATTTTCTAAGAAGAGAAAAGTTTAATATTAGAAAAAATGTGGGACGGCACCCATTTTTCATATTTACTTCGTTCAGTGCTTTTCAACATCATACAATGTCAGTCGAAGGCTTATTTTGATTCATCTTTTGCATTCCCCGTAGTATTATTTACATGAATAAATTTACGTTAACATGTTTTTCGTTCTAGTATTTCGTTCTTTTGTGTTATGCGGTTCTAAGATGTGGATTTGATTTGAATACTGCAACGGGGCGGCATTGTTTAAATACCAACCGTTTATTTTTGTGCACGTACAGTGGAAACTCGGTTATCCGGACTAATTATTGTTACAGTTCATTCGAATAATCGAAAATTCGGTTAATTGAATGTATAGAAAAAAAAACGAATTTTAGATATATATAATGTGACCATACTTCCTGTTTGAATGGCATTGTTCCGTTTTCAGATAATTGGTCCCGTTGTCCCCAACCAATTATTCGGGATGCTAAAATGTCCCGTTTTCAAAAAATTGTCAATTATAATACCGAATATTAAGAAATCCTAACAAGAATTTCATTCTTGCCTCCTTATTGAAATACAAATTAATTTCACGGCAATTTGTTAATGAAAAAAGTCAATAATTATGAAAAATAAGCGAAGCCCAAAGGAGACATTTTGAGAACGGTTTTAGAATTACTTGAATTTTTTTAAGGTAAAATGATCATTGTTAATCGTGGCGAAAAGCGGAATGTGCACATTCGAGCTCAAAGTGTCACATTCCGATCTCGGGAAAATGAAGCGCGCCGCTCCGCGTCGCGCTTCATTTGCCTCCCTCGCTCGGAAATGTGCCACTTTTCGCTCGAATGCGCACATCTTCGTATTTTTAAAATTTGTTTACTTCATCCTTCGCTCTTTCCGTGCGAAAATCTGCGGTTGTTTAAAAACGAGGTAACGGATTTTTTTTAATAGAAATTATTAAATAATTTTATTTAGAAAAAAAATTAATTTAATTATTAATTATATGGCTTAAAGCTCTGTTTAATTTCATTACACTTAAAACGCAACAATAAAATTGTTAAAAGAATTAAAATTACAAATGCGCTTCTAATTTGTTAAGAATTAATTTTTATTTTGTTAAACTATCGTGTACTAGGTGGGGTATAACTAACGTAAACAATTTTATTTTTGTTAAAACGGGACGTTTGGTAATCGAGCTTAAAACCGAGTGTGCACATTCGAGCTCAAAGTGGCACATTCCGATCTCGGGAAAATGAAGCGCGCCGCTCCGCGTCGCGCTTCATTTGTCTCCCTCGCTCGGAAATGTGCCACTTTTCGCTCGAATGCGCACATCTTCGTATTTTTAAAATTTGTTTACTTCATCCTTCGCTCTTTGAAATCATAAATTAAAATTTTGATTAGTAAATGTTAATTTTATGTTTAAAAATGTATTTACCATAGCAATGAGTGGAAGGGAGCGAAAAGATACGAAAATATCGTCAATGTGAACGAGAGGGCACGATTAAAATAATTCAACTGGTTATTCGTCTAATTCATTGGCCTAAATTAATGTGAATCGTGCTTAAAACCGAGTGTGCATGTTCGAGCTCAAAGTGGCACATTCCGATCTCGGGAAAATGTGCCACTTTTCGCTTGAATGCGCACATCTTTGTGTTAATTGGATTCGACTATATTGATAACAAATCCTTCAAATCCAGATTTTCTATTCGGAAAAAAGTTTTCGCTTGAAAGTGCACATACTCAATAATTGAATTTGCTTATCTTATTCTTCTCTTACAAATAATATTAATTAAATCAAACTGAACTAAATGTACCACTTCTCGCTTTTATTTTAATTAAAAATTACAGTAGGGTATTTTTACCAAAAAACACATTTCTAATTTAGTATTTTTAAACTGGACTACATGGGAGACTTCATCGTACATGAAAAAAAAATACTTTAACTTTTTCCGAATTTTGACTCTTATTTCCCCAATTTTTTTAACATACCACACAAGTCGTTCTAAAATTTTGATGCATCCCTTATGTAACATATAAATATTATTTTATATTTAAAAATTGAATTAATACATAAATGAAGTCTAATTACAACAGTGCATACAAAATGCGCCTTAAACTAATTTGTTTATAAGATTTACAAAAATGAAAATTATCCAAAAATATTTGGAGACATTAATTTTGACATATAAACCTTCAACAATCTGCAAAAGATGATATAAAAATCAACTAGTTGATTTTTAGTGGCCCACTTCACAAAATTTGACTTATATACAATTTTAATTAATCAAAAATGCGAAATAGTAAATATTCCAAAGTACACCTGAAAATATTTTTATCAAGCTCACTACAATTAGGCGTGCAGAAGAGCACCATGATAACTTATCAAAAGAAATAAAATATCTAACCTTTTTCAAACAAAAAATAGATCTAATTTGTTCGATTTTTAATTTTTTGAATTGCAGAATAAAATAATAATATAGG
The DNA here is from genome assembly GCA_036325965.1 of Sinopyrophorus schimmeli. NCBI lineage: Eukaryota > Metazoa > Arthropoda > Insecta > Coleoptera > Elateridae > Sinopyrophorus > Sinopyrophorus schimmeli. The sequence goes on along the minus strand of JARFIZ010000089.1, from coordinate 756,863 downwards.
CAAATCCAATAAATACGAGGATGTGCGCATTCGAGCGAAAAGTGGCACATTTCCGAACGAGGGAGGCAAATGAAGCGCGACGCGGAGCGGCGCGCTTCATTTTCCCGAGATCGGAATGTGCCACTTTGAGCTCGAATGCACACTCGGTTTTAAGCACGATTCACATTAATTTAGGCCAATGAATTAGACGAATAACCAGTTGAATTATTTTAATCGTTCCCTCTCGCTCACATTGACGGGATTTTCGTATCTTTTCGCTCCCTTCCACTCAGTGCTATGGTAAATACATTTTTAAACATAAAATTGATATTTAGTAATCAAAATTTTAATTTATGATTTCCAAGAGCGAAGGATGAAGTAAAAAAATTTAGAAATACGAAGATGTGCGCATTCGAGCGAAAAGTGGCACATTTCCGAGCGAGGGAGGCAAATGAAGCGCGACGCGAGCGGCGCGCTTCATTTTCCCGAGATCGGAATGTGCCACTTTGAGCTCGAATGTGCACACTCGGTTTTAAGCACGATTACAAAACGTCCCGTTTTAACAGAAAAAAACTTGGTCAAATTGTTCCGGATAATCGCGAATCCGTTTAACTGAGGTCCGGATAATTGAGGTTTTACTGTATTTTGAATACCGCCTTTTAATTTCTGGTTGGTGTAAGAATGACTCGCGCTAATTCAAATTATATGATTTATTTGCTTTTTGGGTGCAAAGCAGTTTGATTATTTTTTATTGTCGAAAGCGATTAGTTCACACAAGCGCCGGCTTCTGGTAACAAATTGCAAACTCTTCATTAGGTAATATCTACAACTTTACATCTCTTTTTTGAAATTTTAACTTTAAAAATTTTATTTAATTATGTTTTAACAAAAATATTCCTGTTTAATTTTTAAAAAGACGTCTAAGTTTGAAAGAGAATTTTAAATAATTTAGAAAATATATTTGAATAAATACTTTTTATGACAGTATTCAGCTCTACGTGTTAACCCTTTTTTTTAAAAACTTATTATTTTCTTTTGATGACCGCAAGAAATACTTTAACGATCGAAACACAAAAAACCGCAGCTTTAATGAATTTAAGCGAAACATCCTAATCTTAGCTACAATAAACAATTTTAACAAATTAATTCAAAGTATTAGAAACAAACGGTTGCTTTTTTTTGTTAGCGATATTCAAATACATTTTACTAAGTTAAAATTATCATCATTATCTTTTAAGTTTCTGTTTCTAAAAAAAGTTCATGATTTCAAAATTTTAATAAAATGCAAATCTTTTTATAATTTCAGGTAGAATTATCAAAACTAGTCTTAGTGAGTACCATTTGTTAATAGCTCAAATAAAAAGAAATTAAACAAAACGGTTGTAATGAAAATTGAGCGTTCAAAATCGCATCATTACATAATTTCATTTATTTTTTTATTTGTCTAATCCAATTGTTTCTTCGAACTTTACGCAATTTTTTTTAAAAAGTTTACAGAATAACTAAATTAATATTATACAACTAGTCCGGTCAAATTAGACATAACAATAGTGGTCAAATAACAAAAATTCCGACAGAGCTAAATTTTGGTTGAGACCTTGGGTACACCATTAGAAATAAAGTGTCAAAAGTCCCCATCGATCCCATGTGTGCTAAAAAAGTTATTCAGGGCCAAAGGTTAAAATTTGAGGTTTTTTGGATTTTTTTCGAAAACGGTAAGTTTTATTAAAAAAGTAGTTCAGACAAAAATTATAGATCTTAAAATTATCTACAAAAATGGTCTTTCTACTTTTTTTCTAAGAATCACCAATCGTAAGATATCGCGATTCTATACTAAAGGAAAAAATTAAAGGGTCAAAAAAATTACCTAAATCTTTTGGTGATTTTTGACAGGCTATATTGCTTAAGATTGCGTCATAACGGTGACTCCTAAAAATTTTTGACTAAAAGATCTGAAAACTAGAATCTTGGAGCTTTAAAAAGCCTTTTTTAAATTTTAGATACGACCATTTTTCACTGAAATGCAGCCTGTCAAAAATCACCAAAAGATTTAAAAAATTTTCTTGGCCCTTTAATTTTTTCCTTTAGTGTAGAATCGCGATATCTAACGAATGGTGATTATCAGAAAAAAAAGTACAAGGAGCATTTTTGTAGATAATTTTAAGATCTATAATTTTGGTCTGAACTACTTTTTTGATAAAACTTACAGTTTATGAAAAAAATCTAAAGAACCTCAAATTTGGACCTTTGACCCCGAATAACTTTTTTAGCACACATGGGGACAATAGGGACTTTTTACACTTTAATTCTTAATAAAAATTTAGCTCTGTCAGAATTTTTGTTATTTAAAATGTCTATTTTGACCGGACTAAACTAAAATATACAGTCAAATAACAAAATAATTCCATCATTTAAAAAATTCATAGTTTACAATGTATTTCTAGCTTAAAAAAGCATAAAAATATTTTTAAAACATCCGCAACAAAAACATAGGCAATATAATAAAAATCTTGAAACATAAATTGATTTTATTAAAACAAAAGGTCTTATAAACATATAAACCAAGAAAATACAGAAAACGAAAGGTAGGTACAAAAGTAACAAAAATTCAAAGATAAAACTAGAATTAATCGCATTCGTTTAGTATCGATACGTGAAATAATTTAATCGTGTTTTTTGTTTACATGATTATCTGTTTGCGTTTTATTTAAACGAGAACCAAAGTGCGAACACCTGCGGTTTCGTCACAGCTTTATCCGCACAGAGCGTAGAATACTAAATAAAATTGATGACAAACAGCGACTCAATAAAATTTTATTCCCACATAAATTATTCACAACTTAAATCGAAATATTAGCGTTTGTCTTCAAAATTAATCCGTTTTTATTAAAATTAATTATACGCAAGAAAATCTAATTAGATGTTTTTGATAGGTATGGCTTTTCAGACAGAAAAGTTTTATTTAACTTTTAAACGCTCTCCTGATACAGGAAACAGAAACTTTGTTAAGAGTAAATTAATTTAATAAAAAGATACGAGCACGATGATAATTAAAACATCTAATTACTTATCATCAAAATGATTTATGAAAAGTTGTCTATTAACTGAATTTAATCATTTATAAATGACTATTTAAAATGTCTTTTTTTATTTATTTTGCGTGTTTCAACAACCAATAAATTAAAAACAAAATGACAGCCATTAATTCTAAACCAAATGTAAATGTAGAAAAATCGTAAATTTAATAAAATAACCTATCATTAGAATTTAAACTAAATACATATAAAATATAGAATAACAATACATAAAACTTTCTGAAAAAAAATATTTAAAAATACTTAAAAAATCAATTACAAAATATAAAGAAAAGTATGTTTAGATCCCAATTATAATTATTTAATAAAGGGTCTGTGCGGCACGATTAACGTAGAAGTGTACCCCTAGTTAATAGTTATTAGCGCACAGTAGGTGACGCTACTTATTTACAAATGACAGATTGAAAGTAATAGTTCCTATTCCTATTTTCTATCACTTTTCTAACTACCATTTTTCGTAGACAATATTCGATAAACAGATATTTATACATATCACACGTGCAAGTATTGGTAACGTCATGTATACATTAGCAACATGTAAATAAACATTAGAAGGGTTTGTAACAAAGAATTTAATGCTGTTTATCCTCACCAGAGGTAGCATATTCAATACAAATATTATTAACGCATTTTAAGTACTTTATAGATGCATTGCTAAATGTCGAATGGTTTAATTGTAATTTATTCAAACAATTCAAAAAATAATCCGGTAATTTTTGAAAATTAATTACTAGTGTAGTTATTGATTATATTAAAAAATATATTCAGAAAATATGTATTTTTATCTATATTTCATATTTATACCGGGTGTTGCATTTAAAGTGCCACGAGTTTATAATTCCTAAAATAATAAAAAATTTACATAAAGTACAAATATAAAAGTTTCTTTAATTTATACAATCTCTCTATTGCCATAAATATAAATTTGGTACTACTTCCGGCTTAACAGAAAATTGTGTAAATTTTCTTATCTGAAATAGAAAGATATTAATTTCTTTAGATAGTTGGATAGAGCTCGTTGAGGGCTTTCCTAAAATGTATAACAAGTTACCATTTGATTAATAAATAATTACAAAAAAAATTATTTCGAATTGTGAGTTTCAGTAAAGTGCCACAAGCTTACAATTCCTAAAATAAGAACAATTTTTAAAAAAGTACAAGTATAAAAGTTTCTTTAATCTATTATGTACTTTTTTTTAATTCTGATTATTATAGGAATTATAAGCACTCCCATAATCCGAATAGAACAATTTTTTCTAAATTATTTTTTAATCAAATGGTAATCTATTATACGTTTTTCAAAAGCCCTCCACGAGCCATATCCATTTATCTAAAAAAATTAATACCTTTCTATTTAAGGTAAAAAAGTTGACACGAGTTTTGGTTAAACCGGAAATAGAACAATCGTTATATTTATGACATTGCATAGATAGAGTAAATTAAAGAAACTTTTGTACTTGTATTTTTTTTAAATTATTCATTATTTTAGCAATTCTGAGCTAGTGGCACTTTAGTGGAACACTTTCAAAATTTGAAATAAAAAAAATTTTTTTTTTAAATTATTTATTAATCAAATGGTAATTTATTATACATTTTTGAATAGCCCTCGACGTGATCTATCAAATTATCTAAACAAATTAATACTGTTGTATTTAAGATAAGAAAGTGGACACGATTTCCAGCTAAACCGGAAGTAAAGAAAAAATTTATATTTACGCCAGTGCAGAGATTGTATAAATTAAAGAAACTTTTATACTTATCCTTTGTTTAAAATTTTTATTTTTTAGGAGTTATAGGTTGTGGCACATTAAATGAAACACCCGGTATAGTTTAATAAAGTTGAATTAAAAAAACAATTTTTTTTAGCGAAAACTCAAGAGCTCAGTAAATCTTTTGATTTTCGTTAAGTAACGTGTTAAATGTACCTTGTCTGATTAATCCTTAAATGTTTCGAGTTGAAAAATTAGAATTGCAAAAGTAGCCATCCCATAAATAAGCCCAATTCTTTAAAATGTCGCAGTAAGTAGCACGTCTAGAAAAATATCTTTCCAGAGTTGAGAAAAAAGAAACGCAAGGACTTGTGGAAGAACCAACGAAAGCGGCGACTCAAAGCTGGAAGAATATACGAGCGGTCATGGCTTGTTATCACTCTCTTCGTAAAATCAAGAGGTTGTGCATAGTTTATCCATTTACCTCTTTCACTTTCTTACAGTTTCAAGTTTTATTCGATGTTTGATGGTCTTCTACAGTACTGCAACTAACTACAGTCTACTATTAACTTCTACTATTTGATGTTTAAAAAGGTTAAGAGTCAAAGTTGTTCCATGTCAGTACGAAGCACCTTTCTTTAGATTTTGCATAAAAGCAACTTTGATTCTTAAGCTTTCTCTGTATTTAGGGTATGCTATCTGTAGGTATAAATGTATACTTGCAGCTTAATTTCTTTGAGTAATTCTGTAATATTAGTTTTGTATTACTAGTCTACATTCTCCTCTATTATTGTTAATTGCATAAGTGTTTTGTACGTTTGGATGTTAACAAGTTTACTAATTGTTCACTCTGATTTCAGAACGAAGTCTAATCAACGATGGATGAAATTAAGGACAACGGTTCAAATATCGTCTGCAATGCAAAAGGTTAGCTGCACTTTACCTTTTTTTTTTTATTATTGAAAATAATACCCGCCGTGTAGGAGCTAGGAAAAACGTAAAATCTGTCGCCCTTGTTACAAATGTTTATTCAAAACTACCTGGCCCGCCCCAGCTCCACACGGGTAGGGTCATTTCGCCAGTTCGCCGACCGCCTCCACTTTGCAACCCTTTTCGGTAATTCTTCAAATAATAGAAATTATAGCACATATTACTTTCAAATAATTGCTGTATTCGATTTATACGATTACACAGTCACACAAAAAAAATTTGTTGAGTCTGCCGGTCAGACCATGCATACTATATTTTTTTGGAATCTCCGAAACCGAACCCGAAGTCAAAAAAACCCCTGCACGTCTGAGTTCCAACATAACCTCAAAAAAACATCTTGAGTTATTTAACACTGTACCGTTTTAACCCAAGCCGTAAGCTAAAAAATCAATCAGTTAATCCCTATTACCCCATGAACCCCTTGTCTAATTATTCCGTAACCTCATAACCTCATATTCCTATAACCCCATAACCTCAAAAAACCCGTATTCTTCTGGATTAAACACTAAAATGTTTTTACTGTAACCGAGTTATAACGTCTACAAAGCGAAAAAATAAACAACTAACTAAATTTTTTTCTAGTCGAAAATACAAAGAATTCCGGGAACTTTCTTCCACCCTGTATACTACAAATAAATATTGAACATACCGAAATAACAAAGCAAAATATGACGAAAATATTCGTTCTTAAGCTCCATGTTAAATTTGACACTGAAGCAACAGATGTAAACCAAATACAAAGTAATTTGTCTCTAAAGGAAGTTCAAAGTCATGTTTCAAAAAAATTGTAACGCAATTGTATTGTGTAAACCGTAATTATTTTCTTGCTAATAGAATATTTTATAAAAATATAAATTTATGTGAAGCTTTAAATGTATTATGATCTACTTCCTTTTTCTAATTGGATGGTGGCCTTATTCTGGTCGTTCCTACTTAATTTTCTCAAATCATAATAACTTAATATCTTTGATTTTATGAACGTTCGGGAAGTTTTAACTCTTTTTTTAATACTTACTCTCTAAAAGTGAAATAGTGAAAAATTCACTTTTTGAAATAGTGACTTCGAAATTCACTCCCAAAATAGTGAATTCAAATAAAATTCACTGTCAGTATAGAGATTCCCCTAATTATGAAAATATGTAGCGCGCCAACAACGCTCTCTTCCGCAACCACTAACGAATTAACGCCCTCTACGGGCACTGCGTACAACTTACCATTAGGAACTCGCGGCTACCAGCGTTGTATACCTAATGCCCCCCACAACTAGGTGGCGCCCTGCTTATACATCGGCAAGTGTTTTGTTGCTTAAAACACCACTTTTAAAACACCACTCGTAAGGAGAAGAATGCTGCTGTATCCTGTACTTCATTGTTAAGGTTACTAATAAACGTTATTTCTGCCTATTTTTCTTGTAATCACTTTCTTGTGGCTGTCTTTCAAGATGGCTACTCGAATAACCATTACACATATACATCGTGGTAGTTACTTCACACAACATAAATAACATTATAATTTATCAGTTAAGTTGAAATTAAATAATTATTTTTATACCATCAGCTATTTACAATTTCAAATTACTGAATGGCAATAAGTCAAAATATAACTCACAATAAAATAAGGTTATATTTCTCACAATGTTAATTTTATTTTTTCACTGATTCAATAAGTCAATATTCACTAATTGAGAGTGGTAAACTTTTAACTATTTCAAATAGTGAATATTCACTGCCAAACAGTGACTTTTCACTCATTCATATTTAGAGAGTACCCAATCGGAAATTCGAGTGTTGAGAATGTTCAATTGGCAGCTACTTACATTACATTTCTTACTTACAGATAATGACTTGTAAATATTTAAACAGATTTCCATAAATTCCTGAAACAACAGTCGACAAATAATATTTAAACGTTGAATACCAAATACATATATCGGTTAGTAAGTTTAATTCGCATTAAACTAAGTTTAATTTAGTTCTGCGGTTTGCATAAAGTTAACAGTAAATACAGGCTTGAATTTTGGTCTTAAGTATACGCGAACAAATTATTAGTTTAATCAGCAACTTCTTAGCATTGTTATAAATTCCACCTTAAACTCTATAAACAAGAAAGTTACTTGCAAATTGATCGTAAAAACACGGAAAGTTCAATGCAAAAACGTGCCCCCAATATGAATGCCGTTCGTCGTCTAAATGTAAGATACTAACTTTTATTCAGTTAGTTATCAGACACGACTCCCGAGGGTTCAAGATTCGATACTACACACTTTTCTGAAAGCAAAAAAGTAATCAAACTCGTTTTCGAGATAGTAACTCTCAACTTATAATTTTTCGAATGATTTATTAAAACCGCAACGAAATATAAATGGCCATATTTTTCTTTCAGAAGATAACTGCCAGAAACGAATTAAGTGCTACGAAATATTAAGCGGAAAAGGCAACGCCAAAAGCACAAACACTGTCATTTTTAGCGCAAACAACAAAACAGCGATACACGCTTTTTTTCCACCATCAAACTTAAAAACAACCAACAAAAACTTAATAATCTAAATAAAAATTAATAGTCGACGTTTCGTGCTCGCTTTATGTTAGCATTATTACGCATAAAAGAGAATTTCTGCTTTTCCACACTTCAAAAGCCCATTGATTGGTTTTGATGTTTAATGAGCATGGAAACGGCATTGCGCTTTATTAAAATTCGTCGATGAATTCGTGCGTTTATCGCCTAATTTTTCCAATTAGAATGATTAGTGTTGACGAATTTATGTATGCGTTTAGAATTCAATTTCGTAGAATAAATATTGATGAAGTTTGTTCGTTCCAGAAACCCCCTCTGAAACGTGAAGATTCGTTTTTGAAGAGGTTTTCAACGCGACAAATTCCCGAAACGCAAGAAACCGTCGAGGACACCGGCAGCGAAGGCAATGCAGACGATCCTAAATCGGCACCGCGAAGAAGACGAAGGATAAAAAAGAAACCTTTAACTGTCGTCAATCCGGACGAAAATTTTTATTTCTATTGGCTGATGGTCGTTACTGTTTGTTTACTGTACAACCTGTGGGCGCTTATTGTTCGACAAAGTTTTCCGGAATTTCAGGTAACTTTATTTTTTAATAAATTGTAGAAATGCTTATAATTGAAATTGTTTGACATTTTTCTGGAGCGGCGAATACTTAAGTGATAATAGTGAGTTCTGAATCAAAAAAGTATTTTTTGTTTTAAATGTATTATGAATTTTAATAAATAACTGAAAATCACAAAAGCAATTCACAACATTCGAAAACGTGGTGATGAAAATTCAACACTAATATTCGTAACGCAATTTTCCTTTTTAATTTTTACGAATGCGCCATCTATCAGAGTATAGTCAAAGTTAATGTTAACAAAACATAACCCAACAACTAAGATTTATATTGTCTCGCCAGTTCCATTCCCAAATTGTTATAAAATACTAGTCAGTAACACTTCAGCAGGAATTGATACATAAAAGGTGCCTCTACAGGGTGACGTATTTTAAATTGAATAAAAGTCTTTAGTTTTCGTTAAATCATAGTTTAAAAAGTTCACTTATTTGCTCCTTGATGTAGGTTTGATTTCAGTTACTTTGAATTTTTTTTTTAAATATATAACACCAGTTTTGAGCAAAAAAAAATATGTTACACTGTAGTCCTATCCTCCCTTGGTCTATTTCTATTTTTTTAATAATACAATTAATTAATTGTTCGAAAAAATGGGAAGGGAACTACGAAAGGTATAAATTTTCATCGTTTTTAGGCAACCCACTTCTCTCGCACCGCGGCTTAAAATTCTGTCAGGAAGAGCAGTGGTAACAATTATGTGGGTCGCACCCAGATAGGGTTCCCAACGTTCTTTATTTTAAAGGAGAGTATATTATTTTAGCTCCATGTTCTTCAAGTCCCTATAAATAAAGGATGTCCAAGGTCCTGTAATCTAGTGTAAGAGGAATTTAGACAATTTAGGTTTTTAAAATGTAATAGGACTATTTAACTACTACGAGTCGGGCTGCTTCGATAAACATAGTCACCTTAATTAGGAGATGAATTTATACAGTTTTTTCTTTTTGTAAATTTGTATGTTTAAATATTGTTATGGTTAGAATTTAACGAAATGATTTATCACTCATTTTTTTATTTATTGAAGATTGGTACGAATTAAGCCCTTTTGATATTGCAAAATTTATTATTTTTTAATTTACGAGTATTAAAAACAGAATAGCTTTTCAGAAAATTACCTGTACTCGAATTACAACTAAATTTTTTTTTAGATATACCTAGGTATATTTAATTTTTTAATTGAATTCGGACTTAAAATTTTTATTTTAATTTGTTGAAAATTATGTTTCTTTCCTCTTTACTCATCAATTGCATGTATTAAAAAGATATATATATCTTGCCTTTTTTTATACCTGTGTCCAGGTGTAGGCGATTTCCCCGCTTGAAACTTTGTTGTGAATGTTGTCGTGTTTCAAAGATTCAAGGGACCCATAGTTTTACGTGGGTTCCGAACCACGGCAATTTCTATGGAAATTTTTCGAGCAGTTTTACTCTTGCCAGGTGCTCAGCCTTGCGAAGAGAAGAGGAACGTGAAATTTTTTGATGGTCAGCGCGGGATTCGAAACCGCTTCGAATCCACCTCGCTAGCGCAGCAGCCCAAACACTAAACTACTTGCGCCACGCTTCCTTAAAAAGATTTTAAAATTAAAAAATTAAAATAAAATTATCTCAAGGTGAAGTAAAAATTGCCGGCTTCAAATTGTCAGTAGTAACTTTTTTTAAGTGCGCCTTTCGTGTTATTTCCAAGTTTTTATCTAAAATTAAATAATTTTATTTATCCATATCGAAATTAGTAGGGCATATTTTTATTTATATATGATGTAGTAATATACATAAATCATTATTAAAAAGGTTATATTTTGTAAAAGCTCTGTAATTGAATCCTCGTTCAACTCCCTACAAAATGTCTATTTTTATTTGGATTTATGTTTATTATTTAAAGTACATAATGGTGAGGAAACCGCAGCTCTCAAAAAGTGAAAATTAATTTCTTCTGGGAAAAGTTTAAATTATTTTTTTGTGTAAAATCGCCCTAAAGCTTTAACCTGAGCAAAAAAAAAATGAAAAACCTAATGTATTATTTACGAATCGTATGTCGAAATTGCATGTTCCTACATTGTATAAATGTCAATTAGTAAATAGGTATAAGTATTATTTTTAAACAGAACGAAAAGATTAGTTTCTTTAATGCATTTCAAGTTTTTGTTCTTTTTTGATCACGCTAGGTTTTAATTTTATATTGATTTAAAAATGCACTTGCAATTATTTGAACGGTATTCTTTCTAAGTTCTATTTTTATTCCAACGATACTTTTTATGCAAAATCGAACCGTAAACAACTCAGGATTATATTTACAAAGTTGCCAAGTACATTATCGTTGGTTGTTGTGGTATTTGAAAAAAACTTTTAATAATTTGACGTACACTTCAAATTCAGATTGTTAATAATAAGTGTGGTTTCCAGACGTATTTTTACATGAAAGGTGTTGTTGATAATCTTTTTAGTTGAATTTTCTTTGCTTTCAAATTAGATTTTTTTAAATGTACACGATTTATTTTATATGGAACCAACAAATATTTTAGGATTTTCAACTCTATTCTTTAATTTAAATAAAAACTCATGGATTTGTTTTACAATAAGAAAATTAAAATTTTTAAGCTCTAAAGTTAAAACGAATTAAAGATACAAAATGTGATGCGTTGTAAAACATCATATAAAGAGAGAGAAAGAGAAAATTTATAAACACAACATAAACATATTAAGAAAACTTAACATATTTTGTATTGTATGTTTTTTCTCGTAATGTTTACTTTTATAAATTGGTACATAGTTTATATTCTAGTCGTAATACATTAATTAATTTATTGTTCTTTTAAGATGAAAAAACTAGGGTTTTATGTGATTTGTTTAAATGTAAAAATTTCAAGATAAATTATGATTGGTATCACATATAAAATTAATTTTGTTTGGGCACGGATTATACTACTAATGATGAACAACAGAAACCATCTTTACGACAGGGTGATTTTTAAGATTGAAGATATTTTGAATTTGGCACCATGTAATTAATTTTTATGTTGGTAGTACTACATGACATCTGTTGGACAGGAGTTGCTAGTGGCATGCATACTTTGGATTTAACTGCGAACTTGTCAAAATGAATTTCTCCAAAATTAATCACGTTTTGATTCAAATCGGTTAAGCAGTTTTTGAGAAAAAATTTGTTTTTGATTTTTATTTTTTTTTCAATTTATTCAAGAATCAAAATAGATAAAGATCTAAAATTCGCACGATCAACGTATCTTATTAGTACCATCAGACTCTGAAAAAATTATGCGGATATCACTCTGGGGCCGATTCACTACACTTATCGTCCTATGGCCTTGAAAATAAATTTAAATTTGTTTTAAACAGCCGTAAACGAACTTGTCCCATACGTAAGACAAGTTAAAAGTAGATGTCATTTTTAACAATTTTCTATAACACTTAAAATTTACAATATAAATTGGTGTTATTATTAATACAAATTATATGGTAATAGTTTCACTATGCGTTGATACCAATATATGTTTAAACGATAAATGATTAAACCCGGTACGAACTTACCCCACTCCACCTTATGTCGTGCTATCTGGGTACAGTACTCTTTTCTTTTTAAATGCAAAAATTGATGTAAATAAATCCATTAAATGTGAAGATGTGCACATTCGAGCGAAAAGTGTCCCATTTCCGACCGAAATGTGCCACTTTGAGCTCGAATGTGCGCACTCGATTTTAAGCGTGATTCACAATGATTCATTTACTTCCTTAGACTGCTAACTTCAACTATCGAATTGTCGTTGGGCGTGCGCGCGCAACTCCCGTTGCCTTAAAATTTTACTCTTAACTCGCCAACAAAAGTACTTGAAAAAATCTAAAAACTGTCGGACTATACTTTTAAGGTCGCATTGAAAATCCAAATTCAACGACAAAATTGACTCCCATCTAAAAGCATTGAGTGATCATTTCCTGACCAATATCACATTAATATTTGTAACAAAGAAAGAAAGAAAGAAAGAATACAAAACGTAACGAGAAGTAAAAACATAAACGAGGATAAATACAAAAAACACAGGTGCAACTACGGATATCAATACAACAAAACACAAAATTCTTGAAAAATATTCAAGAAGAGTTTTGACATTTGACAGCGAACATTACCAGATTCTTACAACTTAGCCACATTCACACTACGAAATATACTAAAAATTGTGGCGCTAAATTCAATACGTTCTCAATCTTACAAAAACACCCTGTATATCATCGTATTTTGCTACTTTACAATTTCAATTTAGCCATCAACGCAATTAAATATAATTACCGGAATTTTATAGAATTATTTTCTAAACTAGATTTTTTCTTTCAGGAGATGTTGTCGAAATTTTGGATTACCTGTGATTTAGTAAGTGACGCTGTATTTGTGTTGGACATTGGAGTACAGCTAAGAACTGGTTATCTCGAACAAGGACTAATGGTGTATAATTACAAGAAATTAGCAGGACATTATTTAAAATCACGTGCCTTTCTTTTGGATTTGGCGGCTTTAACCCCACTCGACATCCTACAAATACGAATTGGAGTTCATCCTATCCTTAGGTTTCCTCGATTTTTAAAGGTAGGATCTTTTCCTCGGCACCATTTTTTTTTAATGCAGGTCGAAAAAAGAATAACGCCGGATTTAAGCGGCCGATCCCTCTACAATGTGGCGAAGTTACATTTCATTTATAAGAATGGGCGACCGCAAATATCACTGCAAATTCAATTAAGCTCACTTCCGATTCGAAACCCCCTATAAAGCTTTCATGCAGAATTCTAGCGGGCATTTTCTTTGGAGATCCTGTTTTATGCCTAGTATTTACTTCTATTCATCTGTGAAAATAGGTCACTAAAATTTAATACAATATCGCTTTGGAATTTCGCATGCATCGCGACGAACTTATTGCGGATATTGCATTATTTTAATTTAAAATTTTATTGCTTTACGCTCTGCCTTGAACTTTCCTAATAATTGCAGAAGTTTAATTGGACGCGGAAGCTTTAAAACCTAATCTGTGGCGATATTCAAATTGTTCAACAAACGGTTCGCACAAATGTTATCGAAGTTTAAAAAATATTTTTACTTGTTTTATATTTCTTTTTTGATTTTCATCTAATCAAAAAATTAGAAGGATACCTTTGTAGTTGTTTGAAACTTAGAGTTTTTAGATTTTTTTACAGAAGACAAATAATTTAAATTAAATTATTTCGGTTACGAAAAAATTTGGATAAAATTAGGAAATATTTTTAAGATAAAAGCATTAAAAAAATCGAAAATATGCAAAAATGCTCAATAAAAACTGATAATAAATACTTCTACACAGTATATAAATTTATCTTTTGAATTAATACAATTTTGTAAGACTCATAGCTCCTTCTCATCGAGGACCACATAACGATTATTTTACCACCCCTAGTCGGCCGGTAAAGAAGACGCGCTCCGGAAGGATCTCCCCATAAACCGACATTCTACATCGTGGTGCAGTGTTGACCGGTTGTGCCATAAGAATTTTGTATTATTTTGTAACTTTTGTGAACATTTGTCTTTTGGACATTACATCATTTTTTGTATTAATTGTATCTCTCGCGGTAGCTCCGCCGCAAAGAAGCCTTTTTTAGTACCACGTGGGTACCATTTTTTTTTACTTTTTGAAAATTCATCGGTGGCAGAACCCCTTCTCTGTACAGCTCCTTGTGAGCACTACAATTTTTATTTTGTAATTGCAAAACGAAATGTTAATATGTGATTGACTACGTCGATAGGTTGGTCGCAATCGCACAAAACATTGTTTACTTTAATAAATGAAGGAAAAATTGAGAGGAAATAGGCTATTGCCAAAATATTTCTTTGATACGTTTAAGCAGTGGCGATATTAAAATTATTCAATCATTAGTTTAAATATATTTACTTGAAGATTGCAAAATATTTGTATTTATTTTATAGTTTTTTCTATTTCTTTTCTGATTGTTATGGTTTAAAAAACTAAAAGGATACTTTTATAGTTTATCGAAACGTAGATGTTACTCGCATTGACTGAAGATTTGAACACTCCAATTATGAGGCTCTTTCGAAAACTTACGACCGTCGAGCCTCCTACCGAGACTATCGAGTCTCCCACCAAGATTACTTGATCAGTGCCTTCCGATCGCCTTGTATATGTGCCGAAGCGGGGTTTTCTTAGATGCTCTGTCATTTTCAGAACGTTCCCTTTTTTTTCATTAATTTAAATATTGTTTGCGGTAAAAAATGTTAAAAAAACTAAAAAAAATTATTATATATCATTATTATGAAGTGTTTAACGAGAATAAATGTGGCTCTTTAATTTTTTTCAAAAGTTTGATTGTTTGAAACAAAAGAACGGTTTGCTAGATCGAGTTGTAATTTTAAAGGGTTTTTGTAGGTATATTCTGCTATAAAAGAAACGTTTACCATTAGCCATTTCATAAATATTTGTAAATTAGCAGTCAATTTTATAAAAAACGATAAATTACTCTTTTTCTCATGTGTTTTGAACTTTATGTTAAGGATTGAAAATAATTCCCTAAAAATCGTAACAGTTTCTTGTAGGGCGCGTATTCCAGTTTCTAAAACTGCTTTGCAATTTTCCATACGATTATTGGTTACTGAGATATCAATAATTGAAAACTAAAAGATTTTTTTTTTATTTAATGTCCGATATCTCGGTGAAAAATGATCGTATAGAGATTAAAAAAAAAAGAAACTTTAAGATGAATAAACAAGCTATCTGTTCCATATAATAGTTTAACTGAAAAAAAAATTCCAAGTTCGTGGACAAAAAAAAAATTTGCATAATTTTACCTGCGCGCTATTGCTTAAGATTGCGTGGTAACGGTGGCTCCTAAAAATGTTTCACTAAAAGATCTAAACACTAAAATCTTGCAGCTTTAAAATGCCTTTTTAAATGTCAGATACGACCATTTTTCATTGAAATACAGCCTGTCAAAAATCACCAAAAAATTTCGGAAATTTTTGAACCAGTTTGCAAACTTAAACTTCAAATAACCAATACAAATCATATACAGTAGACCCTTGAAATTACAGTCTAATCTCTCTACAATCTATATTCAACAGTTTGCTAAGGCCACTTGTGTATAAGTCTATAGAAGTTCTATCTCTATATAGTTAACCCCTTTTTAATATTCAAAACTTTTTGGTAGACCCAAAGGGTTCATTATATAAAGGTTTTACTGCATTCATTGCAATACGTTCTCAATTACTACGGCTCCACGAAATTATGTTTTGTCGCTGTCCTGAAGGATTTTTTTATTGACTATTTTACTGGGTTTTAAAATTAGACAGCCGTACTAATTTCTTATTTATTCTTTAAAAGGTTACATGGGTTTAGAAAATTTAAATATTCCATTTTTTTTTAAATTTCTAATGGTAATAGTATTATTTCCCCAAAGTTTCAAGTGAATCGGAGCAAAACTCTAGGAAAAGGAGCTTTTGGAAATTTTGTAACAGGCAATTTGTGGTGTAAATACGGATAATTGTACTTTTCTGC
Organism: Sinopyrophorus schimmeli; assembly: GCA_036325965.1. Classification (NCBI taxonomy): domain Eukaryota; kingdom Metazoa; phylum Arthropoda; class Insecta; order Coleoptera; family Elateridae; genus Sinopyrophorus; species Sinopyrophorus schimmeli. Next base: position 740,419 of record JARFIZ010000089.1, on the reverse strand, counting down.
ATACAACTCAAATTTTAATTTTTTTAATCCGTTGTTCAATCACGAGCTCTACTTACCTACTAAAAGACAATTTTTGGTTTTTTGATAGCAAATAAAACTATCATGAGTTATCCTGACCACCGCCAGAATACTTGTCTTCGAAAACCAGGAGACAACGGCTGAATTTTCAAAATTTTTAAATGAATATTCTATAAAATACTATTGTTTAAACCTGTGATTCTCAACCTTTTTTTTGTTGCGGCACACTTTTAACGATTTCAAAATTTGGCGGCACACAAAGAAAAAGATGTTTAAAAATTATTTACATACCCATAACACACTGCGTAAAATAGTTATTTAATAATATTAACATAATTATACAGTGGAAACTTGGTTATCCGGACTAATTATTGTTGCACCTCGGATAATCTAAAATTCGGTTAATTGAATGTATAGAAAAAAACGATTTTTAGCTATATATGTGACCATACTTCCTGTTTTGAAGGGGATTGTTGCGTTTTCAGATCATTTGTCCCGTTGTCCCCAAGCAATCCTTCGGGAGGCCAAAATGCCCCGTTTACATGAATTTTTTTAAAGTAAATCGATCATTGCTAATCGTGGCGAAAAGCGGAGTGCACATTCGAGCTCAAAGTGGCACATTCCGATATCGGGAAAATGAAGCGCGCCGCTCCGCGTCGCGCTTCATTTGCCTCCCTCGCTCGGAAATGTGCCACTTTTCGCCCGAATGTGCACATCTTCGTGTTAATTGGATTAGATTATATTAATAACAAATCCTTCAAATCCAGATTTACTATTCGGAAAAAGTTTACGCTTGAAAGTGCACATAGGGGAAGGTGGCCTAAAGCGGGTAGGTTAAGGTTCACCGATTAATATGAACCACTTCGGCTAAAAAAAGTGTTTCTTTTTTAGATTTACGTAATACAATTATTAAATTTTAATTTTAGAAAAAAAAATAATTACATTTCTGCTTTAATTGTAGAAATAAAGTCAAAAATATAAAATGTCAGAAATTAACTGCTTTGCCCGACAGGGGGGCCTAAAGCGGGTAGGCTCTCATAAACCAATCGGATTAATCAAAACATTTGAAAAAAATTATCTACACTTGACATGTTCTTGACAGTAACATTAGTATTAAGCTATATTAAGCATTTTCATATTATAACTGCTAATTTGTTCCATTCTTAACATTACTTCGGTTTACCATTGTTTTTAAATCTTCATTGCTTCAACGCTTTAAATCACTTATTTTTAATATCAATTTATTCCTATAAACTAGTTCCTATCAATTATAATAAAATTACTACTTGTGGTACAAGCAAAGAGGGTACCTACCCGCTTTGCCCAAACACACATTTCTTAGTTTTGATACATTAACGTAAAAAATAATAGATGGATATTAAAATATTTACTCAAATAATAAAACTAGTTTATTGTAAAAGAAAACCCCATTATAACAAATGGGTTAATGTGAAGGGTTTTAGTAGCAATTGAAATTAAATTAATTTCAAACATTTTACAAAATTATTAAATTTTTTGTTTTTTAATTTTTTGACGTTATTAAGCAACTTAGGTGTCAAAAGTAGTATGACATCAATGAGGCAGGGTACTGGCAGTGTAAATAAATATATAAATTCCAGCTAATATATAACATGTCCACATACGGGCCGTTAACCGCTTTGGGCTACCTACCCGCTTTAGGCCACCCTCCTCTACTCCTTAATAATTGAATTTGCCTTTCTTATTCTTCTCTCTTACAAATAATATTAATTAAATCAAACTGAACTAAAGGAACACTTCTCGCTTTTCTTTTAATTAAAAATTACATTAGGGTATTTTTACCAAAAACCACATTTTTAATTTAGTACTTGTAAACTAGATTAGATGGGAGACTACATCGTACATGAAAAAAAATATTTTAACTTTTTCCGCATTTTGACTCTTAATTCCCAACCTCTTTTTTAACATACCCCACCCAAGTCATTTTAAAATTTTGACGCACCCCCTATGTAATATATAAATATTTTTTTATATTTAAAAATTCAATCAATCCATAAATGAAGTCTAATTACAACAGTGTATACAAATTGTGCCTTAAAACTAATTTGTTTATAATTTTTACAAAAATGAAAATTACCCAAAAATATTTGGAGACATTAATTTCGACACATAAACATTCAACAATCTGCAAAAGATGATATTAAAATCAACTAGTTGATTTTTAGTGATCCACTTCAGAAAATTTGACTGATATACAATTTTAATTAATCAAAAATGCGAATTAGTAAACATTCGAAAGTACACCTGAAAATATTTTTATCAAGCTTGCTACAATTAGGCGGGCGGAAAAGCACCATGATAACTTATCAAAAGGAATAAAATATCTAATCTTTTTCAAACTTAAAATAGATCTAATTTATTCGACTTTTAATTTTTTGAATTGAAGAATAAAATAATAATATAGCCAAATCCAATAAATACGAGGATGTGCGCATTCGAGCGAAAAGTGGCACATTTCAGAGCGAGGGAGGCAAATGAAGCGCGACGCGGAGCGGCGCGCTTCCTTTTCCGAGATCGGAATGTGCCACTTTGAGCTCGAATGTGCACACTCGGTTTTAAGCACAATTACGAAGCGTCTCGTTTTAACAAGAAAAAACTTGGTCAAAGTGTTAGATATATGTTTACAAAAAACGCAACAAATGTGAATCACTAAATAAAACAGTCGCACATTATCTTAAAATCAACAAAGCAAAAAAACACTGTTTAGTGCGAAATACAAAATAAAATAATAAAATATTTAGTAAGAAATACCGAGGTTTCATTTTCGCCACAAGTCCGAACGGGGTTTTCAATCCGCATAATCGCGAATCCGTATAACTGAGGTTCGGATGATTGAGGTTTTACTGTATATCTATAATTCGGCGGCACACTTTTAGAATTTCGCGGCACACAAAAGTGCCGCGGCACAGTGGTTGAGAATTACTGGTTTAAACCTTTCTCTTTTATACGCCTAAAAGTTTGATAAAAAATTATTGTTTTCTTATACAGGGTGTCACAGGAATTGGTATTGAAACTTAACCGGGCGATACCTGACACCACAATATAAACAGTAAAAGTTTATATACAATATGTCCTAAAACTAGAGAATTTCGAAAAAACTGCATTCCGATTTTTCGGTAAATGGCAACACTGCGTCGTCTCCATATAATTTGAAAAAGAGAGGAAGGTTATTTATTACGTGCCTTAATGCGAATTGGCATATTTGATATGCGATTTCATGATTTTTTTTAAAAATTCCACATATGGCTTTAATGGCATCTTTCTAACAGACTTAAATAAAAATTTTGGTAATATTGTATATAATAAGGTATTTATTACACATTTTTAAATTGAAGTTTATGATATCGTAACTCAAAAATATGACACATAAGGTCACTTGACTTGTTATACGTTTTTGTGAAGTTTAGGGCCATTTATAAGTGGATTAAGTTTCAGTACCTATTCGTGGAACACCCGGTATTTAAAAAAAAATTATAGAAGATGTGCGTTTTTTAACCTTCGAAACCGATGTAACCTCTTAATGTGAGCTTCCTAGAGAAAATTTAACGAAAATAGTTTGCGAAGAAGTATCGCAAAGAATTGGTTTTTCATAATTGTAACTCAATGCGTAACCGAATCAATGTACGTACCCAAGAGACTCATTTAAAAGTCACATTGAAAATTACAGCTCTAATTAGGTTTAAGCTTAGCTTTTATTTTCAAAGAGTAAATAAGAATTTGCGGAGACCAACAAAGATGGCAAGTTTGTTCGAACAAAGTGCCTTTGCGAAAAGAGTGAACGTACAGGAAAATCTTTAGAAATATCCCATTTGTGGTTCTGCTAAATACTGTTAAAAGGAAATTGAGTTAACTGATTACAATAATTGAGTAGATACATTAAGGGTTGGGACTCAAACGTTACCATTAAGGTCTTCCATTCTAATGTAGGAGACATTAATTTTAATTTATAAACTGCTTGTCTTTGTTGTTAGGTATGCAATGGCAATTTCTGGTTGCATATGGCTTGTAAAATTAAAGTGCTTAAATTAGATCTTTAATAAACTGTTCGCCTTGCTAATTAGTCTTATATCTTAAGCATTTCATATACAGTAAAACCTCGTTTAACGCTTCCTCGATTAACGCTGATTTGATATAACGGGGTCTGCTCGAAGTTTCAAAATAGCTCAAAAGTTACGTCGGTTCAACTTGTTGTGATACAGTGAAACCTCTGGTAAGCGGGCACTCACGCTTCCACTGAAAATCGCCCGTTATGAGGGCTGTGCGCTTACGAGAGGGTTTCGGTTGAAGGAGGGGAGGAGGAAAAAAAATATTAAATAATAAGTGTATGCATATAGGTAGGTATATATAAACATGTATATTAGGGTGGAGCGAAAAAAAAAATTTCTTAACCTGGGGCTAGAATTTGTAGCTTACAAAAAATAAACATTTTTGAAAAAAAAAAATATTTTACTCAACATCTTGATGGTGGCCTACTCATTTTTTAAATTAAATTCAAGTTAAAATTCTTTTGAAACAAAAAAAAAGTGTTCCAGAAGCTGCGAAGTGTCCTCTTTCTTGTCCATTAACAATTATTAACTTAAAAAAAATTTCTATCGCCATTATTGCTGTTTTCAAAAAAATTCCAAAACAATAACATACTTTTCTTAGGCATTAAAGTGAATTTTGAGTTAGAAACGATCAAATTTGTTAATTTTTAGATAAATTTGAAGATTACAAGCCAAAAATTTTTTTCAAAAGAATTTGAACTTGAATTTAATTTAAAAAATGAGTAGGCCACCTCAAGATGTTGAGTAAAAAAATTTTTTATTTTTTATAAGCTACAAATTCTAGTCCCAGGCTAAGAAAAAAACAAAAATTTTTTTTTCGCTCGATCCTAATGTATTTTGTAGATTTATAATCCAAATACATATAATACCAGAATATGGACTTAAGGCTTTCGCGGTTATTAATAATAAAATTAACACACTTACCAGAATCGATGATGGAACCTCTGGAACTGGCACTAACACTAACCCGATTACTGACACCAACACTAGTTAAGGCTTCCGGATGGATGCCGCGTCTTCTCGTAGCTATATGCCGACGTTTCGCAAACGTTTCAGTTTACATCTTCAGGGCTGGATGCTCTGATACTAAAGCAACATTTAATCAGGGGGTCCTTATATACCCATGCTCATGTCATGGAACAATGCACATAGAGTTATTCAACCATAACCTCAAAATTATCAAGTCATTTAAAAAAGTCAGTAATTAACATTTGTTTCGCCCGACGTTCTAAAATTTTGGCCTGCTGATAAATTTGTAAATCTGAAGTCAATTTGGGCCCGACTGTATCGCTTTTATGAGTAAAAAATTCTCGAAGTTCCATCAAATATTTTTTAAAAACATGTTGAGAAATTAGGTACTCCTCTTTTGGGGATTCGTCTGCGGAGCTTTATCGGTTGCCATGTCTCATAAGTAATTTCTATACAGTTGTGACCAACGGAGATAAACAATAATAAACTGACCGTTCGATAGAACCATTGTAAGAAGTCGTGTTGGAAGTGCCCGTTAACACACGAATAAGTGCTGCCCGCGGTCGTTATCAAATGGCCCGCTAACGAGAGGTTTTGATCCTAATGTATTTTTTCCGTCGACAGGTGGTCGGGAATAGGGGTTTCACTGTATATTTCAAAGTGATATCGTTTAACGCTGTTTAGTTTAGCGCTTAAACTCATTGGAACGTATCCCCCGCGTTAAGCAGGGTCTTACTGTACTTCATGTTTTGTATTTGTCAAGGTTTTATTAATTAAGGTAATATTGTACAGCTTTAAGTAATGGGATTCTTTAGGCTTTAGGCTGAGGAGACATGTTTTGTATCGACATAAAAGCCCTATTAAATGACTTTATTATTTAGGGGAGTAAATCTCATTATAACTTTCTTATTTATGAAAATTTAATCATGTTTTTTGCATATGTCCCGCTCTTAAGTATTGGCTTTAGATTTGTGAAATTAGGTAATGGTAATTCTTTAGGTCTTGAGTCTGGTTATGAAAATTATAGATCTCATAAATATTTGATTGAAAATGCAATAGGGAAAAACGTTCAGTGAATGACTGATTTGTTGTATCGAGAGCTATTTTGATGTAAAAAAATCGCACTTGGTTCATTTTTTTAATGATAATTACCAGAAGTTCTACGAACATGGAATTATGAAGTAACTACAGAAATGGCAAAAGGTCATTGTAGACAATGGTAGATTTGTTTGATATCTATTTATTGTATAATAAATTGAGTTTTATTTGTAACAAAAAAAGCGAAATTTATTTTCTTTCCAGTCTGATACATTTTAAATTTAATTTTTTTAATTAAGTTGTGTGCTTTTTAATTAAAATTAAAGTTCTTTAAACTTACTATTAAAATTTTTATTAATTTGTTATTTTGATAATGTTAGTTACATTTTTTTAAATTTAAGCAATTTTTACGATTGAATATTTTATTGTCTAATATTTCAAAATTATAGAGGATTGTAATTAAATATGAAAACGAGAAATCCACACATTTCAAAATTAAACCTTGAATAAATACAAATCCCAATGTTAAATAAAACTAAAACCAAAAACCTCGCTTTAAACGTACCTACATCTAAAATTAAAATAAATGTGTTTTACTACCACCATAGTTGAAAAAGTTACAATTGGAATTAATGAACAAAGTGTTAAACGTAGAGCAATTGAATGGAATTAAAAATCGCGTATCGCTTAAACGATGAACATAGTAAAAGTAGCTTTCCAAACGCGAAACGAATTGGAAAATTTGACACGTTACTATGGTTACGAATTTAAATAAACAAACACGATTCTCATTCAAGGCTCTATTTCTAGGAATTCTTTGTCCCTGGTGTGTGTGTGTGTGTATTAATTTGTCAACGTCAAGGATACTACAGGGAAAATTCAGTATTTTAACCAACTCTAATCGTTCAATTTTTTTTATATAAGTATAAGTAAATAAAAATATTAACAGTAGACGCCTTTGTACCGTTCCACAACAAAGAAGTTGAGATTGATGAATTTGTTCAATACTGGTTTTCTCTTCTTTTGTTGGTTTTTGGATCTATCTTCACTGAATATCTACTTTTTTGCTAACTTAGAAATAAATATTTGACGAAGAAAGTACCAACTTGATATTCTTTTTTAGTTTTTTTCATAAGTTTTTTCATAAGTTTAAAAAATAATTTCCCCCTGTTATTTAAATGGGAAAGAGAAAGTCACGATGGGCGACCTTTCAATATTAATATTAAGGGTTCTGCTTTTTCACATGCGTTTTTTTACACCTTCCCGGTAGTTTTCAAGTGGAGATTTCGGAAAAAAATAGTCGATTTTTTTTAATCAGCCTAATGTACATGTGCAAATAATATACATGTTCGTATATAATAAGTAATAAATACCGCACCACAAGTACAGACGTTTTTAAATTGAAAATGAAAAAATAGCGTAACATTTTTAACAAAAACTGCAGTCACAAATATTGGCCAAATTACGCAAACACGCCGGCCAAGACTCAAGTCTTTTGTCCAACGTCAAAGTAAGTATGTACTAGAAAGAGTTTGTTCCTTTTCTCTTAGTTTAGCGGTTTCTGAAATAATTAATCTGCGCACACTTACCCGCTTTGGACTCTTACCCCACATGACTTTCTCAAAAACTCCCAATTTGTAAAAGCACCTCGCATTTCTAAAAAATAAAACATTCCAAATTGAAATGTTATGATTATTTACATTTGATCGGCGAATTACATTTCTTCCTTTCTTAAGTTTTTAAAATAAAAACAGAATAAGTTCATCGGTAAATAATTTTTAGATATTACTTACGTTTCTTACGACTCTACCAAACATAATAAATAAATGTACAGGCAATTACCGATTAGCGTGATTAATAGGTTATTTAAAAAATCTCGGGCTAATCAAATTTGATAAGCAATATAAAATACGTATTTATAGTCCCGTCAAATTAGACAAAAAATAGCGGTCAAATAACAAAAATTCTGACAGAGCTAAATTTTGGTTGAGACCTTGGTACACCATTAAAAATGGTGTCAAAAGTCCTCATCAACCCCATGTGTGCAAAAAAAGTTATTCGGGGTCAAAGGTCAAAAATTGAGGGTTTTTTGTATTTTTTTCGAAAACGGTAAGTTTTATTAAAAAAGTAACTTAGACAAAAATTATAGATCTTAATATTATCTACAAAAATGGGCCTTATACTTTTTTTTCTAAGAATAACCATTCGTGAGATATCGCGATTCTACACTAAAGGAAAACTTAAAGGGCCAAGAAAATTTCCTAAATATTTTGGTGATTTTTGACAGGCTGTATTGCTTAAGATTGCGTGACAACGGTGGCTCCTAAAAATTTTCGACTAAAAGATCTGAAAAATAGAATCTTGGAACTTTAAATGGCTTTTTGTCAATTTTTCACTGAAAGACAGTGTAGAATTGCGATATCTAGCTAATAGTGATTCTTAGAAAAAAAAGTATAAGGACCATTTTTGTAGATAATATTAAGATCTATAATTTTTGTCGGAACTACTTTTATGTTGATAAATATAACCGTTTTCGAAGAAAATCCAAAAAACCTCATATTTTGACTTTTGACCCCGAATAACTTTTTTAGCACACATGGGATCGATGGGGACTTTTAACACTTTATTTCTAATGGTGTACCCAAGGTCTCAACCAAAATTTAACTTTGACGGAATTTTTGTCATTTGAAATGTCTATTTTAACCGGACTATTAAATGCGTTCCAAGATCTTGAAAACACGAATTTTTTTTATAAAAATTAAATATAAACAAGAATAAAAACAAAGCAAATAAAATTTATTGAAATTAACAGAACTGAATATTTTATTTAAATTTCAGTGCAGTTAAAATACAAAATATCACCCAACTCAAAATTTTGATGGTAATTATTAACCCTCCGCATACTAGGTGACTAAATGTCACATGCCATACTAGGTGGGGTTTGTCATACCCCGAAAATAAAATGCAATTAAATCCACAAAATTATACTTTATGACAGTAAAATATTTTAATAACCCATAATTAATAGGTTTAAGTAAAAAATATATTTATTTATGCATTAGAATAGACTTTTATTAATAAATATACAAAAACTTAACTTTTTTTTCAACTTATAAACTATTGAGTCTTTTCTTGAGTACTAAATTCCAATGACACGTGTCAATTACGATACCGAATATTAAGAAAACCTAACAAGAATTATATTTTTGCCTCCTTATTGAAATACAAATTAATTTCACGGCAATTTCTTAAAGATTTGCAATAATTTAGACCAATCAATTACACGAAAAATTAATTGAATAATTTTAATCGTTCCCTCTCACTTGCATTGACGAGATTATCGTATCTTCTCGCTCCCTTCCACTCATTGCTACGGTAAATACATTTTTTGAATATAAATTCAATGTTTACTAAATTAAATTAAAATTTTTGATTTGAAAGAGCGCACGGTAAATCATACTAATATAATAAACACGAGGATGTGCGCATTCGAGCGAAAAGTGGTACATTTCCGAGCGAGGGAGGCAAATGAAGCGCGACGCGGAGCGGCGCGCTTCATTTTCCCGAGATCGGAATGTGCCACTTTGAGCTCGAATGTGCACACTCGGTTTTAAGCTCGATTCCCAAACGTGCCGTTTTAACAAAAAAAAATTGTTTACGATAGTTATACCCCACCTAGTACACGGAACCTGGAACTAGCGGTAAACGGGGGCTCTGTATTAACAGAGAAATATTTACATTTAAAATTTATTAGGATTTGGTGTCAAATAACCCTGCAAAACGGCATCTATCTCCGATATTTCGTTTTATGATCATTTATTTCAAACCCGTTTTGCAAATGTGCTATTATTGTAAAAAAAGGTCCTATCGACACATTCGATCGAAAAATTTATATACTGTTGTATCACACCATAAAATAATATTGCTACAGAATATTTTACGGGTTTGATTCTAAAGTATATCGTCAGATAAAAAATAAATAGCTAATCTCGACAATTTTGTAGGTGTATCGTTCCGTTAAATTTTACTACATCGTCGAATCACGCACAGTGTGGCCTAACCTCTGGAGAGTAATAAATTTAATTCACATCCTTCTGATATTAGCCCACTGGTTTGGTTGTTTTTATTATTTGTTATCGGAGGCTGAAGGATTTCAGGTAAACTTTATTACAATGATATTTGAATAAATTACTGACGAATGTATTGTTTAAGGGTGACTGGGTATATCCATACCGTCCAGGAGATTATGCTACCCTTGCTCGAAAATATTTAGGGTCTCTATATTGGTCCACCCTCACCCTTACTACTATCGGAGATCTTCCTACACCAGAAACAAACGCTGAGTAAGTGCTTTGTATTTTTTTAAGAAGCTGATCGCTTAATTTAGTGGTCAATATTTTAAATGTCAACTTAAAATTGCTTTCGCAGCCGTATTTTCGGAAATAAAAATTAAATGTTTTTTGTATGTATTTCTCAACGTGCATCCATGTCCCACAAGAGGGCAGTTTGTTTGTTCAGGGGGCAAATTCAAAAATAGACTTGAATTTTAGTTAGTAATCTACACTAGTCACAAAAATTAATGAATATTAAAAAATTCCAAATTTTTGGGTGATTTTCGACAAAAGATAACTCAGGGAAAATTGGTCGTATAAAAAATTTAAAAAAATGAAAATTGTAGCCCCAATTCTCTAGTTTTCGAATCCGAGTATCAAAATATTTTAGCATGAGCGGTTCATGAGTAATCGTAAGAAAATTAACAGAGAAAATGTTTTTAAAATTTTTTCTCTCCTTAAAAATGGTTGACAGTTTTCAAAATTTTTTTTCTGATTATGCCACAATAAAGCTCTTTTAGGAAATTTAATTTTCTTTAATTTGATTTTTTGTTGAGCTCCCTACGATGATTTGCCGCGAAGTTATCGTTGATTAAATCAAAAAAAACATTTTTGATTGTGATCAACGATTGCTAGGGAAATAATGATCGTACAAAAATGCAAGTAGGGTTTTGTAAACTAAAAAAAAATGCCCTGCACGATTCTATTGATTGCTTTTGATAAAACAACGTTATTTGATGTGATAATGTTAGCTGAAAAGAGGTAAAAAAATTGGAAATTAAAGGAAAGGATACTTTGGTATAACTTTGGATATAATGGATGAACGAAGAATATCGTTAGTAACTTTTCAACCTTAAAGTGTCCAGAAAAAACCCTCAGAATTTGGAAGTGCTACGATTTTTTTTTTAGTGCCCCGTAAGTTTAAATTTATCGTTTTTACCATAACGAGCAATTTTTTAATTTTTATTCATATTTTCAACTTTTAAATGGTATTTTTAGCAATAATGCGTAATTTTTTGATTTAGAGACATCAATTATCGAAAATATTAAAAAAAATTTTTTTTCTAAAAAAATTTTTTTTTTAATTTCTTAAGAGCTTTATATTGGCATAACAAAAAAAAAATTGAAACCCATAGACATTATTAAGAAGAGAAAAAAAATAGAAATTTTTTTCTCTGTTGGTTTTCTTACCATTACTCATGGGTCATATTTCTACTACCGCAACCCTAAAATTGTTTTCTGCAACACCTTTACTGTAGTATCGGATGCAGTTCGGGAACGGGTATCTAGGATAGATTATTAAGGGTTGAGTATAATCAGGAGGGCTAAGAAAAAAAGGAAGACTAGGAGTAAATAGAAACAAGAAAAGTTTGACGGGATTGGAAAATAAATTGTGATTACTAAAAGAACTCCTACATATTTTTGGGGGCTCGTCCGGGATTGAATTGAAAGCCAAAAATTGAAAGGTGTTTAAGTTGAAGTCATGGTAGATGAAGTTGGGGAAATCGCCGAAAGGATAAATGTCGATCTGCTGGAAGATTCTGAAATCAGCAGAATGAAGATAAGTGAACTGAAAGAAGAGTTACGACGAAGGAAATTACGAATTTCTGGTAAAAAACACGAGTTAGTTGCACGCTTAAAAGCAGCTACATTGCTTGAACGTGATTGCATTCAAGCAAACGACGAAGACGATTATCAAAACGAAGATGAAGATAGCAATAATCAAGACGGCAAACGTAATGACGGATACGGTTGCAAAAGAATGGAAATTGCTACTGATAGTGACACTGACGAACAAAACGACGACGCACGGCAAATAACAACGACTTCAAGACCATCCAGACAAACAAAATTATATAAACCTTTACTGATGTTTAAAGATGTTGAAGAATCTTTGGAGAAATTTAGCGGTGATAATCATACAAGTGTTAAACGTTGGATAGAAGACTTCGAGGAAATGGCGCAGATTTGTGAATGGACCGATATGCAAAAAATAACTTATGCAAAGCGTTTACTCGAGGGTTCTGCTAAACTATTTGTTAGATTTGAAAAATGTTCGAAGACTTGGAATACACTTAAAAGATCTTTGATAGAGGAATTTTCAGCAACGGTTGATAGTTATCAAGTACATCGAGAGCTATGCAATAGAAAGAAGAAACCAGATGAAACGCACCAACAGTACGTGTACAGAATGTTGGAATTAGCAAGCCAAGCAGATGTAGAAGTTCAAGCAGTAATCCGATATATTGTTGAAGGTATTCAAGATGATCCCGTAAATAAATCAATGTTGTACGGAGCTAAAACAATTAAAGATCTCAAAGAAAAATTTATACACTATGAAAACATGAAGAGCGAAGTAAAATATAAAGTCAAGAACAATGAAAACAAAGATGGAAGATCTAAGTGGTATGGTGCAAAAGATGATAAAAATAAAATAATGGTAAACGTTTCTAATAAAGTAAAACGCTGTTTTAACTGTGGTGACAAAGATCACTTGAGTGCTGATTGCAAGTCAAAGGATCAGGGGCCGAAGTGTTTTAGGTGTAACACATTTGGACACATCTCTACGAAGTGCACGCAGCAGTTGAGCAGCAAGAACGAAGCCAATGTGGTCTTACAGCCGACAACTATGAAGCATTTCAAAGAAGTGAAGATTGGTGACTTTAATTTTAAGGCTTTAGTTGATACAGGTAGTCATCTCACATTTATGAGTTTAGATGTTTATAAATGTATAGGGTCACCGCCACTTTATGCAACAGAGGTGAAATTTAGTGGAATGGGTTCTCCCGAATTAAATACTATGGGTAAGTTTAGAACAAATGTAACAATTGACGGAGAAACGTATAATGTTAATTTTTTTGTACTCCCAAGTGAGTTACTTAAGTACAGCTTGCTTTTAGGTACTGATTTTTTAGATTTTGTTGACTTACAGGTGCGGAGTGGTCAAGTTAAAATAGCAAAGATAGATAAAAAGTTGTTAAAAGAATTAAACCAACCAGATATATTCCAAATTAATTTAATTGACGATGCAAACGAATTAGATCTTTCTCATGTTGCGCAGCCGTTTTACCGTAAAGAAATTAAAAAGTTGATTAACAACTATATTCCCGAAAAAACCGAAGACGTTGGAGTTTCAATGAAAATTATTCTAAAAGATGATATACCAGTTAGTTCGAGACCGCGAAGACTTTCGCCGCACGAACGAAAAGAAGTTGAGGACCTTTTAAAAATTTGGTTGGATGAGGGCATAATCCGTTTATCTAATTCAGAGTATGCTAGTCCGATCGTGTTAGTTAAAAAGAAAGACGGTGCTACGCGTATTTGTATCGATTATAGGGGACTTAATAAAAAAATTGTTAGGCCACGCTTTCCGCTGCCGCTGATCGAAGATCAGATTGATCAATTACAAGCTGCTGTAGTTTTCATTACAATAGATTTAAAGAATGGATTTTTTCATGTGTTAGTTGACGAAGAAAGTAGAAAATATACGGCTTTTGTGACCCCAAGTGGTCAATACGAATTTCTAAGAGTTCCATTTGGACTAAGTAGCTCGCCAGCAGTTTTTCAAAAGTTTATTTTGGCAGTATTTAGACCATTGATTGATAAAAAAGTAGTTTTAGTGTATATGGATGACTTAATTATCCCAGCATCAACGTATGATGAATGTTTAGAAAGTTTGAAATTAGTTTTAAATATAGCAAGTAAATATGGGTTAATAATAAACTGGAAAAAATGTAGGTTTTTACAGGAAGAGATCGAATACCTCGGGTATATAATTAAAGGAGGTACAATTCAACCTTCCACATTAAAGACAGAAGCAGTCGCAAAATTTAAAAAACCAAAGTGTGTCAAAGATGTACAAAGTTTCTTGGGGTTGACGGGTTATTTTCGGAAATTTATACCGCAATACTCGTTAATTGCCCGACCACTAACTAATTTACTTAGAGGTAGTATGACGTTTAATTTTGGAGAGCAAGAAAATGAGGCATTTGAAAAGTTAAAAGTCGCACTTATTAGCAAGCCAGTATTAAGAATTTATTGTTCTACGCGTCAAACTGAGTTACATACTGACGCGTCACAGTTGGGGTTCGGAATGATTTTGTTACAGAGAGATCCTAATGATACTAAATTTCATCCTGTTTATTACGCTAGCATGAAGACTACGCCCGCAGAAGAAAAGTATTGTAGTTATAAGTTGGAAGTTCTTGCTATCGTAAAAGCGTTAGAGAAATTTAGAGTGTACTTATTAGGCATACCTTTTACGATCGTAACGGACTGTCAAGCGTTCACGATGACGATGAACAAAAAGAATTTATGTGTTAAGGTAGCTAGATGGGCTCTTGCACTTGAAGAGTTCCAATATGTAATAGTTCATAGGCCGGGTAAAACATGTCGCATGTGGACGCATTAAGTCGTAGCCCTTCCTTTTAAGAAGCTGATCGCTTAATTTAGTGGTCAATATTTTAAATGTCAACTTAAAATTGCTTTCGCAGCCGTATTTTCGGAAATAAAAATTAAATGTTTTTTGTATGTATTTCTCAACGTGCATCCATGCCCCACAAGAGGGCAGTTTGATTGTTCAGGGGGCAAATTCGAAAATGGACTTGAATTTTAGTTAGTAATCTACACTAGTCACAAAAATTAATGGATATGAAAAAAATTCCAAATTTTTGGGCGATTTTCGACAAAGGATAACTCAGGGAATAATGGTCGTATAAAAAATTTAAAAAATTGCAAATTGTAGCCCCGATTCTCTTGTTTTCGAATCCGAGTATCAAAATGTTTTAGCATGAGCGGTTCATGAGTAATCGTAAGAAAACCAACAGAGAAATTTTTTTTTTAATTTTTTCTCTTCTTAAAAATGGTTGACAGACTTCAAAAATGTTTTTCTGATTATGCCACAATAAAACTCTTTTAGGAAATTTAATTCTCTTTAATTTGATTTTTTGTTGAGCTCCGTATGA
The DNA here is from genome assembly GCA_036325965.1 of Sinopyrophorus schimmeli. Lineage (NCBI taxonomy): Eukaryota > Metazoa > Arthropoda > Insecta > Coleoptera > Elateridae > Sinopyrophorus > Sinopyrophorus schimmeli. The sequence goes on along the minus strand of JARFIZ010000089.1, from coordinate 725,014 downwards.
TGATTTGCCGTGAAGATATCGTTGATTAAAGCAAAAAAAACATTTTTGAATGTGATCAACGATTGCTAGGGAAATAATGATCGTACAAAAATTGCAAGTAGGGTTTTGTAAACTACAAAATATGCCCTACAAGATTCTATTGATTGCTTTTGATAAAACAACGTTATTTGATGTGATAATGTTAGCTGAAAAAGAGGTAAACAAATTGGAAATTAAAGGATATTTGGATACTTTGGATATAATGGATGAACGAAGAATATCGTTAGTAACTTTTCAAGCTCAAAGTGTCCAGAAAAAACCCTCAAAGTTTCGAAGTGCTATAATTTTTTTTTTAGTGCCCCGAAAGTTTAAATTTATCGTTTTTACCATAACGAGCAATTTTTCAATTTTTATTCATATTTTCAATTTTTAAATGGTTTTTTAGCAATAATGCATAATTTTTTGATTCAGAGACATCAATTATCGAAAATATTAAAAAATATTTTTTTTCTATACAATTTTTTTTTAAATTTCTTAAGAGCTTTATATTGGCATAATCAAAAAAAAAATTGAAACCCTTAGACATTATTAAGAAGAAAAAAAAATAGAAATTGTTTTCTCTGTTGGTTTTCCTACCATTACTCATGGGGCATATTTCTACTACCGCAACCCTAAAATTGTTTTCTGCAACACCTTTACTTTAAAAAATATTAATGTTTTGAATATTTTGTACTTTGGCTGAGAAATAAATTAGTAACGCCCTTATTTTTAGACGTATCGATTGGAACGACTCAGATTCAGACTCCTGATACTTTTTTTTACATAAAATTAATTAAAACCGGCATAAGACGCAATATTAAATTTGCGAGTGGCAACATAAAATTTTAAAAAAAATTACAGCGCCGTTGTTTGTGAGCCGATCTTTAAGAGCTTTAAGTATTTGGATATTGAGGTTTTTTTGGCTTTAGATCGATATAACAAAATATGTATAAGCTTCTTATTAAATATTTTTAAGAAAACTGGGATTTGTATATAATTTTTTATGAATTTTCAAATTGAAAATGCGTATTTAGTTTAACCGTTAAAATATCTTTAAAGACTTTTTAGATTCCGAATTCTCAATTAATATTCATTAAGATCATTTGAAAGTCCACAACGTTAAATCATTGAGAAAACGACATTTAATAAATTGAAAAAAGGAATTTTTCGAAAAAAATCGAAATTTGAAATTTTTGAAATTTGTCTTTAAAAACAGCATATTTTAAGATTGAGGATGTTTTGAATTTGGCGCCATATTTTTTAGTGTATTTCATAGTTTGAATTCAATTAAATTGGAAGAATCTGGTAATTTTCGATGTCATCAACTCGTGAATATTTCTAAAAGGTTTTGCATTTTGTTATTTTCATTTTTGCATTTGCATTTGTGTTTTTTACTGCTTGTTAGACTTTTTATGAAAACAGTGAGTCATTTAAAACAAATTTTTAATCTTTTTAATATGATATTGACATTCCCTATTCGTGCCACTACTGACAACTCTTGACCAACAGATCTCATCCTGTACTACCAATATAAAAATAAATTACTATGACCCTAAAATCAAGATGAGTTTTAGTCTTAAAAAAATCACCCAGTTGTGTCATCATTAAAAATCCGGTTATAAAAGCAATTTTAAGTGTATATTTAAAGTGTCTACCATTAAGTTCTATGTTCGTTAATTTTTATTCAACAAACAAATATTTGTCACATATTTATTTACTTTAATTAAATCAAATCAAGTGTGTGGTTTCGATGTGAAAACTTGCGCAATTTAACTATGTTTTTAGTTTTCGAAAGTATCAGCTCGCTTTTTATTTTATGTCGAGCTTTTATGGGGATATTTATTGACATTCGATGCCACATTATTGGTAGTTGAAAGATAATAACTCGCGTTATAAACTTTCGTAATTATGTATGAAACTTTTATATCTTCAAATTGAAAACGCACACACACACATCGGCTGTAAACCGAGTCTGTTTTATTTATGGATTCACATTCCACTTTATCCTCCTACATCTTCAGATTTACAAAGTAAAAGCTACTTTTTAGTATTTAATCATTTATGTAGGAGATTCTTAGCTAAAATCGATGTATTAACAATACAGGAATATCAACTCGGTGGATGGCCCTCGTTCCCTGCCGCGACGAGGCATCAAGTCCCGTTTGCTCCAGTTCAGCACCAACAAAGGGTACGTCAAAAAAGACAACAAAAACTCGCTGCGTTGTGAATGACTGCCGCGGCAGGGCTGAAGGGCTGTTCACCGCACCGCAGCAAAAGTAACGTTCTTTTAACGTTACGTTCCCATTCCTCAAAGTTATCGAACAGCCTGTAGCCAGTCCTGACGCGGCAGTTTCCTCTTCATTTAAGTTCCTTTGTGCTTGTTCGAAAACTTTGAGTGTTACAAATCATATTGGTATGTAAATGTAATTGCTTGAAATTTTATTAATCTGTTTCTTTTCTTCGATTTTTCAGATATGTGTTCACCATTGTAAGTTATTTAATTGGAGTATTTATCTTTGCTACTATAGTAGGTACGTCTTTTTTCTAATTTCGTTAGGAAATATTTATAATTATTTGTGTGTTGTTTTAGGCCAAGTAGGAAATGTGATAACAAATCGTAACGCGAACCGTTTGGAATTTGAACGCCTTCTTGATGGTGCTAAAACTTATATGAGACATCATAAGGTATGTTTTTTTTAAGTTCATGTTAGGAAAAATTAAAGTAATGAATAGTAGAGCTTTAAAACGAAAGGCGTTGTACTAATTTTAGTTAAATTCGCGCCCTAAAATCCATTTTCAGTCCGACACAATGTAATTTACATGTCCTCTATAGTTTGGACTACGCCGAACAATAACCTCAAAAAAAATCTCAAAAGCGTTTATGTTGATCTTTTGAAGAACCTTCGCAATTCGATCCTAATGTTCTAATTTTAGGCTAGGTCATGGATGACTTGATTAAAAGTTTTATCATTTTAATGTTAAAAGTGTTATATTATTTCAAATATTTTTTATTAAAATACAGGATTTTTGGTTGTATCTTTTCATAAATTAAATATTTGAAACCAAAGATATAGCCAGACTTCCAAAATTATTTGCTTTATTTTTTTTATTCTAAAAGGTGTTTCTACTGCCCCTTACACTTTGGTCAAATTTTACGATTACAGTCTCACCTCCATAAGTCGAACCTCAATAAGCCGAATTTTTGATAACTCGAATTATTTTTAGTTTCCCTTCAACTTCGACTTATCGAGGTTCGACTGTATGTATTAATGGACTTAAATGTTACTTGATTATACTATTACTTTACGTTAATTGTAATAAATATGAAAGTTTTAATTTAAATATATTTGCAACAATAAGGCAGTATAGGCATTAAAATAACATAACTTTTAGTCTAGTCACCCATGACTTAGCCTAAAATCACAACTTTAAAATCGAATTACAAAGCTTCCTCGAAAAATCGAGAAAAACTGTTTTCAGCATGACTATAACTATAAAAGACACGTGTTAGATTGCGTCTCACACAAAATAAATTTGGAAGGGGCAATTTAGATAAGACTAGTACAACGCCCTTAACATTTTTGTCTAAAAAAGGTAGCTTCGGATAAAATTAAGGTCGATTCGTACATATCAGTTAGTGGCATTTTAATCTTTTTTTAAGGTTCGATGAGATTTCAAGTTTTGTTATTTTTTTTTGTTATTTCTGTAAGAAAGATAGATATATTTACTCAAAATGCTTAGGAATTGAACTTATTTTTGCAAAATGTGTCGGTTTCAAAGCAAAATTCTCTACTCCTTTTTTTAAAAACGGTTGTATTTTTACATTAGAAGTTAGGGAAAGATTATATTATAAATACTTGGGGTTAAACTACCTACAAAAGGGGAATCCAGTACAGCAATTCGTCAAAATGAAAAAAAATTAGACTTAATTCGCTCGGCTAATAATGTTTTCTCCTGCTCCGCCTTAATATTTTATTATAAGCTAAGTATATATTTAAAAAAAAAATAGTTTTAGTCACTAAAGCCGATGTGTTCTTATTAACGATGTTCTTATAACCGATTTCCACTGTATTTTCTATCGATGGCAGAATATTAATTCTCCGAAATGAAATATGTGCATTAGGCTGATTAAAAAAAAAATAGACTATTTTTTTTGTCGAAATCCCCGATTGAAAACTGCCGGGAAAGTGTAAAAAGATGCCTGTGAAAAGCACAGCCCTTAATATTAATATTGAAAGGTTGCGCATCGCGAATTTCTATTTCCCATTTAAATTTCACGGGAAATTTTTTTTTTGAATTTTTGAATTTTTTAACTCTCGAACGGCCCAATGGACAGCTAAGACCATAACTCATTCTTGTAGGGAATTTGACGCTCTACAAAAAATGTCCTTTGTATATTTTCAATAATCCTACACCTTCAAAAGTTATTTAAGGTCAAAGTTGAACCTACAAAAAAATTCAAGGTTTTTTCCACTTTTTGGATGATCTATCAAACTTTTTGCAAAATTTTGTTTTTAACCATTTTTTTTTAAGTATTGTTGTTATTTTGATATTATCTTATGTCCACTTTATTAGTAGTTTTGTCGCAGTATCTTTTTTTGTAACTATACATTGAGGCACTGAGCAAACTTATAAAAAAAAAGCACACGTCGATTTAAAGATATTTATTATTCAATATTTATCGAGTCAGAAAAGGAGTTGTCCCAATTTGAAATAATTTTCTTTGATCTTATTGAAATTTGAATCATCAAATGAGGACTAAATATCATGATGAATAACACAAAAAAATTGTTTATTGATTAAAAGGAAATGAGCAAGAGCATATCGATTAAAAATGAAAAGTTATCATAACTTATTTGTTAACAGAGATAATTGATTTTTTTTTTCAAATTGCTGTTTATAGTTAATGAAAGCATCTAAAAAATTATATCAAATTTTTCAAACATGAGTTTTACAAACTAAAAACATCAATTCAAATATTGATTTGAAAATTTGATAACGTTATACCAGAGTAACCATTAATTTTATTGACTGAATTGATAGACATTTAAATTCTTAAATTAATAAAATTTTAAAAGTTTTGGTTACCCGAGTATAATACGTCGATTTTAAAAGTTGAATTTTTTTAAATTAAAAATGTCTTATTTGAGTTTGAAAAATGTTGCTGTTGCCAAATAAATCTTAATAAAGTTAATAAAAACTGTTTAAGAAAAGTGAACACTGAAGATTTGTTGAACAAATTGCAAAATGTGAGAATTGCTATACTGAAGAGAGAAAAAAAGGCAATTATTGTTTTTGAAACTTATTAATTTTTTTCCCTCAAATTATGTTTAAGAATAAATAAATTTATCAGTTTACAAAATTTAAATTAAATCTGAAGAGTTTTATCCAAACTGGGACAAGTCCTTTAGATTTTACATAAATAGTCGTCCAAAACAAAGAGTATTTTAAAGTTTTTTTATTACAATCAGTGAAACGTAGTAAATAATTTGAGTTAAATCATGTCAAAAAAAGCGTCAAAAACAAGGATTGTGCGACAAAGCTACTAATAAAGTGGACATAAGATAATCTCAGAATTACCAAAATACTTCAGAAAAAATCGTTAAAAGCAAAATTTTGCAAAAACTTTGATAGATCAGGCAAAAATTGAAAAAACCTTGAATTTTTTCGTAGGTTCAACTTTGACCTTGAATAACTTGAAGGAGTAGGATTATCGAAAATTTCAAAAGACCTTTTTACTAGAATGTCAAATTCCCTACAAGAATATATTATGGTCTTAGCTGTTAAATGGGCCGTTCGATAGTTAAAAAATTTCAAATTGATATTCGCGATTCGCGACCTCCGAATATTAATATTAAGGGCTCTGCTTTTCACAAACTTTTTTTTACACCTTCCCAGAAGTTTTCACGTGGAGATTTCGAGGAAAAATAGTCTATTTTTTTTAATCAGCCCAATGTGCATGCTTTTATTGTAAATGTAGCTACATGACCTGATTCGTTAAGATCATTTGAAAGTCCACAACGTTAAATCATTGAGAAAACGACATTTAATAAATTGAAAAAAGGAATTTTTCGAAAAAAATCGAAATTTGAAATTTTTGAAATTTGTCTTTAAAAACACAGCATATTTTAAGATTGAGGATGTTTTGAATTTGGCGCCATATTTTTTAGTGTATTTCATAGTTTGAATTCAATTAAATTGGAAGAATCTGGTAATTTTCGATGTCATCAACTCGTGAATATTTCTAAAAGGTTTTGCATTTTGTTATTTTCATTTTTGCATTTGCATTTGTGTTTTTTACTGCTTGTTAGACTTTTTATGAAAACAGTGAGTCATTTAAAACAAATTTTTAATCTTTTTAATATGATATTGACATTCCCTATTCGTGCCACTACTGACAACTCTTGACCAACAGATCTCATCCTGTACTACCAATATAAAAATAAATTACTATGACCCTAAAATCAAGATGAGTTTTAGTCTTAAAAAAATCACCCAGTTGTGTCATCATTAAAAATCCGGTTATAAAAGCAATTTTAAGTGTATATTTAAAGTGTCTACCATTAAGTTCTATGTTCGTTAATTTTTTTATTCAACAAAAAAATATTTGTCACATATTTATTTACTTTAATTAAATCAAATCAAGTGTGTGGTTTCGATGTGAAAACTTGCGTAATTTAACTATGTTTTTAGTTTTCGAAAGTATCAGCTCGCTTTTTATTTTATGTCGAGCTTTTATGGGGATATTTATTGACATTCGATGCCACATTATTGGTAGTTGAAAGATAATAACTCGCGTTATAAACTTTCGTAATTATGTATGAAACTTTTATATCTTCAAATTGAAAACGCACACACACACATCGGCTGTAAACCGAGTCTGTTTTATTTATGGATTCACATTCCACTTTATCCTCCTACATCTTCAGATTTACAAAGTAAAAGCTACTTTTTAGTATTTAATCATTTATGTAGGAGATTCTTAGCTAAAATCGATGTATTAACAATACAGGAATATCAACTCGGTGGATGGCCCTCGTTCCCTGCCGCGACGAGGCATCAAGTCCCGTTTGCTCCAGTTCAGCACCAACAAAGGGTACGTCAAAAAAGACAACAAAAACTCGCTGCGTTGTGAATGACTGCCGCGGCAGGGCTGAAGGGCTGTTCACCGCACCGCAGCTTAAAAAGTAACGTTCTTTTAACGTTACGTTCCCATTCCTCAAAGTTATCGAACAGCCTGTAGCCAGTCCTGACGCGGCAGTTTCCTCTTCATTTAAGTTCCTTTGTGCTTGTTCGAAAACTTTGAGTGTTACAAATCATATTGGTATGTAAATGTAATTGCTTGAAATTTTATTAATCTGTTTCTTTTCTTCGATTTTTCAGATATGTGTTCACCATTGTAAGTTATTTAATTGGAGTATTTATCTTTGCTACTATAGTAGGTACGTCTTTTTTCTAATTTCGTTAGGAAATATTTATAATTATTTGTGTGTTGTTTTAGGCCAAGTAGGAAATGTGATAACAAATCGTAACGCGAACCGTTTGGAATTTGAACGCCTTCTTGATGGTGCTAAAACTTATATGAGACATCATAAGGTATGTTTTTTTTAAGTTCATGTTCGGAAAAATTAAAGTAATGAATAGTAGAGCTTTAAAACGAAAGGCGTTGTACTAGTTTTATTTAAATTCGCGCCCTAAAATCCATTTTGAGTCCGACACAATGTAATTTACATGTCCTCTATAGTTTGGACTACGCCGAACAATAACCTCAAAAAAAATCTCAAAAGCGTTTATGTTGATCTTTTGAAGAACCTTCGCAATTCGATCCTAATGTTCTAATTTTAGGTTAGGTCCATAGATGACTTGATTAAGAGTTTTATCATTTTAATGTTAAAAGTGTTATATTATTTCAAATATTTTTTATTAAAATACAGGATTTTTGGTTGTATCTTTTCATAAATTAAATATTTGAAACCAAAGATATAGCCAGACTTCCAAAATTATTTGCTTTTTTTTTTATTCTCAAAGGTGTTTTTACTGCCCCTTACACTTTGGTCAAATTTTACGATTACAGTCGAACCTCCATAAGTCGAACCTCAATAAGCCGAATTTTTGATAACTCGAATTATTTTTAGTTACCCCTTCAACTTCGACTTATCGAGGTTCGACTGTATGTATTAATGGACTTAAATGTTACTTGATTATACTATTACTTTACGTTAATTGTAATAAATATGAAACTTTTAATTTAAATATATTTGCAACAATAAGGCAGTATAGGCATTAAAATGACATAACTTTTAGTCTAGTCACCCATGAGCTAGCCTAAAATCACAACTTTAAAATCGAATTACAAAGCTTCCTCGAAAAATCGAGAAAAACTGTTTTCAGCATGACTAAAACTATAAAAGACACATGTTATATTGCGTCGCACACAAAATAAATTTGGAAGGGGCAATTTAGATAAGACTAGTACAACGCCCTTAACATTTTTGTCTAAAAAAAGGTAGCTTCGGATAAAATTAAGGTCGATTCGTACATATTAGTTAGTGGCATTTTAATCTTTCTTTAAGGTTCGATGAGATTTCAAGTTTTGTTATTTCTGTAAGAAAGATAGATATATTTACTCAAAATGCTTAGGAGTTGAACTTATTTTTGCAAAATGTGTCGGTTTCAAAGCAAAATTCTCTACTCCTTTTTTTAAAAACGGTTGTATTTTTACAATAGAAGTTAGGGAAAGATTATATTATAAATACTTGGGGTTAAACTACCTACAAAAGGGGAATCCAGTACAGCGATTCGTCAAAATGAAAAAAAATTAGACTTAATTCGCTCGGCTAAAAATGTTTACTCCTGCTCCGCCTTAATATTTTATTATAAGCTAAGTGTATATTTAAAAAAAAATTAGTTTTACTCACTAAAGCCGATGTGTTCTTATTAACGATGTTCTTATAACCGATTTTCACTGTATTTTCTATCGATGGCAGAATAATAATTCTCCGAAATGAAATATGTGCATTAGGCTGATTAAAAAAAATAGACTATTTTTTTTGTCGAAATCCCCAATTGAAAACTTCCGGGAAAGTGTAAAAAGACGCCTGTGAAAAGCACAGCCCTTAATATTAATATTGAAAGGTTGCGCATCGCGAATTTCTATTTCCCATTTAAATTTCACGGGAATTTTTTTTTTTAATTTTTGAATTTTTTAACTCTCGAACGGCCCAATGGACAGCTAAGACCATAACTCATTCTTGTAGGGAATTTGACGCTCTACAAAAAATGTCCTTTGTAAATTTTCAATAATCCTACACCTTCAAAAGTTATTTAAGGTCAAAGTTGAACCTACAAAAAAATTCAAGGTTTTTTCCACTTTTTGGATGATCTATCAAACTTTTTGCAAAATTTTGTTTTTAACCATTTTTTTTTAAGTATTGTTGTTATTTTGATATTATCTTATGTCCACTTTATTAGTAGTTTTGTCGCAGTATCTTTTTTTGTAACTATACATTGAGTCACTGAGCAAACTTATAAAAAAAAAGCACACGTCGATTTAAAGATATTTATTATTCAATATTTATCGAGTCAGAAAAGGAGTTGTCCCAGTTTGAAATAATTTTCTTTGATCTTATTGAAATTTGAATCATCAAATGAGGACTAAATATCATGATGAATAACACAAAAAAATTGTTTATTGATTAAAAGGGAAATGAGCAAGAGCATATCGTATTAAAAATGAAAAGTTATCATAACTTATTTGTTAACAGAGATAATTGAATTTTTTTTTCAAATTGCTGTTTATAGTTAATGAAAGCATCTAAAAAATTATATCAAATTTTTCAAACATGAGTTTTACAAACTAAAAACATCAATTCAAATATTGATTTGAAAATTTGATAACGTTATACCAGAGTAACCATTAATTTTATTGACTCAATTGATAGACATTTAAATTCTTAAATTAATAAAATTTTAAAAGTTTTGGTTACCCGAGTATAATACGTCGATTTTAAAAGTTGAATTTTTTTTAAATTAAAAATGTCTTATTTGAGTTTGAAAAATGTTGCTGTTGCCAAATAAATCTTAATAAAGTTAATAAAAACTGTTTAAGAAAAGTGAACACTGAAAATTTGTTGAACAAATTGCAAAATGTGAGAATTGCTATACTGAAGAGAGAGAAAAAGGCAATTATTGTTTTTGAAACTTATTAATTTTTTTCCCTCAAATTATGTTTAAGAATAAATAAATTTATCAGTTTACAAAATTTAAATTAAATCTGAAGAGTTTTATCCAAACTGGGACAAGTCCTTTAGATTTTACATAAATAGTCGTCCAAAACAAAGAGTATTTTAAAGTTTTTTTATTACAATCAGTGAAACGTAGTAAATAATTTGAGTTAAATCATGTCAAAAAAAGCGTCAAAAACAAGGATTGTGCGACAAAGCTACTAATAAAGTGGACATAAGATAATCTCAGAATTACCAAAATACTTCAGAAAAAATCGTTAAAAGCAAAATTTTGCAAAAACTTTGATAGATCAGGCAAAATTGAAAAACCTTGAATTTTTCGTAGGTTCAACTTTGACCTTGAATAACTTGAAGGAGTAGGATTATCGAAAATTTCAAAAGACCTTTTTACTAGAATGTCAAATTCCCTACAAGAATATATTATGGTCTTAGCTGTTAAATGGGCCGTTCGATAGTTAAAAAATTTCAAATTGATATTCGCGATTCGCGACCTCCGAATATTAATATTAAGGGCTCTGCTTTTCACAAACTTTTTTTTACACCTTCCCAGAAGTTTTCACGTGGAGATTTCGAGGAAAAATAGTCTATTTTTTTTAATCAGCCCAATGTGCATGCTTTTATTGTAAATGTAGCTACATGACCTGAATCATTTTGCGTAACTAATAATCAAACCGTTTTTTTGTATCGCAGTCGAGCATAACATTAAAGTAGCTGCCAATACACATCTACAAATTTTCAACTTGAAAATTACTCGGGATGATCCAAAAATCTCGTGTATCCAATTTTGTAAAGATGTCATCCACACTGAATAAAACGAAGCAAACACGAAACTGATATGTCAGAATCGATCTTTAATAAAAAAAAAACAACAAGAATTGTTCGTTTTTATGAACTATTCGCAACAGAAAACAAACGTTTGACTGTCTACGTTTTAAAAATTGCTTTTCACTGTTTCCATCTTTCATTTTATGTATTTTTTATAAGTCAACAACACTCGTTTTGATTACTAGCCGTTCGCCAACTTAAATCATTTTAATTTTCATTTCAAAACAGATTCATTCATTTTTAAACATGTAGGTACCTGGTGGAATGAAAAGAAGAGTGTTGAGGTGGTACGATTACTCGTGGTCCCGCGGAAGAATACAAGGCGGAGGCGATATTAACACAGCCCTAGGATTGCTGCCGGACAAGCTCAAAACAGAACTCGCCCTTCACGTTAACTTAAGCGTCCTCAAAAAAGTAATAAAAAAACTCTTTTCCACCGTCCGCCGACCAAAATTGATTTACATCATTTTTTAAGGTAACGATTTTCCAAGAGTGTCAGCCGGAATTCCTCCACGATCTAGTTCTAAAAATGAAAGCGTACATCTTCACGCCGGGCGACTCGATTTGCAGAAAGGGCGAGGTGGCGCGCGAAATGTTCATCATCGCCGACGGAATATTGGAGGTAATCAGCGAGAACGGAAAGGTCCTGACGACAATGAAGGCCGGCGATTTTTTCGGCGAAATTGGCATCCTTAATCTCGATGGCCTTAATAAGTAAGCTCGCCTCTAAATCTCGTAAAACCCTAATTAACGCCGGGGCATTGCAGGAGAACCGCAGACGTCAGATCCGTTGGGTACTCCGAGTTGTTTTCTCTGTCACGAGAAGACGTACTGGCGGCAATGAAAGATTATCCAGAAGCGCAAGAGATTTTGCAGAATTTAGGGCGGAAGAGGCTAATGGAAGTTAAGGCTTCTGCACGAAATGCGCATCATCGGAAGGACTCGCGAGCGGATCAAACAAACATTGATAAGGGACTCGTTGGGAAAATACGACACGAGGCCAAAGTAAATATCAAACTTGTTGTTTTATTTCGTATAAAATCTCTTGGGAGTATTTAAAATCTACTAACAAGGAGGGGTTCGTAATTCTGAATCTCAGATTTTGTTTATATTTGCAGTATTTGAAGATTATTACGTCATTATTAATTCCTGCAAGCAATAAAACGAACTATTCAGAAATAATGAAAAAAATAGCTTTAAAGTTACACGCATTGGTTTATATAACGTAAATTTCCATCCTGATTTCAATAAACTCTGGTAACTCGCTTACTACAGAACAACAAACCAAATTAGAAATACTCAGATCAAGTCACAGTCTGGGTTCATTTTTTTCCACTTTTAATATTTTTATCTACTTACTTTTTATATGTTCTATATAAGTTTTTTTCCTATAATCCAATATTTATTACGCTGATTCAAAAAAATCGTTAATTTTTTTTCGAAATCCCCACTTGAACACTTTTGGGAAGGTGTAAAAAGACGCCTGTGAAACGCAGAGCCCTTATTATTAATATTGAAAGGTCGCGCAATGCGAATTTGTATTTCCCATTTAAATACCACGAAATTATTATTTTTTTTAAATTTGGAATTTTTTAACTCTCGAGTGGGTCATTGGACAGCTAAGACCATAACATATTCTTGAATGAAAATTGACGCTCTACAAAAAAGGTTGTTTGTAAATTTTCGATATTCCTACTCCTTCAAAAGTTATTCAAGGTTAAAGTTGAACCTACAAAACAATTCAAGGTTTTTTTCACTTTTTGGCTGATCTATAAAACTTTATGCAAAATTTTGCTTTTAGAGATATTTTTTGAAGTATTTTTGTAATTCTGAGGTTATGTTATGTCCAATTTATTAGTACTTTTGTCGCAGAATCCTTCTTTTATACGTTTTTTGACATGACTTAACTCAAATTACTGAATACGTTTCCCTGATTGTTATAAAAAGAAATTTTAAATAGTCTTTGTTTTGGAAGACTATGTAAAATCTAAATTTTCTGACTCGATAAATAATAAATATCTTTAAATCGACGTGTGCCTTTTTTTTATAAGTTTGCTCGGTGACTCAATGTAAAGTTACAAAATAAGATTCTGCGACAAAACTACTAATAAAGTGGATATAAGATAATCTCGGGATTACAAAAATACTTCAGAAAATATCGTTAAAAACAAAATTTTTCAAAAAGTTTGATAGATCAGCCAAAAAGTGGAAAAAACCTTGAATTTTTTTGTAGGTTCAATTTTGACCTTGAATAACTTTCGAAGGGGTAGGGTTATCGAAAATTTACAAAGGACCTTTTTTGTAGAGCGTCAAATTCCCTACAACAATATCTTATGGTTTTTAGCCGTCAAATAAGCCGTTCAAAAGTGAAAAAATTGTAAACTTGAAAAAAACTGTTTTCCGTGTTATTTAAATGGAAAATAGGAATACGCGATGAACGACCTTTCAATATTAATATTAAGGGATACCAAATTGTTTCTTACGAGCACAGAAATTTACGGAGCGATGAACTGTTCAGTAAAACTTTAAAGCCGTTTTTTTTTCGAGTATATCTACATAGTGCGTCGTACTGCTTTGACAAATTAATCTTCAAATACTGGAAATATAAACAAGACCTGTGATTCAGAATTTCAAACCTCTCTTTGTTGAATTTGTGTATATTAGTCTTCCCACTTTAAAATCAAAAAAAAAATATTTTAGTCCAATTCCATAGATTTTTTTGATTGAAACGATAGGATATTAAAGAATATAAATCCGGTAAATACGACGAGGGGCACATTCGGCCGAGAAGACCGTAATTAAATAGTCCATTAAATGTCGATAATTAAATAGTAACGATACAACTACAACGTAAATTCGATAATAAAGAAAATAGAAAAAACATTTCGAAAACGTATGAAAAGTAACCACAGCCGCCTCTTATCCTAAATAAAAATTGGGTACTCCACTGATTGAGATCGATTTAAAACCAAGAGGATTAAATGTCAAATTACAATTTTTCGACAAAAGTTATTTGGAAACGTTCTCATTCATTATTTATAGGGCTTAAGGAAAGTAATTAAGAAGTCTAGAACTCGGCGATCCGAAGACGAATACATGGAGTTGCAGCCTCTTCATGCCAAAGACGACCATGGAAATAAAAGTGTACTTAAACGGATGTCACGTGTTAAATCTCACGATCTTAGCCAAGAAGATTCTGCAGGGAACGACCAGACAAGTAACGAACCCATCACTTCGCCTTTGGGTGCTGGACTACCTCTCCTTGCCCGCTTAAGGTAAGATTAATATTATTTATTTGTGTTTCGAGGGCGAGATCTTTTTAATTTTTTAACATGAATAAACATAGATAGAAATCTATCTCAATTATTTTCCATTTAAAATATTATAAATATTAGTAGTAAATATTATTGTAACGCTATAAGCGTTATTAATGAAGAAGAAAAGAGTTTTGCGGATAATTTATTAGAAATTATTGTTGCATCAATAAATGATTTTACTAATGAACATTTTATAACTAGTGTTTATAGTCATACTGAAAATAACGATTACAAAGATAGCTATTTCAAAATTACATTAAAAATACAATAATTATTTTAACTAATGATAACGAGCTCTTCTGGACGATATACTTTTTTCGAACCATCTGAGCTACGATGACATTTTAATTATTGTCTACTAGAGTTAATCACAACAAACTATTAAAACTTAAAACCCCTTTTTAACCCCTTATAAATTCCTAATGAAAAAATTTTCATCAATTACAGTTTATAAATGCATCATTTTATAAAATTACGGGTTCCACTTGATGACATTTCATTGTACGTTAATTCATAAGAGGCCTGGTCTGTAAATGTGGTGGGGGTATACTCAATGGGCATGCGCGTATCATTTACCTATAGCTATGTATAACACAAACGCAAGGACGCAACATAACACGTGGTTATATTTTATTTAGTTATGCCAAAGAAGAATAACTTCTTGCTTGCGTACATAAGTACACGCACAGGTTTTATCAATTTACAAATGAATAATAAAAACTTTTGTTCTAAAATTTGAAAATTATTTCTATATTAAAAACAGAGTTTTCCTAATCTTTCATAAAATCGCAAAGTGGACATTTTTTCCTGGACAGAGGCAGTACAATTTAAACAGTAACGTTTAAATTATTTTTTTATAAGTTTTGAATGTAAATATTTCTTTTACATCTTCGTTGCAATAAATGGTGTTTGATTTTTGGCGTAACTACAGTCAAACCTCGACAAATCAAAGCTGAAAGAAACCGAAACTAAATTTTTAATGATGTTGGATTTAGAAATTTTTTATATTTCATCATTAATAGACTCTAAATAATTGAAAAAAAATTAAAATAGTAAAAAAGTTGTACATATTAAAGGTTCGGTCACGATTTGCAATTGTCTTTTAAAATAGTTTTAGGATGTTTTAAAGCTCATAAAGGAATTTATGCTGGAATTCATTTTTCATGATGATAAATAATATAATGTTATTTTAATTGTTTATTGCATCAGTTATGGGCAAGCTTTATTGAAACATGAAATTACTGCCCATTAAGTGAAATGCTTCCGATGCTAATAAAACTTTGAGCTTTATGGACATACGCACTTTCAAAGAATAGATTATAAATAAAACTTCAAGGAAAATCAATACTATTACAATAACAAAAAATTTAAAAGAAAAATATAAACAACTCGCTCCTTTATTTACAAGGTGAACTTTTCAGTGCATTTGCTTTTCAAGTTTCTTATTGATTTAAAGATAGCAGAAATATTTTAAATTTTACTTTTAATAATATAGCAAGAAAAATATTTTGATAAAATGAATTTAAATAAATAAATAATTTCAGAATTCTCGATATAAAAAAATATACATAAGTAATATGGATTAAGGTTCCCTAGGGCAATAAGACCCAAGGTGGTAAACAACAATCCCATAATATTTTTTGTTCTGGTTAAACTTTTTTGATTATTTTTGTACCATCCATGCATTGATAATAAAACTACCCTTTAATAGATTTTTGCCGATGTATATAAAATTAATTCAGTTAACACTAGTTTGTTAAGCTGATGGTGCATTTGCGGTAAAAGTCATAATATTTATCAAACGTTTTCGTATTTTCGCAAAAAAATTGCTAGGGTGCTAATTTTCATAAAAGTAAGTTTTAGTACAATTAGTGCAACACACATTGCAGCATATATCAAATATTTTAATTACCGCTCTTGGGTTGTAATTAAATTCAAAATGAATTATATTGCATAAGGGTAGTGATGAGCAAAATTGGTCTTGTTCTTGCGGTCTTGGTCTTGGTCTTGCATTTGTGCAAGACCAAGACCAAGACTGTCTTTATGCTAGCAAGACCGAATAAGCAAGACCAAGACCAAGACCAAGACTAGAAAATTTATCAATTTTCTGAAATTTTTCAAATAATTATACTACTTCTAGAATGCAGTATCATTATTATTCAGTGTGAAATTAAAGTGGGCCTGGTTACCCTAATAGATAATAAAGTCTATAACATTTTTGTTTATATTTTATTTTTCTTAGAAAAACGTTTATTGTGGTTTAACTGTCTGTTATAGTGTAGAAGCCTTTATGTTTATAGTTTCTAATACGATCATATATTTGTCAAAATAACTAACTAACTAATTAGTTTAAAAGTAAATTTCCTTAATAACTTAGTTACTTATTTAAATATGAAGAAATACCAAAACATAGTAAAATACTAAACCCTTAAATTCACAAATAGCTTGGTGTTCAGGTGCGCCAAACTTGGTGCCTTCTGTTGATGCAAGTTCCTTTTTTAATAAAAGTAAATAAATATCTTAATTTAGTTCTTTTTATATAACAAAAACTACCGAAAGAAATTATGCTTTTTCTCCGATAGTGTTTTTAATTGTACGTGATAGAATACAATTTAACGTTTAAATATTTAAGCGAATGGATTGTGTAGGTGTTTGTCAGTGGGATTAAGTAAACTTTCGTGCAATGAAGCTGGTCACACGTTACACACACTGAATTGTGAGACTTATCCCCAGGTTTAAACAGAGGTGGCACAACTGTAGAGGAAATTGTTTATGGGGTTTGCCGCGATACAGATTTACCTTAGCTAAAACCGCAAAACTTGTCAACAGAGTTGCCAGTTGTCCACCGCAAGTGTACAGTTTGAACCAAAGGGAGTACAGAAAAGACTTTATAGTCAGTTTATATATGCAAGTCTTATTTTATTTTGATATAAATTAATTAATAAAATTATGAAATCAGATTTATGTCTTTTGAGTAACAAAAATGTCAAAATATTCTATGTTTATATATTTTTCTTAAGTCAAATTTTCAACATATTGATTGTAATTATAAAATAATGATCGATCACTACCAAAAATGTTAAATATAGTAAAAATTTTTTTATTATAGCTCACCATTTTGAACCAATTGAAATTATTTATATATTATTTAAAAGCCTCTAAAAAAATATTTCATAACTGTGCTTAAATCATATTTTATTTAAAAATAAAAGATTAATTTTTTTACTAGATAATGAAATCCTATACGGCTATTACTTTGTCCTGAGATAGTATTTATACGCCCTTATAACATACTAAAATTTTATCCAGGTCGATTAAACCGTTTCAGTATTTTTTGATTTTCTCAAAAACACGTTGAATTAGACATCTGAAACTTTCAGGACCTTAGTATTTCATTAGTATTAGTAATTTCACCATATTTATCTCCTTATGCCCATTATTATTTTTTAATAAAATAGATTTCTATTTAATGATTTTTACTTTATCTCTTTCTTCTTGTTTATAGGGATTAAAAAAAATATTATGCATTTTTAGGCTAGAAATATATCATACACAACACATCTTGTGGGTGTTTCACTCACTCTGATACTGGACTGTATTTGATTATTGTAAGCTACTATTAGTTTCATTTTTTACCACCAGGTGTCATGGCTCCATTTATCAGTTCCCAATTTCTGAGAAATTCTTTTCTCAACGTCCAACAATTTTCACACTCTATCAACTATGATAAGATTGTGCTATTCGTTTAAATGTTAGTAAACCAGTTCCCCTTGTTTATCACTACCGTTTAAAACCAATTGTTTTCATAATAAAACTTTTAACCTTTCAAATCTTTTGTTTCAAATTTATAAAACTATTGGCGTAAAATGCCCAGTAAATGACCGTGACGAGAAATAATTTTTATGACAATTAAACAAATTTATATTCATGATTAATTTATTTATGCAATCTCTGTCTTCTTTTTCATTTAAAGAAAAAAAAATTAAAGTAATAATAAAGGACGCAATAAAAAATGATGGGCGTAACCTCCTAATCCCCAACAAAACATGTGATTTATAGAATACCAAAGAAACATTAATAATAAAACTACACGAAGATACATCTAAACATGGTGTTTAAAATAGATTTTACAAAATTTTATGAATTACTCGTTTTTAATAAGCGAATTAATTAATCACTCATTCACTGGGCTGTACTCCGGTCAATATTTGCACGAAGAGCTCATTTACTGAACTTCTCATCTTATACTGTTTATAGTTAATTTTACAAAGTTTATAACCAAATTGCGATAATGTTTTCATCAAACGTAACCCAAAATAGTATTTCATTTGAACTGTAAGTAACCGTCGTTTTGGGTTTATTAATTTGTTTACTAATTTTTTATACCAAAATAATATTTCTTGATGGAACAAATCGGTCATTGACTGAACGTTTTACCTTACTACTATTAGAAAAGAATTTGTTAAAATATGTTTTTTTTTAAATCCGTACACATAGTTTCTCTTTAATTGTTGTTATATTGTCTTTAAAGATTACTAAAAGAGAAACAGGACCACGAAGATCGAACCAACTCCAACGCATCATTGACGACGTCGTGTCCGACAAGCGCAAAAAGTCCACCGGCCCCGGACGAGTCAGTAGGATCAGGTCTTCCACTTCTTCAGCGAGTGCTTTTATTAAAAAGCAAAGAAGAGCCGTTGGGCTTGTCCCGAAGCCAGCCAACAAGTCCCACGACAACGACGGTCACAACAACCACCTCCAGAAGCTCAATATCTCTACCCACAAGCTCGTTAAAGCTTTCAACCGTTACAAGTTTAGGTCATAAAATTTCATTTAGGGACAGACTAAAGTTACACAAAGACGTAAACAAAGAACTAACGATACGCGAATCGAAAGAGAGCAGGGACCTAAAAGATCCTAGTGAAATTACGGAGCCGTCCAGTATTCGTAGTGATAGTGTTAGCGACAATGAAAAGACCGAACCGCCTTGGAGCAGATTGAAGAAGGCGGCCATAGTGCGGGACACTAGCGATCCATCCATAACGCCATCCTGTAGTTCTAGTGTTAAGCCTCGCGACAAAAGTGCTAAGGACGCAGTGCCAAAGACCAAGCCGAGCTTGCTCATAACGAGAGAGACGAAGAACTATCGTTCGATAGACGACCTGTCGCCGGAGTACGGCGGCCTGCCCTTTGTAAAAAAGCTAAAAATCTTAAACGAACGCCAAAAATTAGCCGAATTAGAATCGGAGATTAAAAAACGAAGCTTTAGTTTAGATATCCCTGACACGCAACAAAATTCGAAAGACGATACGTTAACGCGATCTCATTCGGAAGGTAGTAAAATGCACGAGGACAAATTATCACAAGGTAACACCTTATTAACAGCTCAATTAAGTCCTAGTCCTAATCATTCGAGTACTGAATCAAACGAAACTATAGAGCGTAGGAATCTTAAATCAATACTTAAAAAACTTTCAGAAGAAGTACAAATACCGAGCGTGACGCCGCCGAAAATCGATTCGTCAGAATTAAGGATCTTAATGAGGGCCCCCACAATAGAAGGATACGCCGCCCGGCATAGTAAACTCTCAAAAAGTGTCACGTTTAATAGGGACACATTGTCCAGCCCTCCCTCGAGCGTTAACGTTACTGCCCCGCACTTTCCACCTTCGAATTCGCCATCGGGAAACGGTTTCGACGACACGAGAAAACAGGAAGAGGAAAATAAAATGCAGGAACTAGAGAAATATGGTTTGCAACTGCTGTCTACGAAAACTAATCAACTTAAACTTCTGAAAGGTAAGTTTTTACGATATGGCTGCTAAGTTTTATTTTCACGAAAATATAGCGAAACACTTGTATTTATGTTGTGAGGGTTGTACAGGGTGAGTTGTTTCTTTACTTGTGCGAAAAGCTTTTTGGAACCGCGAGAACTTGGTTTGATTTTTAAATGCGCCTCTTGCTGAGTTTTGCATGTGCCGTTTCGTATGGAAGAAGTGCCGAGCAAATTAAATTCGTAAATTCAAAATGAAAAAAAGGAAAATATTAATTTAAGGACTGCGTCGTTTAATAAAAATATATGAATAAAACACATTTTTTAATTTTTATTTAGGTAATTAAATTTTAATAAAATACATAGTAGGGGAGATTGGGGTACTGCCACCACCTGAAAGAAAATCTCATTATAACTTTCTTAATTATGTCAATTTAATTATGTATCTTGCATATGTCCCGCTTTCAAGTAGATATTAGGTAGTCATTCGGAGTAAGAAAACCTGTCGGGTAAAAGATCGCAGTGCGGAGCTCTCCACGGGAAGTAAAGGGATGATGAGCGCCTTTTTGATGAAATCAGTAGCGTGCGAGTGGCTATTTCAAAATCACCTGACACTTCGCTGTGCATCGTTAGTGTAACAAAATACAACGAAATATTAAAATTTAGTTTATCACGTCTGGGACTTAAGCGCGTTTGTAATCGCATATGCGATCTTATACCCAAAAGACTGCGTGCTGTTACCCACGTGCGGGTCAAGATTTCGCATTTTTTACTTTAATACTTATTATTTACTTTACCTAACAAGAGCTTAATTTTCTTAAATTCAATTTTTATAAAATACCCTATAAAAATTTTGCATTTTTATCATATCGAACAGTGAGGCTTGCAGTTTTCTGAATGGCAAAATTATTTTTTTGTATTTTTTAAAGTCTGACTAATTTTTGGTATTTAACCCTTAGCTAATTTAACAATACGTACAAAGGAAAACCAAAAAATTTTCTTTAACTTTCCGTGGAAAAAGAATTCTTTTTTGAAAGACCCGATAGGAAAGTTTGATTTTCGAGCGTCGTTTGGTGGTAGTAAAATGTCACAATAGAATGTACTTTAGTCGTTCCCTTCTGCACGTGTGTGGAAAATAAGTATTTTCGCAATAGTACATTTTATTATTTACCTACTGCCAGTTTATTTATAAAATTACACAGTTTGAATAAAAGTAGTAATTAGTGTGTTAAATTAAAAAAATATTTATTGAAATTTTTTCCTTGTATTACAGTTTTTTTATATAAAAATTAAATTTTTAATTATTATTTACGATACAGCTGGTGTTTATCTCAAATCAAACTTCTACGGCTGGTTTTACAAAAGATGTTTAAGGTGGAAGTGTACCCCACGACTTTAAAATTAGAAGTTCAAAGTTAACCAAAGGACTTAGCGGCATAAGAAAAAATGCTCTCCGATTCTTTTCAAACTTGGTGCAATTATAGTGTTACATAAGCAGAATATACACACAAAAAAACTTTTAAAAATATTTTGAGATAAAAAAGTACTAGTTATTTTTTGGTCAAAAAAAAATTATAATAACTTTTGAATGCTAAGTGATATCTAAAAAATTCTTTCACTGTAATTGTCAGTAAAGAGTGGTGCGTCGACGAGAATAGAAATTAGCCCAGAAAAATTGTGTTTTCGATTGAAATCACCAAGGTAGAAATTATAATTTCAAAATTGACCTTTTTGGCAAAGGATAAGGGTAAGGGTAAGAAAATATCTATTATTCCAAATTCGGTTAAATAATACGAAAATTCCAAATAAACTAAAAACAAACGTTCCTTACAAACTGTCTTAAAAATATACATTTTAAACATTTTTGTAAGCATAAATAGTCAGGTCAAAATAGACATTTCAAATAACAAAAATTCCGACAGAGCTAAATTTTGGTTGAGACCTTGGGTACACCATTAGAAATAAAGTGTCAAAATTCCCCATCGATCCCATGTGTGCTAAAAAAATTATTCGGGGTAAAAGGTCAAAATTTGAGATTTTTTTCGAAAACTGTAAGTTTTAGCATAAAAGTAGTTCAGACAAAAATTATAGATCTTAAAATTATCTATAAAAATGGTTCTTATACTTTTTTTTCTAAGAATCACCATTCGTTAGATATCGCGATTCTACACTAAAGCCTGTCAAATATCACCAAAAGATTTATATTAGGAAAGTTTCCTTCAATGTAGATTCGAGATATCTCACGAATGGTAATTCTTAGCAAAAAAAGTATAAGGACCATTTTTGTAGATAATTTTAAGATCTATAATTTTTGTCTAAACTACTTTTTTAATAAAACTTTTCGAAAAAAAACTAAAAAACCTCAAATTTTGAGCTTTGACCCCGTATAACTTTTTTTAGCATATATGGGATCGATGGGGACTTTTGACACTTTCTTTCTAATGGTGTACCCAAACTCTCAACCAAAATTTAGCTCTGTAGGAATTTTTGTTATTTGACCACTATTTTGATGTCTAATTTGACCGGACTAAAATAATTGCATTATTTGATTTGATCAGACTTTTCTTTATTTTTATGTATCGATCTTAAAAATGTATTTATTTTATTGCAATGCTATCTTTTCATTGAAATCTTTCTAATAGGCACAATAGAAGAGGACCAACAGTATTACGGCGAAATGTTAGTAGCAATCAAACAAATAATGGTATCACAAATACAAGAAATGCAAGAGACATTTCAACAAAAATTTCAGAAGCTCGAAGACGAAATTAAGACTAGGGACCAGATTATTAATCAGCTACGTGCACATATCTTAGATCTTGAAAAAGGGACTGATAGTTCAGTTACGGTAAGGTCGTGTTTTTTTTTGAAATTGACATATTTTTTTATAAGAATTGTATAAAAACATTAATTAATTTTTGATGGTAGGATTCAATGGAAACAATTATATTAAAAGGACAATCGTCCTGGGAAGATCCAACGAATCGAGAAACGAAAGAAATACAGCATCTTCCTAAATCGATATCTCCACATCATCGTCTACAATCACCCGAACCTTCGGTTATTTTGGATGTTGAGTCTGGCACTGATACAGAATGCGAATCGGACATAGGCGATTCTTCGGAGCCTGGTTACGAATCTGGGGAGTATGAAAATAACGCAAATTGGGAATTGGAAATGTTAGCTGCTCAGATGAGGAAAAAGCGATCCGCTAGTTTAGATTACAGTGCATCAAAGCCACCGATTAGAAGACGAATACTAAGAGGTGGTAGTGCAGACACTCATGGACATAAATTTGACTGACATCAAGTGGTTTATGTTGGTGCCTAATAGTCTACAAGTGAGATAAACTAACACTTTGTTGTTAAAATAAAATTTTAGTTTAAACAATGTAAAACGGTTAGGGAAGCATTTTATATTTTAACGATTCTTTACACTTCGTACTCTTAAAAGGAAATGGAATAGTATTCGGTATTTTTTATAAAATTACTCAACATTTATATGTACAAAGGAAGGTATATAAATTCTATTTATTATCTTTGTAGGAGACGTAAAAGCTATTCCATTTCCTTCTGATGGTTTGATATAAGTTGGTTGAATGTTGTAATAATTCTAGTCAATTGTTATTTATTTTCTATCTTTTAAAAGTATCGAAAACTAAAGGAAATACTTAAATAATAAGTTCTTGCGACTTCTTCGTTTCTAAAAAGGAAGTTAGTGATAAAATGTTACCAATGTATTATGGAGTGCCAAATTTTATGAATTCTATCGTTCTTGTTGTTCAATGAGATTTAAAAATAGTTGGCAAAAAAGAATGTTAAGAGAAGTACTTAATATCAGATGAAATTAAATATTTTAATTAATGGATTACTAATGGTCCTTTGATAATATTATCAAAATTAAATCAAACAAAATGAAATTACAATAATATTAATGTTTCTTTTATTTGCAGTTTGGGTGCCCTTATCACTGCAACTTTTACAGGGAATGGTCTTGGACTGTTTGATTAATTTTTGATCAAAACCTCTATAGATTTGCTGTAAGGGATCTAAATGAAGTAATTTAAATCTCTGACACGATCCTAGAGTTTAAAAAAACAAAAATTGATTAGAAAAGCCACTGCTAAAAGATAAAATTTTTCGAACATCTCACACATTTTTCCTTTTTTTCGGTTCTTTAATTTTTCAGCAGCAAATTTTGTGTAACTCAAAAAATAGAGAGTAATATTTCAAAATTACTTCACTTGGGCTGTTTACAGTAATTCTGTTCAAGTTTTGAGTAAAAATTAATTGAATATTCCAAGACCTCTTGTTAACTAAAGAACAAGTTAGACATTTTCGAGTTTCTGTTTATTCGGATAACTTGCTTTGAAAAGAAGCCTATTATTTGGTACGTTTTATTTTAATTTAAAATTAACTTAAACTTGGGCCTTAAATGCAAAGGAAATTTAAAATAATAGCCATAGGAATGTATCCAATTTTTATTACAATAATTCTTTAGATTTTTTTTGCTTTAATTTTATTTTCATTTTAGTATTGATGTACCAAGAAAATTTTATACTAAAAATTTTCATGTATTGGAAACGCTTAGAAAAGAACCAAAATGCTTAAATGCATACGAAGATGAGATGCATTAAATATAGAAGAGGTTTACACCTTTATCTCTGGTATGTTGCTATTTTTTTATTTATATTTACAGATGGTAAAATATTTTTATTAAACTTACAGATTTATAAATAGTCGTTTTCAAACGTTAAAGATTTAAGTACTTTTCAATTTTTACGAAAAGTTGTATGCAATTCTGCATTTAAGAATGTTTATATGTTGTTGGGTTCATTTTACTTTAATGAAAAAAACACTATGCCTATGTATAAGAATTTTAAAAAATCGACGAAAGCAAAGAAATCATAAATACAAGAGTAAAGCGGTTTGAATAAAAGGTTTGTCTAAACTAAAATTTTAGTTTCAACTATTTACTAACACATTATTCATACCTACACGTGTAGATCTACTCATTAAAAATTTCGTTTAGAAATTACATTTATAACTTTGGTTATTTCCCAAATTGATTCATACTTACCAAAAGATTTGATTTTTGGAAATAGTTTTACTTTTCGTTATATCACTATGTACTTACCTAAATTTTTACTAACTCAAAGCCAATTTATTGCATTAGATAGTAAACTATTTTTAGATATTAAAAAAAATAATAATATAATGTAGATACAATTGTAAAAATTTCTTGAATAGTATTAAGCAAATTATAAGTTATGCAACAATAATAAAACAAATCACGTTTGTCATTAGTATTTTTTAAATAAATTAATCAACCCTTGATTATTCTCTTAAGAAGTTCCATGTAAATCTGTCGTTATCATATTTAGGATATAGAACTACAAAATTTATATAAATATTTAAATAACCAGTAATATATCTATTCATTAAAATTATTAGATCTATTTTAACATTAAAAATATAGATTTTAACTTTTAAGTGTTTGATAACAATTAATATAACAGTAACGCTTATTCTGAGATAATAATATACAAAAATGATTAACATAGATACAAAAACTTAATCCTAAAGACAGCCAAAAAAATTAATTTAGTAAATATCACATTAGCTGAAATCCTCTAGTTACTATTTAATATAGTTTTTACTTTATTTGTGAGAGGAAATGGACCATCAAGTCCGTTTGATTTACAACTCCCATCATAATCATCAGCATTTAGTGAAAAGATCATTGCTCCTCCAAAACTGCTATTTTTAATAAATTCAGCCTAAAATAAAGAAAATGTAATTATCAATTTTTATGAACAGAACAAACAAAACTTGCTATATTACCTTATAAGTTAAACTTCGTTCATCATCGTAAGAAATCCATTCAGAAGATTTTGTAGCATATGGACTTTTGCTTTCAGAATCAAAATTTGATTGAATGTTATTATTTAATATGAACCAACAGGTTTCATTATAAGTTACAAATCCTACATTGCCTGAATCTCCAAACCCAGAAGCTGGGGCTTGCAGACCATTATTGTTCTCATTTAATAACCTAAAGATATATTTTTTTTTAATTCCAAGAACAGAAATAAATATAAGGAAATTTTAGAATTTCTCATACTAACTTACTTTAACATAGATCAAAGAGTGATTTGGGATGAAAATATCAAGTATTAAAAACATAGCTGCAGTTAAAACTTAAAACAAAATCAATGGCTATTTCTAATTAAAATAGACTCACTTAAAACTATGACCATATGTCGGTAATCCTATCATGATTTTACTTTTATCCATTCCTTGAGAATTCCAATAATTAGCAGTATGATTTATATTCAACGTGGAAAAATATCCACCATCTGTTTTTGATGGAAATAAAGGCGAATTAATTCCAGTGAAAGGTGTGAGTTTAGAATAAAAGTGGAAATCGTAGGTCATCAAATTAATATAATCCACATATCTAAAACCAAAATATTCCACCTTAAAAATTTACACAATTGTTGATAAAACTCACTCATTCATGTAAGATACATCATAAGAAAGATCTACAACAAAAGTTGGAGCAGCAACGGCAACACTCAACAAAAATTTATAATGTTGTTGTCGATTATCTTCATTTCTAATTTCATGCAGAAGTTGTGTAAAATGTATTTTCTGTCTCTTATCTGTTCCTCGATTTTTATTTGGAAATTCCCAATCTAAATCGATTCCATCGAATTTGTATCGTTTTACATACAAATCTATAGATTTGATAAATCTGCAAAACAGGAAATAACTTTTTATTTATTTGTTTCCTAATATTTACGTTTTTCTGTTCCGATGATTAAGAACCATCATAGGAAATCCCTCTGCATTACTTGCACCTCCAATCGATAATAAGACTCTTAAATTCTTATTTTTTTGTTTTAATTTCATAACATCTTGTGCAATTTCTAATTGTTCAGTACTCAAAAAGATCGAATTATTAACAACAGTTGCAAATGCCACATTTATATGAGTACATAGGTGAGGATCTATTTTGCCAGGTGTAAGAGAAGAAGTAGTATTTTTCTTTGGTAAATAATAGTAACAAATTATTTTATAATTAATTGTACCATCGACAAGTTGATTTTTGGTAGTATTTAAATGACTCACTCCAGTGTTATTGAAAGATGCTTCTGCAAGTACATTATTAAAATCTGTTGTCAGATATTAACAAAAAACATATTTACCTACGGTTATTTCAACGGCAGAGTTTTCTTTAATTAAAATAAGACCAAACACAAGACATCCGATCGATAACATAATAAAAAATATAAGAAAACATAGTGCATTACTAGCTACTTCTTCTTTAATTGAATCTTGCTGTTGTTGTCTAGGCATATTTAATAAAAAATAAACCATGTGTTAATTTCTTTGCAACACAAATTTTAGAACAGCAATCAAAATAATGTATTTATAACTTTTCGCATGGACGACTGATAAGATTCTGATTATGGTGTGGTGTTTTGATTTCAAACTACTGTTATCAGTGTTATGATAATAGCATTGCAATAACCATTAGATTGGTAAAGTTTTACGCATTTTAGGTTAGTTTGCTTGATCTTACGACCTACAGGACTAGTGGTTAATCTTACAACTAAAAGAAGAGATAAAATAGGCAGTGTTGTCACATCTATTTAATACAGTCGAACCTATTTAATCCATTCTCAAAATTTTAATATACCTATATGGCACAAAATTTGCCAAACACTTTGGTTGCAAGTTGTATTTGAAACCCGCATGCATATAAAACAATAAAATTTAGTACTTTAATTGCATTTTGTTTGACCCAAGAAATTACTAACATTGTTTTTCGGCTAACAAAATTGGGTGGATTTAATAGGGTATAATAAAACTCCATCTTGCATAATGTATTTTAATAACATATTTAATAATCGTTTATATAACAAAAAAATTATTAAAACTTGATTTATAATCTAGAATTTCTAAGCGATTTTCTAAAGAAAATCTTTTAAAATTGAAAGTATTCGTTAAAAAAAGTGGTTCGATCATATTATTCAGGTATCGCTCTTCGGAAGTAATTTAGACGCTATCGGCATCTAACACTTCAGATATGTGTTTAGAAAATTGAGAATTTTTTTTAAATGGCTTCTTTATGTCTACGACTGCTGTAAAACCAGGAATAGAAACTTCTGCACGGGGTTGTTTGTCAAGTTGAAACTTCCAATATGTTGTGGGTTCCGATGTGTACAGCGGATATTTTAAAAAAAGCTGAAAGTGAAAAATTCTATTAATATAATTCATCATTTATCAGCTTTTGATTGTGGTTGCTTTGAGGTAAACATCAATTATAATTAATATAAAAAATTCTACTTAACTTCCAGTGATTTAAATTAAATTTCAGATTTCATATATAATTATTTTTTTTAATTTGCGTTCTAACTATTGCAGGTAAGTAAACTTAATATTCTTATACACAATAGAAAAGGTAGTTAGTACGTACTGTTATTAATTACGTTACTTTTTTTCAATATATACCAGACAAGAATTACAATAGATACAAAAATTAAGGCAAAACGGCCTGTTATTGTATCCAGTAAATGTTTTGCATCTGCAAGGGAATGGCGCAACAGCGAAGATATGAAAGTAAACAAAGTTGAAAAGGTATAAATATATTTTTTTTTCAATATTTTTTAAATAACTAACTCTTTTTTTTCAGGAAAATTTTCGTAATAGCCAAAAAGTAATTGAAAATAATCTTTTGGAACATCTCGAATATAAAAAGAATATAGTGAAGGTATTTTTTTTTGTAGATTTAATGTTATGAATTGTTTTCGTATATTTTAAATTTTTTGTAGGCGTCTTCAGAAAATGATACAAAATTTCAAGAGGAATTACGAAAAGTTTAAAAGGAAAATGATGTTTTAAAAACAAAATGTAGAATATGAAAATAAAATGAAGATTTTGGAAGAGAATTCTGCAGTATTGACGGAAGTGCAGCACTGAACATTTCTTGGCAAAAAAGTGCATTAAATAACTGGCAAACATTACAAGGCAAATATGTAAATCTTTTTTAATATTCTATCTACACATTTTACTTAATAATTTTAGTAATTGTTTTACTTTTTTAGAGATCCTTAACGATATATTAAACGAATATTACGACTTCTTTGTATGTCAATAATGTTTATAACTGATTACTTTGTAACAATATATAATGTTTATCATTTAGTTTTGAATAATTGTTTCTATTTTGTCTATAAACTTCAGAATAATTACTTTGTTGCAAATAGGTTCAATTGAAGTCTACAAGGATCTGTATAACATGAAAGGGGTACTGGTTCATTTATCCCGATATGAAGGGATTACTGGGCCACTTGTTAATTATCAAGAATATCAAAACACGTCAATGGGGCAGTGTAAATAATCCAATAACAAACATGGTATCGAATAAAGAAAGATTTAATTAATAAAATGCTTAATATAAATATATCAATCTGATGAACAATATCATTGATATTTGTTTTTAGAGTTCGATCATTAATTGCCGTTGTAACACTATGACCCAGTTTCCAATAACGCACCTTAAATCCCAAATTCAAAATATTTTTTTTTATGTAATTATAAATATAAATATTAATTATCTAAGCTAGAAAAAACCACATCCAGTGAGTTTATCACATTTTTTTGTGAAAGTACTCATCCGTGACATATTTATTGAGAAATGTGTTAATAGGTAATAATTGTCTTACTTCTTCGTCCCTTTCCTTTTTTTTATTGGGATCATAATTAGGATAATGAAAATTGCCATCGTATTCGGTGCAATACTCTTCAATAGGTGGTGGTATACTATTTTCTTCGATTATTTCCTGTGCTACTTCTTCCAATAATTTTTGTTTCAATATAGCTCTTCTAATACCTAAAATTAAATTAATTTAAGTTTCTCGATAACAATGTGTAAGATTTTGTCTCCAAAATCGGTAGATATGCACGTATGTCATTTGCGTTGAAAATTTAGAGAATGTGTTCATTGACCGGAAAGTGTTTTGCGAACGAATGTTCTACGCCCGTGTTGTGGATTTAATTATAAGTTAGTGTAATCACGGCGCCTATACGAAATTAAACGTTTTACTATCAGTGACCCGTTTATTTACTAGTTTCATTACTATTTAGTCAGAATTTTGCAATGCTGCTTTGTTGACGTCTCTAATTCAAAATTAATTTATTCATTTAACAGACACTTTTATTAAAGGAATGACCTTTTGAAATTACCTATGAATGGACGTTCGTCGTTTTCGGGCATCTGAAAACTTTCTCTAGTACATGAAGAAATTTCACCCCGTGACTTCTTAGTAGATCCATCTCTTACTAGCCATTTTCTACTATCACCTCTATACTTTTCTTCCCAGCATCTTTCTGAAATCACACTTCCTGTATCCTCTTCAACTGGGGAACAATCCATATCTTCTTCGTACGAATCACACACCTATTTATAAATACGTTAATTCGACAAGAAAAATTAATGTCGATTTTCGCTACTAGGTGTTTTGGCGCGATCAATAAAGCTGATCGGTTTCCATAGATAATACACAAACCTCATTTGACTAGTCGTCTGCCCCATGAGAATTCTCATCGCAAGCATCTCTGCAACCATCCCACTTTTCAGGAATGTTACAGTTTTTGGGTAACCTCCTGTGCCCATGCCTAAATACCAACTTCCACTTTTCTAATTTCAAAAATGACAAACTTTCATATAAGCTTTCGCCCCATATTTGACTCCCTTAGGGATTAAATTTTCAATAATCTTTTCTTAGTGCTTACATATACGTTATACCTACCGGGTGTTTCATTTAAAGTGCCATGAGCTTATAACTCCTAAACTAGTAAACATTTAAAAAAAAAGTAAAAGTATAAAATAAGTTTTTTTAATTT
The DNA here is from genome assembly GCA_036325965.1 of Sinopyrophorus schimmeli. Lineage (NCBI taxonomy): Eukaryota > Metazoa > Arthropoda > Insecta > Coleoptera > Elateridae > Sinopyrophorus > Sinopyrophorus schimmeli. The sequence goes on along the minus strand of JARFIZ010000089.1, from coordinate 693,924 downwards.
ATTCAATCTATGTATCGGAAATCGTGTCAACTGTCTTATCTTAAATAGAAGGGTATTAATTTTTTTAGAGAATTGGATAGAGCTCGTCCAAAGCTTTCCAGAAATTTATAATAAGTTAACATTTAATTATTAAATAATTTAAAAAAAAATATTTCTTTTCGGATTACAAAGCTGTTTCGGTAAAGTGCCACGAGCTTATAATTTTTAAAATAATAAAAATTTAAAAAAAGTCAAGTATAAAAGTTTCTTTAATTTATAAAATCTGCGTTCTGGCTTAAATATAAATTTTGTTCTATTCCCGGTTTAATCGGAAATAGTGTCAAAATGGTATTGACATTTATTAGACATGCTGCCAGATCTATGCTGCACGGACATGAATTGCGCATTGCCCACAAAAATTGTTCTCTTCTTTTTACGACAAGAAAATTGATAAAATTTTCAGTTAAATGAGAACTAGCCAAAATTGATATTTGTGCCTACCTACAGAAGAAATAAATTAAAAAAACTTTGAATCATATCTTTTTTAAAATTTGTGGCATTTTGATAAAACATCCAAAAATACCCTTTTCTTTAAGATGAAAAAGTTTACACTGCTTCCGGTTAAACCGGAAGAACTACAAAAGTTGATTTTGCCAGTGCATAAATTGAATAAATTAAACAAAACTTTTATACTTGTACTTTTTCTTGAAAAGTATATTGTTTTAGGAATTCGACGCTCTTGGCACTTTACCAAAACATCACCTTCGTAATCCGCAATATTTTTTTTTTTTTAATTATTTATTGATCAAATGGTAGCTCGTTATACATTTTTGGAAAATCATCTATTCAATTATTTAAAAAAATGAATAGTTTTCAATTTAAGATAAGAAAGTTGACACAATTTCCGGTTAAACCCAAAGTGCTATAAAAGTTGTATAGATCAAATAAATTAAAGAGAATTTTATACTTTTTGGGAGTTTCACGCTTATCAATAGTAAAATTTAAACACTTACCAGGAAAGAGCTGGAGCTGACCCTAGTACTGTCATTAACACTAACCCGATCCCAACACCGACACTAGAAATCGGGGTAATGTTAGTGACAGTACTAGTGCCAGCTCCAAAGGGTTCATCAACGATTCTGGTAAGTGTTTTCAATTAACTTTTATACTTGTACTTTTTTTTTAATTTTTATTATTCTAGGAATTATTAGAGCGTGACACTTTAACTGAAATGCGCGGTATAACGAATTCCTAGAAAAATAGCATTTTTATGGATCCTGTGGTTTAGGCTGTGCGTTGTCTGTGAGTCAGTGTTGGAGCTTTATTAAGTAGATGGTACATAAACTTACTTAACCACCGACTTGAACATTAAACAAAAAAAAAAGATTTAAACGTATATAAATTATTTCATAAGAAAACTCAAAAAAATTCCCTTATTTCTTAGCCTTTCGAAAATTCAGTGTGTCTAATTTTTTGAGCAAAGCATCAACTTTGTTTGTCAACTGCCCTAGGCTACTCTCCACTTCTGCAAGTCTTTCTTGTTGACTAATAACAAACAATTAAAATTAATCTTAAATACTTCAATTAAATATGAAATCGCCTCCAAAAGATATGCATTTGAGGTTGATATGTTTATGCTTTAAAAATGATTGACTTACGCCAAAAAATCATCAACAGCTATTGAAGTAAAGCTCTCTGGTCCATTTGTCTGCTTAGTCGACGCTATAAATTATTCAATTTTTTTTTAAAACGGTCTATAGTTAAATAAATACAAACTCGATATTCCAGTAGATTTCGCCTCCAACTCCGCTACTAATTTATTTATATCAACATCTTTCTCGGAATCAATGTTGTAGTGCGCAAAAAATGATTGAATTTCTCTCTCGGTAAATCCACACCTGAACAATGAATCGTTATAAATTAAAATAATATTGTTAAACGTTTTACCTTCGTAAATTGATACAAATTTCGTCGACTGTAGCAGAATACTGCTTTGGCGTACGCTTCTTATGAGGGACGCATGATTTGCATCCGCACTTCCTCAAAAACCCAAAAAATCCTCGCTTGAAATAATCCCATACTTGCATTTCTTTCGGAGCTATGGCTATTTCTGTTTTTACATCAGAATAGGTATCGTTTATGATTGCCAAGAACATATTCTAAAAGTACCCCAATTAACCGTTTAAATAACAAAATGGAAGAAATCATTACCAAGAGAACAAAGAACACTAAAAATATGTAAGATAAAAAATAAATGGGAGCTAAAATTCTGTTGGCACTTTCTATCTCTAAATAATTAAAGTCGCCCAAAATGGTTCGAAGCAGAGTAAACATGGATACTCCAAATCCACTGAAACCTGTCACCTATAAAAAATATTTGTCTTATCAGTGTCTTTAAATATAAAATTCAACTCACCTGAGTTCCGAAGAGTAAATAACCGAGTTCGGCGTAAGCGAAGAAGATTATAAAAAACATTACAGAAAAGCCGGCAACATCCAAGGCACACTAAACATTGTTTATAATTTACAAATTATCAGTTTTACGTTAGATATACATACTTTGCTTAGGGTGCTATTTAATTGTCCCATAGTCTTATTAATACTTAGGTATTTAAAAATTTTAGTGTAAGCCACGAACAGAAGAACGGCAACCATCGAATTATAAGTGCTTTGGAATGCGGCCGGGAAGTCAAAATTTCCATATTCTGAATTATTTTGAGATAGATAAGTGTCCATGGAATCCTCAAAAGATATCTTCCTTATTACTGCAAGAATTATACATCCATACGCCAGCTAAAATAGAATTACATACCTATATAATTTTTAATTTAAGGGTATAATAGAGATTTGAGAAAATTGTTAACGTACCCTAATAGAGAAAAAAATATTTAAGAAATACGATTGTATTCTTCCAAATTTTTAAAATCAAAACCTTTACCAGAATCGATGGACTTTGTGGACCTGGTACTGGTACTGGCACTGTCATTAACACTAACCCGATTACCGACACCGCCACTAGTTAAGGCTTCCGGATGGATGCCGGGTGTTCTTATAGCAATATTTCGACGTTTTGCAACAGTTTCAGTTCCCAGTAAACGAAAACGAATTGAAAAGTATTGAAATATTTGTGTTTCAATTCGCTCCTCCCACATTTCGAATTGAAACTAAAATAAATGAATACCATTGAATGCTTTTCAATTCTTCAATTCGCCGCAGTTCTCTTCAATACGACAACTTTCAATTCGATGCAATTAGTCGCAATTCGTTCCTATACAACTTTAGCGATAGTTTGTTGAAATACTTTAAAATCAATACGTTTTAATTCCGCTGAATGCAAAAATAGGTTATTTTTAACGGTCAATTCTTTTCAGTCCGATTTAATTCGTAGCACGAAGTAGGTAAACAACTTTTTCAATAAGTTCCAATGCGAAGCAATAAGTTAATTCTTTTCTATTTCTATTTGAATTTTTTTTTGTTTTACAAGTAAATTAATTTATACTATCTTTTTATAAATTACTTCTTGTTTAATTAAATTTTGAATACGGTAAGGTAAAATGTAAACATTTTTTAATATTTTATCTACACATTTTATTTAATAATTTTAGTAATTGTTTTACTTTTTTAGAGATCCTTAACATAAAACAATCTCCTTCAGTGCCCCAGGAATCTACAGAGACATTACCAGTTGGGTATATATCTGAAGATGGGAAGGACGTAACTATTTTTTTACAATTTTTCTAATTTAATTACCAAATTAAAATTTTTTTCCCATTAATAGATACATCTAGGCAGAGATGTGTGGCTGCCATTATGCCCATACTCCTATGCAGTAGCTGGTGTAGATTCCGTGTCAATTATTACGCGGAATCTAGCCAGTGCTGTATTTGGAGACCATGTTCTTCTTAGAAGCACGTTAAGTGGAAAATTTTCCAATGGGACTAAAAAAGAAAATCAACAAAAATTATACCGATTGGACCCCATAAAAATTTTACCCATTAAAGGTAATTCATAATTATTGCATTATAATTTTTTAGTAATATGTAATTTGTAGTATTGTTAATTTGACTTTTTTTTTTAACAGATATTGTTCGTTATAATTTGACCAACGATTTGGGAAAGTCGGAGGCCGAAGTTGACGAAAATAGTGATTCCATACGCACTTACATCGCAAAAAAAAATCGCTGATTTAAAACGTAGAGTAAGATAATTTGATAAGAAATAGGGATCTGATTTTTATTTAATTTAATTTTAGAAAGAAATAAGACTCTCACGCAATAGATTAAAAATACTATTAATTGAAGCGGATAGTTTTATTATTTTTATAAATTGCCTAATAATAATAAAAATAATTATTAATAAAATATTTAATTCAACCTGGAACTTTTTTTCGTGCCTATATAACCTTAAAATTTGTTAGAAATAGGTTTTAAAATTAGAAATCTTTAATTCTTATTTTCTAGACTCGGTTATATTCGTCATAGTTCATTGGTTTTTCAATACGTTTCTATACGAAATGTATTCAGAAAACCAATTGAATATTTCAATACGTTTTCGTTTACTGGGTTTGTATCTTCAGGGCTGAATGCTCTGATACTAAAGCACTCTTGAATCAGGGGTTCTTTATGTAAGGGAAATTTTAACTATTGTCGGGTTATTGTTAGTGGCAATACTAATACCACCTCCAGGGGGTTCATCATTGATTCTGTTAAGTATTTTAATTGTATTACTAATAAGCGCAAAAACCTTTAGTTCAAATTTTTTTAAATCGTTTAATGATTTTACATTTAATATATAGTTGGGGAAGTGGGGTAGCCCCGGACAGCGGGTAACCGCGGACATAAGAATTTCCAAGAACCTAATCACGTTGCATTGATAAAATTTTCTTTAAAACAGGCGTCGTCTAGAGTAAAAACATATGCAATTTAGTTGTCACGTAAACACCGAGTCCGTTACAATTTAAGGAGTAGTTTGTAAAATATAAAAATTTTTCATCGCGCTCCTCAGATTTCATTTGAAGTTATCAACTAGAAAACGTAAGTGCGAATACTTATTTTTTTTTAAGTTGAGAAAAATGCATTATATTTAAATTTTGTAATAGTATTTGAAATATTTCTACTACATCTTTTTGTTAGGAGCTCTGAATAAAAATGTTGAATATTGAGAATCGGGTACCCCCGGACACTAAAATGTGGGGTATCGCTGGACATTCTTCTTCTTCTTTTCCTTTATTCAATCCATGTTTGGATGTAGGTTTCCCCAATTTCTCTCCACTGTCTTCTGTCTTGGGCTCTTCTCTGCCACATCAAGCCCGCGTGTTTCTTTACGTCGTCCTCCCACCTCATCTGGGGTCGTCCTCGCTGTCTCTTCCCCAGCCAAGGGCGCCAGTTTGATATTTGCAGGTTCCATCTGTCATCTTTGTGTCGAGCGTTATGGCCGGCAAACTGCCACTTTAATTGTGCTATTTGTTTTCTTACGTCTTTCACTCTCGTTCTTTCTCTGATCCAGCTGGTTCGTTTTTTATCAATTAAGGTTATCTCTAGCATTTGTCTTTCCATTGCCCTCTGTGCCACCGCCAATTTTTCCATATTACGCTTAGTCAACGTCCATGTCTGGGCTCCATAGGTTAAAACGGGCAAGACACAGGCGTCAAACACTTTTGTTCTGAGGTATTGCGGAATTTTTCTGTTTTTTAGTATGTGGCTTAGTCTGCCGAACGAGGCCGCTGGACATTATTTTAGCTTAATTAATAATCTTTTTCAAAAGTTACTCTATACTACAGTTGAAATAAATAACTTGTCGGTGCTTTATTATTTACTGTGATAATAAATAGTGGTTAAATTACTGTACTTTAGTCAACTTTGTGTATTTTTCACATCCAGTACGAATCGCAACGGTGGTCAACATCTATACTGACCCGGTGCCTTCAATCAGCACAGCACATTTGTTAAAACAACTGTTACGATTTCCTGATGCATCAAAAAAACATTTAGCAACGGAGCTCAAAAAACCCATATGAGCGATATTTTAACATCTCCATTTAAACAAAATTTAGAGGAAAAGCAGAAAACTAAAAACAATAAATTTGTCAAAGCAAAAAAACAAAAAATTGCTAAAAATATTGAAAACAGACAAAAATATTCGAAGTTTTTCCCAAAAAGACCGGGAGAAAGAAACCGAATGCATCATATGCAAAAAAACTTTTGATGAAGACTGGATTCAATGTTATGAGTGCAAACACTGGGCACATAAAAATTGTTTAAATATTAATTATTTTTGTGATGTTTATAAGGCCAAAAAACAATTGGGCCACCAATAAGTACTAGTCCGGGGCTACCTGCTACTTTTTGTATTGCCAAAAAATAAGGTCAAATTGGATTGGCCATATTTCCTAAAAAGCAAATATATCATTACAAATTTTTAATTAGTATAAACTTAAAAGTCCCTAGTTTCATTTTAAATCATAAAAAATAAATAAATTTGTTTATTTATATTTTTTATTTATAATTCTTTCAAGTGTCCGGGGCTACCCCATCTTCCCCTATACCTATATAAGACTTGATCTCAAAAAAAATTCAGATCTTATTTTTATTAAATTAAGCAATTGATTTACACTGCTCCAAATAATCAGTACTCCACTATTGCAATATTGCAAAAAGTAATTAGAAACAAGATTTTCAAAGAAAGTAGTAAAATAAAAAATATGACAAATATTGATAGTAAAACGTATCTCAACCTCAAATTTCCATATTAAAAAAGATTTTACATTCATTGATGTCAAAACTACTGAAAACAATAATAGAAGGAAAAGTAGAGGGAAAAAACCCGAGAGGAAGACCACGGTTAAGTTATATAAAACAAATAATAAAAGACACTGGAAGCAAAAATTATCAAGAAATGAAAAGAAAAGCGGGTACTAGAGAAGAATGGATTGCTGCGACAAACCAGTCTAAGGACTGAGTAGGTACTGAGGAGGAGGGATGTCAAAACTCCATTTTGGCAGATCCCAAATAATCATTTTCCTTAAAAATCTTTCTAAAAATTTTTTTTGTAAAATTTCCAAGTGGAGCAATAATTATTTGAAGCATGTATTTAATTAAAAAATGAGAGAAATTGCCGTACCATTAATATTAAGATGTCGATATAATTCCAAAAATGTTTCAAGTATTCCCAACGAAAAAAGCATATATCTTTGGTTATCTTAACCGTATAAAACAGTATGAAGCAAACCACCAAAATTTCGCAGCCCATTATAATATAATCGCTTATGGAAACATATCGAATTAGTTTTAAAGTTTGAAAAGAGTGAGATGGTAACACCCCACCAGTTGGAGGAAACTCAAATACCAGCCTAAACAAAATAAAGTTTTTAACAAATACGAATTAGGTACACATATTTTTAAATGTGAACTACTTTGCCACGAAAAATAAATTTAAATTCGCATTGTAAAGTGTGAAGTCGAGAAATATACATCTTGTGCCTCTGGTAATCCACAAGTTTTTTTTTAGATCTTCTATTTTCTCGATGGTTGCGTTCCGCGTTAAATCCAAATTCTGATAATATCCTCCGCCATAATAACTAGATACTTTACCAGAATGACCAATCTGGCCTGTTTTTTCGGCAGAATTATGAGTCCAACTTGAATGTACGTTATGATCGATTGGTATTTAAATTAATTTTATAAACTTACGCAGTTCCGGTTGCTTTACCAAATGGACTGGTGTCTTCAGAATGTCTAGTAAATCTTCCATAGCATGTTTTGAACAAATGGACGAAATTATCGTGGATTGTGCATGAACGATTATGTACTTTGAGCTATAGAAATAAGAATTATATATTTACTGATTTTATTCTTTTTTAAGAATTTAACCTGACGTATTCTTGGTAAACCTAGTAACTTATTTTCGTACAAAACATTTCTGTCTTCTTCGGGTAAATCGGCAATTGGTTTACTGTTATCGTACCAATATTCCCAATATAAAGCATCAACAAATAACGTGGTTGAATACTATAAAATTAATATTTAAGCAAATTACAATAAAAACGTTGAATGAATATGTGTCTGATAGCATAGCTTAAATTGTAGGTGTTTTAGGTACCTTGGCCGTGATTAAAATCTTTCGTTGATACGACAGACTTAATAGTTTCTTTTTCTAGAAGTTTATGTGCTTTAACTCGAGGAAAAATAACTTACTCAATCAAATACGTCCTCGGATACATCAAATTTTTTTAATAATAAAACTAATCACTTATATTCCAACATGATTACTAAAAATTGATTTTATCACTTCCTGACTAAAGAACGAGATTATAATTGTTTTTTAATAAGTTTACAAACTTATTAATGCCTAATGTCATGGATGAGAAATTTACGGGAGCTGTTTGGCTATACTACCATACAACTATTCCGAGCAACAGCATCAAAAATAAAAATTGTCATAATGATAGTCAACCTCCGAAGAGAGACGGCACATTTAAGAAGATGAAGAATAAAAATCCGAATAGAATAAAATTTTCTAAGTGGTCAAATCTGCAAACCTTTGTTAGTTTTATACCACCTATAATCATTCATTTATGCCTATATGATATACGAGATGAGCTCAAAAAATCACAAAGGTAAGGGAGGAATGACAAATAATACAGAATATGCAGTAGTACAACGCTCCAATTCAGATGTTGAATCTGATACGGAAGGTGCTGTATATGACATATACAGCTTCTAGAAATGTCCAGTAAATTCTCATCTTGAACGATACCCGCGTTCATGTTCTTATACGACAAATCTTTTTCGAGCATTTGATTAGATTAATCTATCGTGTTTGCTACGATATATTAACTCTAATACAGATTTTTCAAAAAGCAATTAACTTTGCAGTTATATTACTCAAATTATCAAATTGTGCAGTTACGTCCTTTTTGCATCAAGACCTTCTTATTTCAAATGCGTTATTAGGTTATGTTTTAAAATTAATCTGTAAATCTTTAGCATTAATGATACACTTGTAATGTTTTTGTTTTCCTAGAAAGTGTACAGAGTAATTAATATTTGTTCAAAATAATTGTTTAGATCAGTATTTATAACACTTGTTGAACATTGTTCATCAAGCAAGATGTTCCTACTCGATGGAACTCGACATTTGAAATGCTGGACCGAGTTTATCAAGTAAAACATGCAATTATTGCAACTCTTGCTCTGATGAATAATAACTTATCTCTATGTATTGACGATTGGATTGTGATTGAGGAAGTACTACCCATACTGAAAGTTTTTCATAATGTTACAGTTGAAATTTGTTCAGAAAAAAATGTCAGTTTGTCTAAAGTGATTGTATTTTGTGATTTGTTGAGAGACCATGTCGACCAACACCTAGTATTATTAGATGCTAAAATGAGGATTGAAAAACAACACGCTTTGGGAATGGTTGATAACACAGGCCTACAAAAAAAAAAAAAAAAAAGGTGCCGACATCATTTTGTTATAACTTTAATCTCTACTCCCTTAGAATACAAAAAATTGTATGTAAACGTCAAAATTACGTACAGTTTCAGAACTACCCTCACTTAAATATTTTTCTTTAAAGTTACTGTTTTATATACCTTAGGGTGGTCGTTAAAAATTAAATTTCTTCTGACGCCTCAAAAAAACCTTCCTTTTAATGAAAAAATACGGGGAATTTTTAAAAAATTTTTTTAACCAAAATAACACGTGCCTTAAGACAAAATATGTTCATTTTTTGAAAAATAAATGTAGTTTTTTGTAAGTATCTCTTAAAGTATACGGATTTGAGAAAAAGTTATAGGAGCATTTTGTAGGAAATTCAATTCTCTACAAAAAAGGTCTTTTCCATTTTTTTCATAAAATTAATATTTATAGAGATATTCTCAATAATAAATTCATTAACTTTATATAGTAAACATTTTAAGACCCTCAAACTTCATTTTTTCTTAAATATATGTAATTTTCTAAAACTATAATAAATTCTAGTTGTTACAAAAATTTTATACTTTAGAAAAAATGACCTTTGTAGGTCGTAAAATGTTGACTATATGGATTTAATGAATTTCTTATTGAATATATCTCCAACATTATTGAGAATATCTCTATAAATATGAATTTTATGAAAAAAATGTAAAAGACCTTTTTTGTAGAGAATTAAATTTCCTACCAAATACTCCTATAACTTTTTTTCAAATCCGTATACTTTAAAAGATACTTACAAAAAACTACATGTATTTTTCAAAAAATAAACATATTTTGTATTGAGGCACGTCTTATTTTCGTTAAAAAAATTTAAAAAAAAATCCCCCGTATTTTTTCATTAAAAGGAAGGTTTTTTTGGGGCGTCAGAAGAAATTTAATTTTCAACGACCACCCTAATGTATATAAAACAGTAACTTTAAGGAAAAATATTTAAGTGAGGGTAGTTCTGAAACTGTACGTAGTTTTAACGTTTACATACAATTTTTTGTTTTCTAAGGGAGTAGAGATTAAAGTTATAACGAAATTATGTCGGCACCTTTTTTTTTTTTTTTTGTAGGCCTGTGTAATTTATTAAAATCATTACACTTCGAAATGAACAAACGATTAAATGATATTGAAAAAAAATTTCTTTATGCAGAATCAACAATTCTGGATCCCAGATTTAAGAAAAAAGGATTTCGCGACGAAATTAGTTCTGGTAAAGCTATTGAATGTTTAAAATTAAAAATTAGAAGTATTCGAAGTGAGCCATCCTGTAATTTGACTCTAACTCACGTCTCTGCTCCTATATCAACAGATATTGTTCCATCGACACAACCATCGTCATGTAATACACAGCCTATATCTATTTGGGATAAGTTTGATCAAAAAATAGCAAGTTTAACACCTCAAAATAATACAGCAGCTACAATAGTTGAACTCGATAAGTATATAAATGAAACAAATCTTAATGGGTAGGAAAATCCACTTCATTGGTGGTATTCTCGTAGAAATGTGTACCCGATATTATTCATTGTTTTAAAACGATTAAATTTAGTAGTTAGCTACAAGTGTACCGTGCGAGCGTATCGTTTCAAAAGCTGGCATGATACAAAATGAGAAAAGATCTAGATTATCTGTTACAAAAGTCTCTCGGCTTCTTTTTATAGCTAGTAATTATCAAAGTTAAATCTACAATGATTTTATTTTGAATTTTAAAAATTATTTTTGCTTTTATTATTTTCATTTTTAATGTAATCCCATAAATTATGTATATATTCAAAATATTTTCTAATCAGATGAGTAACACCTATAGATGTTAATATATACTTGTTTAAAATATGATAATATATTAATAACGATGTTGCAATATAATGGTAATTTTTAAAAAAGTTTGTGATTGTAATTGTAATCATAATTATATTAAAAGTTTGTATTGAAATTTATGTAATTTGTCTACTTATTTGTTAGTCGAACTTTCATGAGAATTAAAAACATTAAATAGTTCCACGGATATGATTCCAGGAACTAGTTCCTTTTCGCTCCGGAAACGTTCCAGGTTCAATCTGTAATTTTCCGGGAACTACCCACCTCTAATGAACAATACTTGTACCTTACTATACCTACACTTTAATGATTCTATTTAGACACATATTCTTTTTAATTTTTTTCAAATTCAACATACTGCCCACACATCTGACGCCGTTTTGATTTCGTTAAATGTTATTTTAACATTCGAAGCAATAATAAATTTTCTGTTTAGAAACAAGTTGCTCAAAATACTCGTAAGAAAATACGTTTCGTAATAAAGTACCCCAACTATTGCTGGAAATATGTTTTGTTAAAAATCCATATCGACTTTCATAAAAATACATACAGGTTGTTAGAAGTGCTAGAAAAATGGTATAGTAAAAGATTTCAATTAAAGTTGTTTGTAAGACCATTTCTCTTTTCTGATATTGGACCATTTCAGGTGATTTCCAAGGAACTATAATTATTTAGAATAAAATTCAAAGATGATATAATACTGATTGTGAGTAATATACAAAGCTCTTTGTTCCTTTTTAAATATTTTGTCGATTCATTTGTAGATGATCTATTCTCAAAATTTGAATCACTTTGACTTATTTCTTCCATTTTTCTTATTGTGTGATGTTATTTTTGCTAAACGTCAATTTAACGCATTTCTATTTCTAAGGATATTCAATTATTAAGTATTGCGTATCATAAACAGCATATGCCATCTATGAAAAATCTGTTTCACTAACAAAAATTACAAATTATTGAGCAAGTTACGCCGTCACACAAAAAAATGGTCTGTACATACATTTGACCAGACCCATCTATCTATATGTACTTTTTTTATTTAAAATTTGTTGTATTTTAGTTTTTTTTTAGTTATAGTTTGCTACTTTTCTTATTGCTGTATTTTATTAACCTTCCGTGTACTAGGTGGGGTATAACTAACGTGAACAATTTTTTTTTTTGTTAAAACGGGACATTTGGTACTCGAGCTTAAAACCGAGTGTGCACATTCGAGCTCAAAGTGGCACATTCCGATCTCGGGAAAATGAAGCGCGCCGCTCCGCGTCGCGCTTCATTTGCTTCCCTCGCTCGGAAATGTGCCACTTTTCGCTCGAATGCGCACATCCTCGTGTTTATTACATTACACTATGGGCGACCAAAACAACTTTTATTCTAAAACATAATTATTTCTATGTATTTGACCACGAGAAAACCGATTTTGAAATAATTTTTGAAATCGGTGAGTTAGTTTTTAATATAATTCAGAAAACCCGAAAAACTCGAAATTTCAAATTTAGCAAGATTTTAAAAAAACTGAGGTCCTACGATGTTTAGGATCGTTTTACTGATTTTAAAATGTATTTATTTGGCAAAATCGGTTAAGTGGTTCTTTAGTTATTGCAAAAAAAACCGAAAAAGATTGACAAAAACGGGTATTTTTGAAAAATCATATCTCCGAAACGGTATTGATTTTGCTCAAGAGTATTTTTTACAATTTAAGGAAACACTTGAACTTTCAAACAAAAAAATAAAATTGAGTTTTTAACTCGGAATTTTTGAATTCTGTAGAGTCCAGGAAAAGGAATATACAAGCAAAAATGTGGGAAATATTAAACTTAAGGGTAGACTACCCTAACCCAGGAGGATCTGGTACTTCTAATGATGGAAATACTGCTAGGATTTCTTTTAAAAATTATAAAAAAATTTCAAAAATTTAGAAATAGACCAGGAAATTGAAAATGGACTGAGGATAATTTTAATTACTCTATCTATTCAATTCCCAATCAACACAGAGAAATTTTCCCAACACTGTTCTTCTATTGCAAGAAAATATATTAGCCTGTATGATTGGTATGCTGTATAGCACCTACTTTATTTAAGATATATATTAACGAATATTAACGAATGAAATGAATATATTACAAAACAAACAAAAAAAACTATATATAAAACCATAATCGAAACCGTAACAACGTAGGGGGAAAGTGGCATGAAACAGCCAAGTTTTGATGAGCCATTATCAATTACGCGGTAGTTTTCATACGAATCGTTTATTTATTATTATTTTAAGATAGCAACACTAGCCAGATATCGCCCACAAAAATTTGACCGTTCACCGTCAATAAAGGGCGCCGATACGACGTATTGAAGATTTTGTCGTCAAAAAGTAAGGTTTTGAGTTCAGTTTATTTGTTTTCTAACGCCTATACGTACAAAACTAATAATAATATGAATACACTATAATTTTATAGATATATTGGGCCTTCTAATAACGTATATATTTTGTAGACTAATCTTTGATTTCATAGTAATTTTCGAGATTTTGTTTCTTGAGAGAATATGTTTTGAAAGAGCCGGACTGCAGTGTAATGAAAAAGCCACCTTTTAATTGCATCAAATGCAATAATAATTGTAGTAACAGCAATCAAGAGTGGTACCGATGCAAAATTGTAATGGTTGGGCATATAAATCCTGTGGCGTAAAAGGGAAATTGCATTATTTTTGCTAAAAACGTTTTTAAGTTTTTGCAATGATTGATCTCAAACGTCAAATTTTTTGACAGTTTCTTAGATTTATTTTTTATATTTATATTTTATCCAGAATTTGCGTTATTTAAAACGTTTTATAATTATATAAGATCTAAAATTATAGCTTAAGATTATTATTAAATAATATCTTCGTTAATGTGCAGTTTTAATCTTGTAATAAGAACATGGCTTTTTCTAAACTTGGGTTGGCTCTTTCAATACCTATAGGTTATGAAAAAGCAAAATTTTATTTTTTTTCTAAATGATTAGAAGTCGAAAAATATCGTTAATTTTGAAAAATGTTTTATGACATTACGTACATAAATGCATGAACAATTACAGATTTAAAAAAAAATTTGATTTATTTATGTCCTATATTACTTATCCCTTTTTTTTAAAACTGGCTGTTTCATGCCACTTTCCCCCTACGGATCAGAAGTATGGGACATCAGCCAGAGAAATAAAAAATGCCTGCTTGCTCTAGAAATGGATTATTGGAGACGGAGTTGTGGCATTTCTAACAAGCAAAAGATACGATGTGGCTAATGGAGTTGCACGATGAGACCAATACCATTCGATAGCTCTTTGAAAAACTTATGGTAAAATTTTTAGGTGCAATCGGCGAAAGGTGTGCGACTTATGGGGCTTTCAAGTTAACCTAACCCAAATCAAAACTAAGTGAATATATATATTCTAGGAGCTCATGATGAGGCGAAAAAGCAGAGAATGAACATTTTTCTATTTCAAGTCACTTTAATCACTTTCTGCTATTCAAAAACCCGAATGTCTCCTTTAAGTTATTTTTCTATATTTAAGTTATTTTTCAGAAGTATGCATATCGGAGTGTTTTTAATAAACAATATATTATTGTTATGTTAGTTACGAGATATAAATACAAATATTATATGTTTTTAATTTTAAAGTATTTACAATAAACTTATTCTAATTTAAATAACAGGCTCTTTGTGTTAGGTTCTACATGAGCATATATCACAGGCTTATATTTGCCCTCTTACCCTTCTTTTTTTATCTACAGATGACTGCCAAAAATGTAACGAAATCGCTTTTATACGATGTGCACATTGCACTAACTGCCTGTGTATGGATCACGCCCTTGTAAATGACCTCCATATTAATTGTAAATAACATAGAAATGTAACTCCGCAGAAAGTGATTAAAGTGACTTGAAATAGAAAAATGTTCATTCTCTGCCTTTTCGCCTCATCATGGGCTCCTAGAATATATATATTCACTTAGTTTTGATTTGGGTTAGGTTAACTTGAAAGCCCCATAAGTCGCACACCTTTCGCCGATTGCACCTAAAAATTTTACCATAAGTATGTTTTTCAAAGAGCTATCGAATGGTATTGGTCTCATCGTGCAACTCCATTAGCCATATCGTGTCCTTTGCTTGTAAGACACAACATGTGCGAAACGACGACATACGCATACAAATGGAAGCAGATAATACCACTATAATTAACACCATAGAAACAAAAAGACTCCTTTGGTATGGCCACCTAGCAAGGATGGAGGATACCAGATGGCCGAAAAAAGTCTGGGAATGGACCCCACCAGAACGCCTAAAACGCGGTAGACCTCGACGAATCTGGAAAAAAGGAATCAATCAAGCAATAGAAGCCAGAAATTTAAGAAAGGGTGACTGGCTTGATCGTAAAAAATGGCGCTTGGGAAACGAGACACAGCCAAGGCTGTAAAATACTCGCAAATATATATACTTATATATGATTGGTATTATATGCCTGCAACAATACATAAAATCCTAATTCATTCAAAGGAAATAATAGAAAATAGTATTTTACCTATCGAAATGCTTTCTGAAGATGCAGGGGAGTCCCGAATCAAATTAGTTAGACGGGACAGATTGTTTCATGCTCGCCACACGAGTCGAAAAGATAATTTAAAGGACGTTTTTAATCGTGGATTGGACTCATCGGATCCTTTATTATCAAGTATATATGCAAAATCAAGAAATTATGCCATAAAACGTAAAATTCTACCACCTGAAGTAATAGAACTATAATTACCAAATAATGAACAAAAGTTTGAGTTACGGGATGATGAGCTTGAAAATGAAAATACTTTGAATTTAAATCTTTGTTAGTAGGCGAAGATGTAGAAGACAAAGAAGTAGAATAAAATTGATAATTTAAACTATATTAATTTTTTTGATTAAATTTATAAGCTTACAATGTTCTAAATGAAATATCAAACTCCAATTTAAGTTTGGATTCTCCCCCCATATTTTTCATATTTTCGATAAATAATTCAAAAATTCGTATTTTAAAAATTCCGAGTTAAAAACTCAATTTTATTTTTTTGTTTGAAAGTTGAAGTGTTTCTTTAAATTATAAAAAATACTCTTGAGGAAAATCAAAACCGTTTCGGATATATGATTTTTCAAAAATACCCGTTTTTGTCAATTTTTTTCGGATTTTTTCCAATAACTAAAGAACCACTTAACCGATTTTGACAAATAAATACATTCTAAAATCAGTAAAACGATCCTAAACATCGTAGAACCTCAGATTTTTTAAAATCTTGCTAAATACAAAATTTCGGGTTTTTCGGTTTTTCGGAATTATATTAAAAACTAACTCACCGATTTCAAAAATTCTTTCAAAATCGGCTTCCTCGAGGTCAAATACATAGAAAAAACTATGTTTTAGAATAAAAGTTGTTTTGGTCGACTCTGGCCCATAGCGCATTGAGATAAAATAATAGCATGCAGCAACCTAGCTCTGCAATAAATACTGAAACCCACACTGGTAACGGAACGTCTGGCAAGACATATTCACAAATAGCCAGAACACAAATAAACTCGAACGGTGACCACGTAAGACAAGCAATGCAATTTATGCAGTCAACAATTACAAACCAAAATAATGTAATTATGGATCTACTGAGAGAAGCACAAGAAATACGTAAAACTACAGATACATTATCTATTGAAATCTATACTCTTCGGCAGCAAATTGATCCCAAAAATGGCGCAATATAGGATCGTGACTTGGAACGCAAATGGCTTGACAAATCATCGTCAAGAGGTAGAAGCCTTTATTAAAACTAACCAAATCGACGTACTACTTATCTCAGAAGCTCATTTTTCTGTGTAAACCTACTTTAAAATTCCTGGTTATATAACATATGACACAAAGCATCTATTTCCTACATTAAGAAAATTATTCAAAGTTATGTATATATTGTTCAGTTACAAGAATGTGATGAAAACTATTGTTTGTAAATTAAAATTTCAATAATATTGTAAATACTTGCATAGTATATATGCCAAAATTTAGTAAGGAAAGATTAGTTTTTCTATCAAAATGCCTCTCTTAAACGAATACGACTATTTGGAATATTTAAATGCGGGAAGTGGTTTAGCCAATGCTCCTCCTGGGGAAGAAGTAGTAATTTCAGGTATTTGAATAATTATATCAAAATATCTAAAAAGTTGTATAAAACCAATAATATCTTTGTAAAGGTGTATCGGGGCGCTTTCCGGAATCCGAGAATGTGTATCAATTTAGAGATAATCTGGCTAATAAGAAAAATATGTTGACTTCGGACAACAGACGCTGGAGACAGGTGAATCCTGAAATTCCACATAGAATGGGAAAAATTAATCATATTGAGAAATTTGACACTGGATATTTTGGTAAGAAAGGCAATCAATTATTTAAGGAGGTATTTTATACAATGTAAATATTGGGTGGTCGTTAAAAATTAATTTTTTTCCGACGGTCCAAAAACACCTTCCTTTTGATAAAAAAATAAGGGAGATTTAAAAAAAAATTTTAACAATAATAACACGTGCCTCGAGACAATCTAAGTTCATTTTTTGATAAAATTGTATTTTTCTGTATCTCTTAAAGTATACAGATTTGAGGAAAAGTTATATAAACAATTTTGTAGGAAATTCAATTCTCTATAAAAAGTATTTTTCATTTTCTTCATGAAATTCATATTTATGGAGATATTCTCACTAATAAATTCATTAAATCGATATAGTCAACATTTTAAGACCTACAAACGTCATTTTTCTTAAATTAAAAAAATTTGTAACAACTAAAAATTTATTATAGTTTTACGAAATTATAAATACATATTAGGGTGGTCGTTAAAAATTAAATTTCTTCCGACGCCCCAAATAACCTTCGTTTTAATGAAAAAATACGGGGGAATTTTTTAAAAATTTTTTTTAACAAAAGTAACACGTGCCTCAAGACGATCAAAGTTTATTTTTTTAAATAGTAGTTTTTTGTAAGTATCTCTTAAAGTATACGGATTTGAGAAAAAGTTATAGAAGTATTTTGTAGGAAATTCAATTCTCTACAAAAAAGGTCTTTTCCATTTTCCTCATGACATTCATATTTATAGAGATATTCTCAATAATAAATTCATTAGCTTCATATAGCCAACATTTTAAGACCCTCAAACGTCAATCTTTCTTAAATATACCAATATAATTTCGTAAAATTTTTATGAAAAAATAAAATTTTATGTAATCCTACATTACTTCCCCCCTAGAACTGATGCTATTAAGCGTTTTGGGAAGTGAACCGTTTTTCCACATTTCGTAACAATGGGCTTTTTCGATAAATCTAATTTCTCTTCTTGACTTCTGCTATGATTAACATTGTTGTTTTTGCTTTGTCCAATAAATTTAATTTCCTCATTTAGTATGAACGACGGTTTTAATCTATCGATGGAAATATTTTCGATTTTTCCTTTTCTACTATCTGTGAAAAATTTGTCTTTTTTTCTTCAGAATCTGCAAACTGGCTAATTGATCTGCTTTTTAACATTTCATGTTTGCCTTCCTTAGCAGGATCAATGACTATATCACTTACAGAATTTAAGATGTCGCTATCAGTGGAAGAAATAGCATGATAATACCTAAATAGTTTCGTCTTTTGTAATGTTTTAGAGAGCGAATTGAGCTTCCAGCTGATAAAACCATAAGACTGGATTAAGTTTCCAAAAAGGCGGAATTTTAATTGTTAGTCGGGCGATTTCTTTGCCCTCCGTTTGTGAGTCCGTCATTTTTATCAGGGTCACCAATTTAGTTTATTTTATTTATAATATCTTTAGTATTGATTTTAAATTATTTTTTTAAACAATTTTATTTTAAAATTATTTAGATTATGAAAATCAACAACTCCTTACCTAGCAACCGTAACTTTTTGTTTTTTATGAAAAAATAAAATTTTATGTAATCCTACATATGCAAGAGTCGAATACTTTTCTCTTTATACGGTTGGGCACTTTTTTGTTTTTTAAGATGTCTTTAAGTTTAGAAAATGGAGTCCAGCCCAGTCTGACTCTTCTATTTAATTCGGCTATCTGATTATGGTTCTCTAACTTTATGAGATGTCGAAGGTATACGTATTCTTCCACTGTCTCAATGTGTTCTGATTCTATTTTGAACTTCTTTGTGCTGTTCGACATGACTTTGCTTTTATTAAAGTTTATTTAGGCCAATGATGAGACAAATGTCTCATCATGCCTTCTAGTTCGTTGGGATGATTGCTAATGAGAACTATGTTGTTATCAAAACCCCAGTGACTAAGATATTTTCCCCCTATATTTATACCATATCTGTCCCATCTTATTTTTTTGAATATGTGCTCCAGTGCTGTTGTAAACAACTTTGGGGACTTGTGTATGATTATTTATTAATATCTTGGTTCCGGTCTTAATTAACTATTAAGTATTAGAAATATTTAATTTTGCGCCAATGCGACTAAAAATATAAGTTACTTGCGACAATATAATTATGCTTCAAAGAATTATTTTAATAACAAAAAAAAATTATAATTTTCATTATACATTAATGTGTAAGAGTTTCCCGGATCTACAAAGGCCTTACTAATCAATTGGTAAAAACCCGATCAAAAAATATTGATTTTTAACGAAGTAAGACAAGAACAAAGTCACAAAACAGCGAAGAGGCTTCTTAAAAGTCAACAATTGACGAAAAATGCATTGACAATTCCAAGTCTTTTTGCTTTAAAACATCAATTTACGTTTTTTAGATACATTTATTACACGGTTACATAGAAAAATATGTAATTGCTTCTAAAATTAATAAAAAGGTTCTTGCGATAAAGTAAGTCTTAAGATTGCAATTGTAAAATATTCGTGCACGGTTTTGTTACGGTTCCTAGCCATCTACAAGACAATAACTGAACTACCAACCATAAAACTGCACGTAAATGGGCTCAAATCTAACTTCTTTATTATCCCAAATATTATAAAAAAGAATTTTAAAACGGTTTGCGGCGGGTTTAAGTAACTAGTAATATGCGTATTTCCTTGCAGCTCAAATTATATTTTACTAATTTTAGTCTTTTCAAAAACTATTAACATTTTTTCAAAATTTGGTTCTAAGGACATATCCAAAATTAGATCTAAATTAATGTCCTAACATTTTAACTTTCTACGTGGTTTAGTTTTTCTAAAGTCTGGATGTTGTGACATATGTAAAATACAAGTCGGCGCCCAGCCTTAAGATGTTCTAATAGACACCTTTCGTCCACTTTATGATAAAAATCTAATTATAAAAAACACGAAGAAATTAATACAAAATACTACTGAATATTATTCCCGATACATCTATTGAGATATTTATACAAGTCCCACATCATAATATTAAAAAATAAAGATTTTATTAAACAAAATTTCCAGATCCCAAAAACAGTTTTCATGTCTATTTTGATAACTAATAATAATTCAATACATAATCCAAATTAAAAGTCGAAAACATCCTACTTGTTATTACTAGTATCAGACGTGCAAATTTTATGCATTCGTGAGATATGATTTACCAAGGTTATATAAAAATAAAGCGGAAGTGGAATTGATTTGAATACATAAATCTCATAATTTAATAAAAATTCTTATTCATTAAAATCGGATTAAAAAACAAAGTTTGTTTTTCAAAATTACCAAATGTATTTTTCATAAAGATATGTTAATGAACAAAAGTTAAAAAACATTGTCATGAAAAATTAGAAATAAAAACGCATTTATTGATACACAGTAGGGTGGTCGTTAAAAATTAAATTTCTTCCGACGTCCCATAGTATCACGTGCCTCAAGATAATATAAGTTCATTTTTTTGATAAAATCGTAGTTTTTTGTAAGTATCTCTTAAAGTATACAGATTTGAGAAAAAGTTATAGGAACAATTTTGTAGGAAATTCACTCCTCTATAAAAAAAGTCTTTTTCATTTTCTTCATGAGATTCATATTTATGGAGATATTCTCAATAATAAATTCATTAAATCCATATGGTCAACATTATAACTCTACAAACGACATTTTATTCTGAAATTAAAAAAATTTCTAACCACTAGAATTTATTATAGTATTTACGAAATTATATATATTGAAGAAAGAATGACGTTTGAGGGTCATAAAATGTTGACTATATTGAATGTTCAATCAATTAAGGATTTTATGGATGAATCTCAATTGAAGTGGTATGGACATGTTCAACGTCGAAATCAGAACCACATAGTGCAGCGAGTTTTGGCAATTGATGAACCTAAAAGAAAACCAGGTAGACCAAAAAGTACCCGGAATAGGTCTTCCGTGAAGTTTCAATGTGATTATAACATACCTCCGGAAATGGTTTATAATAGAAGAGAATACTCCTTAAGAACACGCCTACCCCGATAAGGGAGCAATTGGAACAATTGCATTAAAGGCGAAGATAAAGAAGAAGAAGATATGAAGTTAATGAATTTATTATTGAGAATATCTCTATAAATATGAATTTCACGAAGAAAATGGAAAACACCTTTTTTGTAGAGAATTGAATTTCCTACAAAATACTCCTATAATATTTTTTGTCAAATCCGTATACTTTAAGGGATACTTACAAAAAACTACAATTTTATCAAAAAATGAACTTTGATTGTCTTGAGGCACGCGTTATTTTGTAAAAAAAATTAAAAAATTGCCCCGTATTTTTTCATTAAAAGGAAGGTTTTTTTGGGGCGTCGGAAGAAATTTATTTTTTAACGACCACCCTAATACACAGCCACCATCTTTGTTTTTTGTTGGTATAGTTAGATGAGAATGTTGACTGAAGAGACAAATTCAAAAGAAAAATTACGCATTTTTCTTAATAGGGTTGCGCCATTACCCCGACCCCCCTTACATACTTATCACAAAATTAAAATTTTGACGTATCATATCATGAGAATTTTTTTTAGGAAT
Source organism: Sinopyrophorus schimmeli (assembly GCA_036325965.1). Classification (NCBI taxonomy): domain Eukaryota; kingdom Metazoa; phylum Arthropoda; class Insecta; order Coleoptera; family Elateridae; genus Sinopyrophorus; species Sinopyrophorus schimmeli. The sequence continues at coordinate 671,684 of JARFIZ010000089.1, read as the reverse complement.
ACATGGTTTACAAGTTCGTTCAATGGACCCAACGTGCCGAATGTTAATGGAACATGCTATAGAAGCAGTACTGGATGCTGGTTATCATCCAGATGACTTCCAAGGAAGTAAAACTGGTGTTTTTGCAGGAGCAGCAAATTCAGAATCACAACGAACTTGGTTTTATGACAAATTAGAATCACCAACGTTTTCTGTGACGGGGTACGTGTGTAGTAAAGTTAATTTGCTGAAATAATCATAAAGGTATTCAGATGTAGCCGTTCGGCTCAAGCTGAATGGATTAGTTACATTTTAAAGTTGAACGGGCCAGCCTTTACGATTGATTCAGCGTGTAGCAGTTCACTTTACGCGTTCGAACATGCATACAGGGCTATTCGTATGGGCAAATGCGAATCTGCGTTTGTTATAGGAACCAATTTGTGCTTACATCCAAATGTATCGCATCAATTTGCTAAGTAAAAATTTATTATGTTTTTAATAACATCTATTAAAGGTATATGTTTCAGATTAGGTGTTTTAAATCCAGAAGGCGAAAGCAGACCTTTCGACATAAAAGGAAATGGCTATGTTCGTTCAGAAGCTATCTGTGTCATGTATCTTCAAAAAGCGAAAGATGCACGGAGAATCTACGCTGAAGTGAGTCCACCTAATTTTAAAAGAAATTGACTTTATAATTCTTAGACATTACTATGGTCCTGATTTTTGAGAATGTTATTCTTGAAATCTTTAACCGGAAAAAATGAATCATTTATGGCCACATATGGAGCATATTTGGCCATATATGTATAGGCATATATACTTTTTGACTGATTCCATATATGACTATATATAACTATATATGGACATATATAGTCATACCACACATTTACATAATCTTCATTGTTTCATTCCAAACGATCCATATCTATCACTTGGTAACTTTGAATAAATTAACATTGAAAATTAGGCCTTATGGAAAAAGCTAGTTACGTGGTATTGCAGTATTACCAACAAAATATGTAATATATGTTATTCGTTGAGTATACCAGGTTCTTCATTTAAAGTGCCACGAATTTATAACTTCTAAAATAAGAAAAATTTCAAAATAAGTACAAGTATAAAAGTTTCTTTAATTTATACAATACATTTACTGGCATTAATATAAATTTTTCCCTACTTCCTGTTTAACCGGAAATCGTGTTAACTTCATTATCTTAAATAGAATGGTATTCATTTATTTAGATAATTGGATAGAGCTCGTCCAGTGCTTTCCAAAAATGTATTACAAGTTATCATTTGATTAATAAATAATTTAAAAAAATATATTTTTTTTCAAATTATGGGAGTGTTTCACTAAAGTGCCACGAGCTTATAATATTTTACCATGAAATCGTTTATATGAAATTTTATGTTACTTACGTGGGCTTGCTATGTCTGTAATGGCAGATAGGGGCAATAGTTTAACATTTTCACTGTATTGAAACACCATAGCTTCTGCTAATTGACGTTTACTTAATATCATAATACAACGAACATTGATTCACAGATATTATCATCATATGATAAAATCATATAAATAAATCAGCTTTTGTGTTACTTTCATTAAACTATACCAAAAGACCGAAAATATTAGGATTCATTCTAACCAAAATTATTTAAAACTTCTTTGATACTTATTAAAAACTAAAACTAAAAAAATTATATAAAATTCACTTCAAGTAATTCTAAGTATAACTAGCCGGTTAACTTTCATCAAAGTCAAATCAATTTATTTTTTTATTTAAAGAAAATGTATTCAATTGAATTACAGGTGGTACACGCAAAAACAAATTGTGATGGGTTTGTCGAACAAGGAATCACTTTTCCTTCTACAGAAGCACAACGGCAATTGATCAAAGATGTTTTAACAGAAGCAAATATTAATCCAGCATCTATTGACTACATTGAAGCACATGGCACCGGTAACATACAAGAATATCATTTTCAATCACTTTATTAAACGATGCCCTTCTTAAAAATAAAACGCATTAAAAAACAATTAAAAATGAGAAACATTAATCTAATTTACTAAGCGTTTTTACATTTAGTAATCTTTATTTTGTTTTAAAAACACTACCACTAGAACAGAACTGATGAAAATAATTTATTCCAGGAACACCTGCCGGAGATCCTGCAGAAGTTATGGCAATACACAATGTGTATTTTGAAAGACGCAGTGAGCCTTTATTTATCGGTTCAGTAAAATCTAACATTGGACATGCAGAAATGAGTTCTGGAATATGTGGACTTCTCAAGGTACCTACCATTTACAGTCGGTAAAACAAGAACTAAGTTAATTTATAAAAAAATTTGTTATATTTTATTTTTTAACACAAAAACAGACTTTTCATTATTAGTACCAAAATGTTTTTGCATTAATAACACAGCCACACAAAAAAAACCCATAACTTAACAACCACAATAACATCAGCAATTAAACACTGAATTTTTTTATTTAAACTGTAAACTAAAAAATATGATGGCAGATTTCTGTTGGACGCTAAAGCGAGATACACCGAAAGAAGATACAAAGCGTAAATCGTTGCATAGATCATTTAATGAGAAAAGAACCCAGTATAGTACCGGAAAAAAACCTGATACTTCATTTAAAAATATGATTTTACCGATAGTCCATTCTAAACGTTTAGTTTCAAGTTTGTTTGCTCTAGGCATTCAATTTCCATTTGGTTATTCGTTATTGGGTTATAGGGATACGGGGTGAAGGGATTATAGGGTTTGTTTAATTGGTTTTTTAGTTTAAAGCTTAAATAAAAAAAATTCAGTGTTTAATCGCTGAAGTTATTGTGGTTATTGAGTAATGGGGTTATAAAATTATGGGATCGTGAGGTTATAGGGTTACAAGGTTACGGAAAAAACGGTGTTTCACTGATTCGTTTAGAACTTGAGTTAAGATTATTTAGTTGGTGTTTAATACGTAAGACTACGAATGTTTTAAGATTGTTCATTTGTGAGGTTATGGGAATATGAGATTACGGAGTAATGAGGTTAAGGGTTTATGTGATAATAACGGGTAGGTTACTTTACAGCTTCAATAACAACGTTAAAATTTTAAATTGACCAAGGCATCTATGGGAAAATTCGAGGCTTTCTAAATGTGGTGTTACCGGAAAATATTTCCATATATATTCACATTAATTAGATGGGTCTCGATATTTATTACTGCTAAAAGGCAATTTTCCGAAATGCAGGAAAGTATATTTTTTAAAAACTAAAACACAAGTCATTGAATATGTAAAGAAATATGTTGCGTTAGCAGAAAATATTTTTGAGAAGTGACCCCATTTGGAGTCGCGACCCATAGTTTAAGAAGCCTTAGTTTATACCGTCAAAGCCACTTACTAAGAAATGCCTTTGATTTTTCCATGTATTTGGCAGCGGCCGCACATGACATTTTAGGAACTTTCGAATGAAAACAGAAAAAACACCGCCTGAAGTCCTCACGCAAAAGCTGCACTCATTGCAGTCTATGTAAGTTTACGACAAAGGTTTGAAGGTAAATGATTTTTTTACATTGCGGAACAAAAGTTCCCCCTCTGATCTCATAAACAAATTTCAGCAAAATTTGATACTTACTACGAGTCTACCGTACACATTCTTACTTAACCAACTCTACATTCTAATAGGACTAAAATTATTTGTTTTTATATTTTTACTTATAGATTTTGCTTAATATGGAGAATAACTTTTTGTTGCCTAACATTAATTACGATGCTCCACGAAAAGAATTACAAGACGTCTTAAACAAATCTCTTAAAGTTGTCACTGAAACGACACAATATAATGTTAAACTTGCTGGTAAAATTGCTTTTTTTAATCATTTATATTTGTAGGGGAGTGTACCCGGGTATGAGACGGGTTTTCTTTATGAGCCAAAATTATTCACTGGTTAAATCAAGTCGGGTGTTCTATTCACTGTTGGAAAGGTAATGAAAATACACAACTTTTATTCAGAGAAAGTTTTGTGATTCGATTAACATGGAAAGTTTTATGACCAAATTTCTAAGCATCGGTTTTTTGGCAAAAGAAATTGTATCTAGGTATGAGACACCTACAAAAATACATTAAAAATTGTAAAATATAAAGTAAAAACCTCATATCTATTTCAAATTTTAATTTTTTATGCTTTCCATAATTTTAATTTATCAATTTACTCTTCATAATCGTCGCAATGTTTGCATGTGTAGATGCTTGCACATATGTTTGCGCACTTCAAAAAAACTGGCCGCTATTGCATTTGATGTTGTTAACAGCGTTCAATGTTTTTCAACCATATATTGGCCATATATTGGCAAAAGGTTTAAACATAAATGGTGAATATTTATCACAATTGAGATTCGCTGACGACATAATACTATTATCAAATAACATGGCCGAATTACAAGATTTAGTCATAGATTTAAACCAAGCTGCGATAAAAGTAGGACTTAAAATGAATATAGAGAAAACCAAGATAATGTCCAACTGTGACGATGCAATACCTATACAATTATCAAACAAAGCAATTGAAGTAGTATCGGAATATATATATATATCTAGGACAAAAGCTAACTACAACAGGAGCTCCCCAAACAACCGAAATAAACAGAAGAATAAGACTAGCTTGGGCAGCGTACGGTAAACTAAGAGACGTATTTAAGTCATCATACCCTCAACATTTAAAAACAAAGTTATTTAATCAATGTGTACTTCCCATACTCACATACGCATCCGAAACCTGGAGTTTCACTGAAACTAACCTGGAAAAACTAAAGGTAACGCAGAGGCACATGGAAAGATCAATGTTGGGAGTTAAGACTAAGAGACAGGAAAACAAACATCTGGATTAGAAACAAAACAAAAGTAGAAGACGTAGTGACTCATATCGCCAAATTAAAATGGAAATGGGCTGGACACCTAATGAGAAGAGAGGACAATAGATGGAGCAGGAAGACCACAGAATGGAGACCGAGGACTGGTAGAAGATATCGAGGTAGACCACGTGCAAGGTGGAGGGACGATATCGAGAGAACAGCAGGGAAACAGTGGATGGGACTTACATCCAATAGAATAAAATGGCAACAGTTAGGGGAGGCGTTTATCCAAAGATGGAATAATTGATACGCCGAATAATGATGATGATTGGCCTAATCCAATTTTGGATCGTAAAATATAAGTAAAACACTAAATGCTAATACATCACACTTAGCTTTTTCAATTGATTTACATGAAAAAAACAACACTTTGAAAAAAATCAAACACGTTTTTAACATACAATTTCACATACGACGTTTAAAGGTGACATAAGCAATGCGTCGATGACTGATGAGAAAAGAAACATTTGACAGTAATCAGATCGGCCATATTGACATTGCATAATGATAATAATTGACTGTCTCATACCCGGGAACACTCCCCTACATTTATCAATATTTATTGTTTTTATTTTCAGCCATTAATAACTTCGGTTTTGGAGGTGCAAATGTTCATGCCGTACTTAAAAGACATCAAACAGAAAAAATGAATAATATCAGTTTTGACTACGAATTGCCAATTCTTGTTTGCGTGAGTGGAAGAACACCAGAAGCGATATCTTCTATTTTAAACGAAATAAAAAATAATGTCTTGAATACAGAGCATATAAAACTATTTCATACAATTTTCAGGTAGGTTTTGAGTAGAAAATAATTATTTCTCAAAGTATTGCTTATAATTGTAGCAAAAGCTTTCCGCAGCATTCGTATCGAGGATATTCAATTCTATCAAATAAAGGGGAACTTTGTAGGTCACAAACTGTGTTTAATAAGCTGCGTGATAATGTCTGTATTATTTTTAACGATTTTGATTTAAAATGGATAAATTTTGGTAAACATCTACTTAAAATTGAATCGTTTAAGAAGAATATAAACAGGTAAATATTTATTATTGCATATCCCATTTCTTTCGGGCGGCAATATTTCAACCAAAATTGCTACCTTTGTCTAAAAAACCCATAAAAGCCCAAAATTTAAATTTGAATTAAGAACTCTCTTTGATTTTTACAATTAACTTATGTACACATTTTTCCTCGTTTTACTTTAAAATTCAGCATTTTTTATCTTTCTTACCGAAATATTTTAATTAAAATTAAAATGTAATGTAAAAAAACCAATGGGCCATTCCATACGAAATCGTCAAAAAAAAACTTGTTATTAACCCCTTGACATACAAAAAAACCGAATTTGATGAATCCGAAAAAAAACATTAATTTGGCTCAACTTAACTAAAATAAACAATTAATAGTTTTAAAATATTTTGAAATATGTAGAGCAGTGTTTCCCAATCTTTTTTTAACATTCCCCACCTAACAAGGGAACCTTTTAACCTTAGGGTGGCTTCCCGTAACGAGACCCACACTATTCGATAGCCCTTCAAAACTATCCTAGAAACCATTTTCAATTTTCCCAAAATGACACTTGTCACGGTGTAGCACGCGATTCCATTTAACATGTAAAATTCGGAAAACTGGACAACCGCACTGTAAGCAATAGATTGCGGCAATGAAAATATACCTGGATGGCCGAGTGGATAGTGCATCCGCTCACAATTCTTTTGATTTTTTCGCTTTCTCGGGTCAGTATGCCGGTTAGCCGGCCGTCACCCGTTCTCGGCCAGTCAGCCATAAAATTTGTAAAAACAATAAAACACGACTTGTTAAACAAACTTGACATGCGCTATTTAGTTATAGACATATTTAGTATTAATTATAATACCTCAACTTCCTGTTGTGATTTTCTGTTATAAATCTAGACCCCCACGGCCGAAAACGGAACTGTTTTTATCTGGCCGACAACCGGCGAACTTACCCTATAGCTTTTTTGGACGCGCATGGGTATTCACCTTTTTATTCAAATGAATTTTTAACGTGATATAAACGACAAAAAACAACAATTTCACACAAATTATTACACAAATGGTTTTGTTCCTCGGGAGAGTCGAACCCGAGAAAGCGAAAAAATCAAAAGAATTGTGAGCGGATGCACTATCCACTCGGCCATCCGAGTACATTTTCATTGTCGCAATCCATTGCTTACAGTGCGGTTGTCCAGTTTTTCGAATTATACATGTTTAATAAAATCGCATGCTACACCGTGACAAGTGTCATTTTGAGAAAATTGAAAGCGGTTTCTAGGATAGTTTTTGAAGGGCTATTGAATAGTGTAGGTCTCGTTACGGGAAGCCACCCTAAGGTTAAAAGGTTCCCTTGTAAGTCATTCTAAAATTTTGATGCATATAATATATAACATATAAATATTTACTTATATTTAAAAATTGAATTATTCCATAAATGAAGCCTAATTACAACTTGTACAAGACACGAGATTTAGGTTTTAGCAAGAAATCACTAGGAAATTATTAAGAAAAAAAAAACAATAAGTAAATTTTAAAAACATAAACTAAAAACTATTTTTATATCGATAGCTCTAATTTTTGATAACGCGAATTATTTTTAGTTTCTCTTCAACTTCGACCTATCGAGGTTTGACTGTATTTAATTTTATAAATTTAATATTTCTGAACAATTAAGATAATTTATTTATTGAGTTTTCTCCAATATTAATTTTATTTGCGTACATTAATGATCTTCAAAGTTTTTTGAAAAACCACAAATTCTGTATTTACTCCATTTGAGTTTTCTGAAAATACATAATGATTTTTTCATCAAAATTTCCTTTTAAATTTACCCAATAAAGTTTTGTTTTATTCAATTTGTGTTATACAAAAAAAATTGATAATTAAAAATTTCTAAAGTTCTTAAATATATTTTAAAAATTTTCCAAGTTATTAATTTATTTAATTTGAGTTGTCTAAAAACTTAAAATAATTTATTCTTCGAGTTTACTTTAATAATTTTGCTAAATGTTTAAAACTGAATTTCATTCTATGTAAAAAAAACCGGTGCATGTATTTATGTACGCACGTTAGAAGTAATACTTCTTTGGCGCGACTAAATTAAATATAACAACGCGCTATGTTGCGCTTGTGTATAGCTAGACCAGTGGTTATCAAACTATATGTTACTGCGCATATGTCGTTTTATTTGAATACATTGCTATTTCCTTTTTAAATCCAAAAAGTAATTTAAACAAATTGAATAAATACGAAGATGTGCGCATTCGAGCTCAAAGTGGCACATTTTCGAGCGAGGGAAGCAAATGAAGCGCGACGCGGAGCGGCGCGCTTCATTTTCCCGAGATCGGAAATGTGCCACTTTGAGCTCGAATGCGCACACTCGGCTTTAAGCACACTTTACAAGAATTAATTTGCTCTCTGACAATTCGCAATTAAATATTACGGAATTATATTAATAACAAAATTCCAAAAATGGCCAATGTTGTGCCTTTTAACAAAATTATTGTTGAAAACAAACCGTTTTCGGAACATAAAATTGAATACAGTTCTTGACGTCTTAGAGACGTCAAAATCTACATTGACATCCTAAACGATTGACGTCTCCTAGACGTCATTGTATATCAAGGGGTTAAATGAAATACAATTTTTTTAAAGTGCGCAATTTTAACATCAAAATAAAACTATCGTACAATCTGAAATTTTACAAATATTTCTAAATATGTAGTGAATGTTTATGAATGTTTTAATTCAGAATCGCCGATTTATTATCAAAAAACGGATATATGTTGTTGGATATTTTAAACCAAAGAAATAGTCTCAGAACGCAGGAACAACTGATAGCAGTAGCCAGCATTCAAATCGCTTTCATCGAATTAGTAAGAGCAATCAGCTTACCAATAGATTACATCATAGGACACGATTTCGGCACCATAGTAGCTGCATTTGCTGACAATGTTCTAACATTAGAAGAATGCGTTTTAATAATTTTGGGTTCCATTAATACAAATAAAAATCAAGAAAACCAACGGGGAAGTAAGACTTTAATCGTTTAAGTACTCCAAGCGTAACTGATGAAATTTATTTTTAGAAAACGACTTGCTAAATAAATTGAAAAAAATAATTCCAACGCCGAGAAAACTTTCAAAATTGCTTTTAACGACTAATAATAATGACCATACTTCCTCACTGACTGCCAATAACGTTCTAAATTCATTTTTTGATCTTAGTTGCATAAATGACACAGTATCAAGTTTACCAAAGAATACGATTATTTTAAATGCAGGTTGCACTTTAAAAACAGGCCATTTAATATATGATTTAGAAAAAATTGGTGAGAATGAAAACCCCTTATACGGGTTCCTTGGTTTGCTTGGCAAGTACGTTGTAAGTATACCAATTTGTACCTTAAATATAATTTTATCTATTTAGATTATATGAAAATGGTATCAATTTTGAATTAGACAAGCTTTATCCAGAAGTACAATGGCCTGTTAGCAGAGGAACTCCCATGATTTCTCCGCTGATTAAATGGGACCATTCAGCCGATTGGTTTGTTGCTCGTTTTGACGAAAACGTTTCATCACATACAAAACAAAGATACGTGAGATTTAGTCTGAAAGATAATGGATGGAGTTTCTTAGAAGGACACGTGTTAGACAACCGTACAATATCTCTACATTTATTTTTAATGACGTTTTAACATTTTAATTTTTAGATTATGTTTTATTTCCGGGTACAGGATACATGTTTCTGGCTTGGGAAACGGCAGCATTAGATATTAACGTACCCCTAAATAAAACTACAGTTGAATTTCGGGATGTAAAATTTCACAGAGCTGTCATACTGTCTAAGAACAATTATATTCATTTTTCTATTAGCATTCAAAAACTTACCAGGAAATTTGAGGTAAGTGTATCTGTAATATACAGGGTATAAGCTAAATAAGTACTGGAACTTAACCCCCTTATAAATGACCCTAAGCGGAACAAAAATATACCCGATGTCAAGTGGCTTTATGTGGAATATTTTTGAGCCAATTCAATTTTAAATTTCAATTTTAAAATGTGTAATAAATACCTTATTATTTAGAATATTTCGAAAAAAATTGTTCAAGTGTGATATAAGTTGAAATTAAGGCAATATATCAAAATATTTTTTTAAAGCAAAAGAACCATAAGAATCGAAAATCAAATATGCATTGAAATATGCAAAATAGACTTGGCAACAATGCCTCAAAATTAAAACACGAAATAAAATTACTTATCTTGATTGGTTCTCGCTCACTTAACATTAAGGTGATCGTTAAAAATTAATTTTTTTCCGACGGTCCGAAAAACCTTACTTTTAGTGAAAAAATACGAGGAATTTAAAAAAAATTTTGACAAAAATAACACGTGCCTCAAGACAATATAAGTTCATTTTTTGATAAAATCAGTTTTTGTAAGTATCTCATAACACATACGGATTTGAGAAAAAGTTATAGGACCTATTATGTAGAAAATTCAATTCTCTATAAAAAAGGTCTTTTCATTTTCTTCATGAAATTCATATTTATGGAGATAATCTCAAGAATAAATTCATTAAATCCATATAGTCAACATTTTAAGACCTACAAACGTCATTTTTTCTGAAGTATAAAAATTTTTGTAACAACTAGAATGTATTATAGTTTTACGAAATTATATATATTTCAGAAAGGTCGTACTAATGCATAAACCTTCGAGTGCGTAGGTGCGCCTGGCAACTCCTCTTAGCTCCATCCCCATCAAATGAAGGTCATTCGAACTTAAACGGGAAAAAATAGCCGATTGAAACCAAATGTTCACAGAAACACGCACCACGATAAGCTAAAGATTTATGCCTTTGATAAAAATCGGTTAAGCCATTTAAGAATCTATATGGTACAAAGCAACTCTCATCTCCCGTTTATATATATATAGATAGAAGATAGATAGATTAGAATGTGCTATACGTATATTTTTGACTAAAACATGGGTGTTATTTGACATTCGTCATAATAAAATAATTAAAACCACTAAAATACAAAAGCATTTATTTTTATTTTATGAGCAAGATTGATAATTTTTTTGATAAAATAAAATTAAAAAATTCAGTATGCCGCCATGACAAGTTGAACACCAATCAGAGCAAATGACGTCATATCTTTGTAAACATGTAAATATCATAGAACAGTTTTTTAAAATCAATCATCATGCCTATTGTTACCATGTTTATTGTGAAACATAATATCTAAAAAATGAAACTAATTAGCCTTATGTTTTGAAATTTGAAAGTACTGTTCATTTCAGAAAGATTGGGCTTACGTCATAATCGATACGAGTATGACATAGGCGGTGGACGTAAGTCTGAGAAGGAATCCATTTAAAAATGTCAGCGTCGCTCATTGTATCGCGATGGCTTATGCGTTAACATGAAACATACGTTCACCGCTCTATCTTTGTCGCTTTTACGTAGACATAATATACCACGTTTTACGTAACTTGAAAATAAATTTATGACGTAAGCCCAATCTTTCGCGAATTGAACAGTATATTCTTTCATTATTGAAAACTAAATTGTATTTTAAATTTTTCATTTGCGTTCACAAAAAAGAAGTTTTTGCGTCCACGCTTTATTTTAATTAAGACCTGGTACATAAAAATACATTTCATTTTAATATATTTTTTTTCTAAATATTTAAATATTCAATTGTTTTAATGTAATATTACTTGCAGATACTAGAATCAAATCATATCGTAGCAAGCGGTAGAATTTACATTAAAGAAAGCTTAAAATCAGAACCTACACATAGAATAGTACACAATTTTACGTCGAAGTATCCTTTAAACACCAAAGACGTCTACACAAAAATGAGACTGAAAGGCTACACTCACCAGTAAGTAACTAATTCTATTAAATTCATTTTTTTTTAACTGGTCTTTTCAGAAAAGAATTTGCAGCCATAAAAACGTACGACTCGGAATCCTTACATGCCGTCGTCGAATGGACCGGAAACTGGATAACATTTTTAGATGCTTTTCTTCAACTTCGATTCCTTCACGAAGATTTTAAACAGATGTACGTTCCTACGAAAATTGACAGTGTAACTATCGATGCTTTTCTGCACAATGAGCAAGTGGAAAACTTAACAAATAAAAACGAAATCATTGTCGAAGTGTGTCTTGAAACAAACAGAGTCAGGTATAAAATATTTAATATGTGCTGTATTAAAAAAAACCATTCAATTGTAATATTTTGTCTTTGCGATATTTCACAGATCAACAGGAATTGAAATTCGAGGTTTAAAACTGAAAGCGATGAGCAGAAATAAAACGAATAACGAGCCATGTTTGAATAACTACGATTTTGTACCTCTAATTGGAGAATTATCAACCGAACAGGCTCTAATAACAAACGTACAACTTCTTTTAGAAAATAATTGTGCAACAAATTTTCGAGCATTGGAAGTTATTGACGACGATAAAGACAATGAATTTTTGCCTTTAGCTCCTGCGATTCATAGAGCTTTATTAAAGGAAATTTTTGTTATTCCAAATGTGGTTGTGTTGACGAAGAAAATAATCGATTTTAATGATATAACTGTTAAAAATTCAACTTATTTCAAGAAACTGAAAAAAGTTCTCTGTTTATAATATCAGAAGTTTCTAAAACGCCAAAGGTTAGTAATTTTATATTCCTATCTTTTCTTTATAAAATACACTGCTCCTTCCGTATTCGCGATTTCACTATTCGCGAATTTGCTTATTCGTGAATTTAATTTTGCTGATTGATATTCGGTATTGGCGAACAAATGACTCGCTTATTCGGGAAAAGCAAGAAACTGGAATAGTAAATGTCGGGCAAGCTTGACTGGGGATTCACATGAGTACGGGCGACGATGTTAAATTTGCAGTGCAAGTCAAAAAAACATTTCTGTTTCTTGTAAACGCTTGTATGTATTGTGTATAAACGCATTTTTAAATAAATTTTGGTTATTATGTTGTCCATAAAGAAACGCCCAAAAAAAGTGTTAGACTTGAATACAAAGTTAAAAATAATTTCAAGTCTTGAATCTGTCAAAACTGCATCGTCTGTAGGTCGCGAATTTAGGATTAACGAATCCGCTGTGCGAAGTATAAAGACTCAAAAAGTAATATAAAACGATCTATTATGGTATTTACCTCGACTTCTGCGAAGATTGCTAAAAAAGTGCGTAACCCAATAATTGAAAAGCTAGAAAATATTCTTTTGGAATGGATATAAGACAAGATTAATAATGCAGGTATGAGAAGTGGGATGGTAATAAACGTGGAAGAAACCAAATTTATGATCCTCACGATTTGTATTGAACTAATAACCCGATATTCGCGAAAATTTGTCGGAACGAATACCTCGCGAAAACAATTTTAAGTTTTGCTAATTTTTAAATATGGCTTTTAATTAAAAAAAAAAACTTGCTATTTATACTACCCAGGCTCATAATAGTTCGGCCGGCTCATATTTTCGACATATGCGTTTATAAATTACATAACTTAGAAAACTTATGAAAATATTTTGTAAAATTGTGTTAATTATATTAAAACGTAGAGTCTTAACTTACAAAAACAGAAAAATTTATTCAATATATTTAATACATAATAGGTATATAATACAAAATGTGGTTAAACCAAGGGGCCCGAATAGTTCGGCCACCATTTAATATTGAGTTTCCCAAGAGCATTTTGTTAAAATAATACTATAAACCACTACACAGTAATCTTTTATTACGTTCGACAGAAGTCAGCAGTGTCTACTGACTTCTGGTTAACTATTACGATAACATACTATACTGGCCGAACTATGACTCGTCAGTTGTATTACATTTTTGGTTGTATAATTGTTGCCGCTAATGTAATTTAAATAAAATTTTTGAATTATGTAAGTTTAAAGTCTGTATTTTACCGTAATAAAAAAATTTTATACAAAATTCGAACACTTGTTTCACAATTTGTTCGGACATTGCCTTCAACATTCGAACCGGCCGTACTATTATGAGCCCGGGTAGTATACTGATTGTTTGATTTTTCTATTTTTCAGATTATAAATCAATTATTCAACACTTTAAAAGAAAATGGAGCGGTTCTGACTCGCGAATCAAAAAATTTCGATTCGAAACAATTCAAGGCACAAAATTCAAGCGTGAATATTTTAAGTCTTTATGAAACTGAGACCGAAACATTAGTAATGTTTAATAAAGCTAAAGAGTTAAGTAATTTCCAAGTATTCAATATAAATAACAAAGAAGACGATTTTTCATGGATATTACGACTACAAACAGAACTTCGAAGTAATCAGAAACTATTGATACACTCAAATCAGGAACTTTCAAATGGTTTATTAGGATTTTTTCGTTGCCTCAAAGCTGAACCAGGCGGATTTAATATTACGTGTGTGATCACGACCAAAACTGAACCAAGCTTTGATATAAATGACCCATTTTATTTGGAACAACTCAAAAAAGGATTAACTGTAAATATTTTTAAAAATCACACATGGGGCACTTATCGACATTTACCTATAATAGAAACTAATGGTTTAAATCCACATATATTTGGTGAGGTCTTGACTAAAGGAGATCTTTCAAGTATTACTTGGTTTGAGGGAGACCTTCATAAGGAATCGGTTTTACCCGAAACTGAAGCTTTAGTGTATGTAAGTATTCATAATAATTTTTGCATTAAAAAAACAGGTTCGTGTACTTATGTACGCGCGTTAGAAGTAATACTTCTTTGGCGTTACTAAATTAAATACAACCACGTGTTATGTTGCTAGACCTGTGATTTTTCAAACTATATGTTACTGCGTCACCCTTAAAAAAATCGAATGTTGTCCCACCTCTTCGCCGTTCATCTATTCCGCGGTTAAGGGGAGGTTCTCAGGTTGAAGTCGCCAAAAACCGTGGCCAGGCGGCAGCATATTTGATTAATATTTGAACTGATCGCGTTTACCGCACAATTATTGACAAGGACATTACAAAACGAGTTCCCAACTTCACGATGCTTCTCGATACAGCTGTAGACAAATTCCAGCTGTTTTAAAATTCTGCTCCGTGTAGTTACATGTATTTTATTTTAGTACTAGCTGCCCGCTCGGCTTTACTCGGCTTCGCACGGGTATTGCGATTTCAAAAAGTGTGGGAATTGTTGAAACTAAGAAAAGTAAATTTTATGTCTAGTACAAACCCTATGGCAAATAACTAAATATTTAACTAGTTTCTAAAACTAATCCTTTATGATTTTAATATACCTTCATATTAATATCATTATTCAGCGAACAACTGAGTATTTCCCGGAGCGTTACTAAAATTACGGAAAACTCACTTATTTTAAATATTTTATTAACAAAAAACATTTTTACATAAAGAAATATTGATTCTTTGTATGTAAGGTTTATTTAAACTATAAACGTTACTGTTAGTTTCATATTTGGAAAATTGTATACTTACAACTGATAAGTTCTTCTCATTAGCGGGGTTATTTTGCGTCATAATGTTTTTGTATGTGATATAGTACATAGTATTTCTATATTTTTCCTCCAAAATTGCTGTAAGTCTAGCCGTTTATGAAAAATGCATAAATTGAAAAAAATTGAAGTTATGATTTTTTAGAGGTAAGACCGTTCAAGTTACATAGATCCAACTCTGGGCAATTTGAAAGATTGTAATTTTCTCTACAATTTTCCGCTAAGAACAAGACAATTGTATACAATTTAGCAGAAGTATAAATAATTGAAAAGAAAAATTGTAAATTTACATGTTAAGTAAATGAGAAAATTAAAAAATCAACTAGGATAACCCGACCAATAGATGGACAAATTTTCTTTTAATAAGTAATTATATTAAATTTAAGTATAAAATCCATCTACTGGTGATATGAATTTTTTTCTTAAAATTTATAGTTTATAAAATAGTTTTATAAAAAAACCTTATCAGATCGTTTCACAGCTTTTAATTCCGTTTATTTTAACACGAATTCAAAAAACAAAAATATTCAAATTAAATAGGTATCATTGCTAAAATAAAATTTTAAATATTTTAATATTGTAATATGCCTGCACTAATAATTATTTATTTTTATTAATAAAAACTTGGAATTCTTATAATAATAAATTTTAATTATAAATTAATTAATTACGTTTTCATTTCTAAATAGTAATGTATACCAAAATTTCTTAAAATTACTCTTAGTTTAAAATTATTATAACCTACTAATACGAGATTTTTAACTTTTTAATTTATGGTCTTTCAGTTTTAATTTTTCTTATAAGTACGTTATTAACAATCTTCAAACCCAATTAGTACCTTTAAGATTATTAATCAAAAAATTTCAATGTTTATAAACTTCAGTCATGAAATAATAAACACAGTCAAAGTTATTTTACGTTCTTACATGTGAAGTTGAAAATATTGTTAAAATATGCGCGCCATGTAAGCCAAAGTACACGAATCACTTGAACGGGTAGTCTCTCTCTCTCTAACATGCAATGCATATGGAAGTAAATTTTCCAAATGAATAATCTCAATTAATACTTTATTAATTTGAACACGACTTGCACCAAATCAATCTGTTAAACTTTGTTCGTGATGAGACATATTTCAATTTCATGAATTCTTTTGTAGTTTTAAATAATTTGCATCTTTAGGACGCCCGCGAAGTTAAACTTGTGAATTAAAATGAATTCCACTTTTAAAATTGTGTCTCATCATTCTTTAAACAAACCGAATTCATTTTATTCAAACAATTCAAATTGATTAAATAATTTAAGAGATTATTAGTTTCGAAAATTCGAATAAATTTAACCTCAAAACGTATCCTGGCAATCCCACCTTCAGTCATTCTTACATGTGAAGTTGCAAGTAATTATTGTTAAAATATACGCGCCATCTAAGCCAAAGTACCCGAATCACTTGAACGGGTAGCCTCTCTCTCTAACATGCAATGCATATGGAAGTAAATTTTCCATATTAATAATCTCAATTAATACTTTGTTAATTTGAACACGACTTGCACCAAATCAATCCTTTAAACTTTGTTCGTGGTGAGACATATTTCAATTTTATGACTTCTTTTGTAGTTTTAAATAATTTGCATCTTTAAGATGACCGCGAAGTTAAACTTGTGAATTAAAATGAATTCGACTTTTAAAATTATGTCTCATCATTTTTTAAACAATCCGAATTCATTTTATTCAAACAGAATTCAAATTGATTAAATAATTGAAGAGATTTGTAGGATTGAAAATTCGAACGAATCTAACCTCAAAACGTACCCTGACAATCCCACCTTAACAAGGTTGATAGGTTCCAGTGAAAAACGTGTCAATCCAAAACTGTACAGGAATACCCCGATTATCACGCATTCAATTATTGCGGTTTTCGATTTATCGCGATTTATATTTTGAGACCATTATTTCGAATATTGCGTTCCTAATTCGAATTATAGCGGTTTTATCACGAAATCCAGCTGAATTTACCCAAAAAATTACAGTCAAATAGTCATAAAAACAAAAGCATTCCATTTATTTGAAAAAAATAGAAAGTGATTTATCTTCAGAAGTGAAAGAAACATTTTGTGCAAGTTCGGGATGGTTTGAACACTACACAAATATTTTTGAAAGCACAAAGAACCAGAATGTATCGAAAAAAACAAACAACCAAACTGAAATATCCCGGTCACATAATGAGACATACCAAATACAGTTGGTCTTACAGGGAAAAATCGAAAATCGCCCGACAGGACGCAGACGTATATCCCGGTTGAAGAATTTGAGGGACTGGTATGGACAAACATCCACACAACTATTTAGAACTGCAATATCACATGTCATGATCGCAAAAACTCTTCTCCGCATAGCCGCATATAAAGATCAAGCAGGCTTAACTAAAATGATAAAAAGCTTTGCTGTTGACTGTAACACTACACTGCTCGAGAAGATGGATGATATCGGTATTCCTAATGAACAACTTTATATATTTACTTGTTTAAGATGAAAGAATTTAATAATACAATCATTCGAGAAAAACGTATTATCTCGTTACTGCGGTTTTCGATCTATGTCCAAAAATGTTCTCATTCAGAATAATTCTTCACCATTAGTAAAACGATTGTATGATGATATTAACGATAAGCTTGTTTTGATTTGTGATGGAATATATGCACGTCATCATAAGAGTTCTAATAACGAATATCAAAGAAAGTCCTTTTACTATTTACTATTTGTTCAACAAATGCCTATATAGTTAATATGTTAGGGCCATATCATGCTAATCTAAATGATGCTACTATGATGAAAGAAATTGTCGCTACTTCTGCCGGAATTTGCAAATTATTGGAACCGGATGATCGAGGATATCATGATGTTCAAGAGCACTTAGAAAAAAGTGGTTATCGAGTATTAATGCCAAGATTAAAGAAACCGAAATCGGTTAACAACTGCTAAATCTAATGCTACAAGATATGTCACCAAAATTCGTTGGGCAGTGGAAGCAACGCATGGAACGATGAAACAAAAATATCATCTACTTGACCAAAAATTCTATAATAAAATGATTCCGAGAATGGGTAGTTTTTTCAAAATTTCATTTCTTCTCAATAAGTACAACAAACGTTTTACTTCTGATTTAGAGTATATAGATGAAATTGTAGAAATTATGAAATCTCGAAATAATACTGACAATACACGAGTCGATTAAGTAGATAAATATGGTTGGGAGCGAAATCTCGTGATTTATGGATTTTCCAGAAATGACCGAAAAAGACTGGAAACTTCTATTAACTGCTTCTTATCAATATAAGCAAGCAATATCATATTTAGCAGAAATGATACATGAATCAGATAATATAAATATTTAGTTTGCTAGAGATAAAACCAATGTACTAAAAGCCCAAGTACAATCTCGTCATATCGGTAGAAAGATTTACAGATGTTTTATTGAATATAAACCAAATACGATTGGGTGGAGTGGAATATTAAGATATTGCTGTAAATGTGCAAATGGACTTAGAACTATCGGTTGTTGTTCACAGATTGTTGCAATAATTTGTTATTTATCACATGGACGATATTTGTCTAAAATCCCTAGACCAGCTGCAATACTCAACAAATTATTTAATAAAAACTGTTAAGACAATATATTAGTTTATAAAGGCGCATGAGTGCAAGTGAAGTTGAATTAAAAATCTCACTTTTTTACAATCAATACGATTTTATAATTAATTATTAAAAATCGCAGTATTAAATAAGAATGTTGTGAAATTATTAGTTTTATATATTTGCTCTTTGACATGTCTGTAAAAAAATTACAAATTACAAATAAAACTTAAATTATGCACAGATTGTAAATAAGTTCCTAGTGCTATTCTAGTTTTTAACGAAGTTTCATTTCAATTTTATCCGGTAGGATAATAACACTAGCACACAAAAAAAGAAAAGTGGTCAGTACTTTTGACCAGACCCACCTAGGGTTATGTATTTCGATGCCTGAATCCGAATATGACGTCGGTTTACCCAATATACCTATAAAATTTTGAGTAAATTGCAAAAAACTACAATTTTTAGCCAATTGAAGCAGTTTCTTGCAATTAACTCAAAATTTTGGGGGTGTACGGGCCAAACATCTCAAAATCCCACACCCCCAAAGGGGTCTGCCTCGCGTATTCTGGGGGAGGCAAAAGTTCGCCCGTACTACAACAACTCAAGATCAGACGGGCCAAACAGACTTCGGATTTGGATTCAGGGCATCGAAATACATAACCCTAGGTGGGTCTGGTCAAAAGTACTGACCACTTTTTTTGTGTGCTCGTGATATTTTTGACTATGTTCTACTACTTTTTTACTATTTTTTACGATTTTGGATAAATATATGAATGATTGAGATTAAGAGATTCTGAATTTGGACTCATCTCATCAAAATATACATATAAGGAAGATTTGATCTAGTTTAATCAAATTTTCTTCATTTTATAACTGCAATTTTTAGTGGTTTTTTGCAATTTACTCAAAATTTTAGAGGTATATTGGGTAAACCGACCTCAAATTCGGATTCAGGGCATCAAAATACATAACCCTAGGTGGGTCTGGTCAAAAGTACTGACCACTTTTCTTTTTTTGTGTGCCAGTGTAATTATTGCGATTAGTTATCCACTATAACGTCATTTTATTATTATTGCAAAAATTGTACCAATTTTACATTTATAGACGAAAACAAATTTAAAAATGCTTTTTTTATAGATTTATTACGCTGCTTTGAATTTCAAAGACATCATGACAGCCACAGGTCGGATTAATAGTAATGTGGCAGAGCTCTTCACGAGTGGAAATTATTCTATGGGTAGTGAATTCACAGGTAGAGATGCAAAGTAAGTTGCAGTAAGTTTTCATCTGGTAGCGTATACCATCCCGTCTGTGACCGCCGGCCGGTAATTGACCGTTACGAGAAGTAATAAAGTTATTTATGCAATCTTGTAAGTCCCCTTTTTCATTTAAGTGCAAGAAATAAAAGTAATTATAAAGTGAACAGCTAAAATAATTAAATCTATATTTCAAACGGATCTTTATTTAAAAAACTACACGTAGATACATCTAAGTCTACAGTTTACAATTAATTTTACAAAATTTTATAAATTATTATTCGTTTTTATTAAGTATATTAATTATTAATCAGTCATTTACTAGCAATACCCGGTCATTATATAGACGAAAAGGTCATTTACTGGACTCCTCATTTTACACTCTTTATAGTTATTTTTATAAAGTTTATTACCAAATTGCGATAATGCTTTAATTATTAATTCATAACGCAATAATATATCATTTCAACGGTAACGGTTGTTTTAGGTTTATTAATTTGTTTACTTCTTTTTGTTTCAACATAACTCTCGATGCAACAAATCGGTCATTCATTGGATGTTTTACGTTCCCTTAGAAAAAGATTTTCGAAAATCTGTTTATAAAATATTTTAAATAGTTATATTCTCGAACTATGATAACGTCATAAACATTTCTTGCTCACATCCTCTGCGCTACCAATATGTGAGTATTTATCCGATTTCGGGGTATTTTATCGGATTGTCGGGTATTGTGCGGCTAATAGAGTAGATTATGTTTTGATGCCTTAATATATTTTTTTTATTTTAAAGCATTGTACTTAATACTCAAATTGTTATTTTTTAATGCAGTGGGAAACGTGTAATGGGCATGATTAATGTTGGTGGTCTTGCAAGTATGGTAGCTGCCGATAAAATGCTGCTATGGGATATTCCAAGCTATTGGTCCATGGAAGAAGCTGTTTCAGTGCCAGTAACATACTCTACAGTTTTGTACGCTTTAAGACATGTAATACACCAAAATTTGTTTATGTTTTATAGCAATGAATCTAATATTTTTAATTATTAGATGGTACAAATTAGAGAAGGCCAAAGCATCCTAATCCATTCTGCTGCTGGAGGAATTGGACAAGCAGCCATAAACATCGCCTTACAATTCAAATGCAACATTTTCACTACAGTCGGTACTTCGGAAAAAAAAAGGTTCCTTCGACAAGAATTTCCTCAAATACCTGGTAAAATAGTACTTTTGTTCATTATACATTAAAATACTTAATTTAAAAGTTTATTTTTTTTATATAATTTTATGGTTGTAGAAAAGCATATTGGTTTTTCGCGCGATACATCGTTTGAGCAGTTAATTTTAAAACAGACAAATTCCAAAGGCGTCGATTTAATTCTAAATTCCGTTGCCGAGGAAAAATTACAGTCAACTCTACGTTGCCTTGCAAAAGGTGGAAAATTTTTGGAACTTGGGAAATATGATTTGATCAACGATAATCCGTTACCTCTCAAAACCTTTTGTGAAAATCGTAGTTATCAAGGCGTTATGGTCGACGAAACAATGTCCGATAGAGCACAAAAAAAACATATCGTGTACGAATTGCTCGATGACGGTATTAAAAAAGGATACGTAAAGCCTCTTAAACGAACGATATTTCAAAAAGAAGATCTTTTATCGGCGTTTAAATTTATTACAAGTGGGAAACACATGGGAAAGGTTATAATTCAAATGCGCGAAGAGGAAGAATCTAATGTACTTGTGCCAGATGTGAAATATTTCAGTGGAATTTCGAGGTGATCATGAATGATTTAATTAGTGCGGAAAAGAAAACGAAAATGTGGTTGCTTTTAGATTTTATTGCAATCCAAGTGGTGCTTATATCGTCGTGGGTGGTTTGGGTGGACTAGGTTTGGAAGTGGCTGAATGGTTGGTTTCACGTGGAGCAAGGAAACTCGTAATCGTTTCACGGACTGGAATCAGAACCGGTTATCAACATTTTAAAATAAAGTAAGAATATACTTAAATAACTTACAATGGGTCGTATTTTAGTATTTTTGATCAAATTTGGTAGATACGTTTAAATACTCAAAGGTAATAGGTACATTAAAGTGTACAAATAGAAACAATTGAAGATAAACCCAAATTTAATAATGGATTGAACGCCCTCCTCTTGGTCATACACCCCCCTACACTTCAAGCAATTGGTTGATATCGTAAAATGATATCCTGCAGTATTGTATTTCGAGCAACCTGAACTTCATTCCGGAGATCTTGCAGCTTCTTCTCTTCTTCTTCGTTATCTTTGCCTTTAATGCAATTGTTCCAATTGCTCCCTTATCGGGGTAGGAGTATTCTCTTCTATTATAAACCATTTCCGGAGGTATGTTAGAATCACTTTGAAGCTTCACGGAAGACCTACTCCAGGTACTTTTCGATCTACCTGGTTTTCTTTTAGGTTCATCGATTGCCAAAACTTGCAGCCTCTATATAAAATGTGCTAAATGGGTCACTCTTCTTTCCATTTATCCCACACATGTTTAATAGGAATCTGGGTGGTGATGGTAAAAGATTGACGCCAACCTCTCCAAAATAAACAAGCAATACTTCATTGGCCACATGAAAAAGGAAGCTCAGTACGCACCCGTAGACGCTGAAAAGATAATCTGAATAAGACAGGTGTTAAGAAAATATTAGATGTTACCAATCTAGTGCGTAATAATTGTAATAATAAAGAACATCGGTAACCATAGTGAGTTAGAAAATAACAGTAAGAAAATGGAATTTCATATTTAGTCAGAAAAATAAGAATCTTTTAGTGTTATTCAATACGGAATTTAACGAGTTTATGTCATACAAATATAAGCACAATAAATACAAGAAACAAGAAAAATACGTAAAGAATTCACAATATAATTGGCACTTCAAATTAAAACATAACTGGTCCTTCGAAGCCTAACAAATCATAACCAACAGGCTAATAATAAAAAGAAGAAAAAGAAGACATTTCAGATATGGCATTACCTACTTCATCAATTTCATCCATAATTTAATCAATTATTACTCTTGAGTAGTTCGACATTTCTGCCAAATTTAATGAAAAAAATTCTTAGTCCTTTGTATTGTTGCAATTTCTATGGCACTGAAAATATACTTGTTTTCAGAAAATGTGAGCAGAAAGGGGGCTACAGTTAAAATATCAACCGCAGATACAACGACCAAAGAAGGTTGCGTTTCCTTATTCCAAGATTCAGCTCCCGTTGTTGGAATATTTAATTTAGCAATCGTTTTAAAAGACATGCTATTTGAAAACCAAACTTTGGAAACTTTCAATGTGCCAATCAAATCAAAGACTATAACAACTAAGAACTTGGATCAAATCAGCAGAAAAATGTGTCCGAAATTAGAGTAATCACAAAACACATCTATTTATATTTTTCTTAAGTGTTACAATAACTTTTTAGGCATTTCGTAGTTTTTTCAAGCGTAAGCTGCGGACGAGGTAACACGGGACAAACAAACTACGGAGTGGCTAATTCGATTATAGAACTGATCTGCGAAAAAAGAAAAAAAGAGGGCTTGCCAGCGTTGGCCATTCAATGGGGAGCAGTAAAAGACGTTAGAATTTTAACACTTTTTTCCATTTTATTCAATAAGTGTTTTTATTTTTAATTTTTAGGTGGGCTTAACAAGCGACATGTATGAAAAAGGAGTTGGAGGAACAATACATCAAAGTATACCATCCTGTTTAAAAGTGTTAGATGTTTTTCTAAAGCGACAGGAGACAATCTTAGAAAGTTTAGTTGTCTCATCTAAAACTAAATCGAATGCCGACGATGTTGTAGAAGTCATAAAAAAAATATTAGGTAAAAATCTTAGGTTAGATTTTTTCACCTGATCAACAATAATTAAAATTTTAGGTATTGGTAATTTGAAAATGATCAGTCCTCAGAGCACGTTTTCACAAATGGGTATGGATTCCATAATGGCTGTAGAAATAAATCAGTTACTAAATAAAAGCTTAGAATTATTGCTTACAGCGGAAGATATACGTCGCATGACCTTTCCAAAGTATTTTATGGGATTAAAGCCGCGTTGCTTTTAATTTTGTTTTTTACTGTTTTAGATTGCAAGAGATTATTCAAGCAAAATCTAATCAAACGAAAGTAAAAACCGAAGGAGGGCATAATTCTTCAGCTAGCTCGCAAATTCAGTTCAATTTAATGCCCTTCAACATAAATGATTTTATCAATAATGTCATTGTAGAGTTACCAAGTGCAGTAAAAGCCTCTTCCAAAACTCCCAAAATTTTTATATTATCAGATTTTTATGGTTCCGTAAATTCTGTTAAATATTTAGCTACGCAACTGAACGCTCAAGTTTTCTGCGTGAAATACCTTTTAAATTCCAATCGGCAAACAACGATCGAAGAAATGGCTAACACTTTATTGCATGTGAGTTCGTTTACTTTTGTTATATATTTTCTTTATCATCGCAAACAATTTCTTGTAGAACTTGAAAATGTATCTTGGGGAAAACGAGAAATTTGTAATAATTGGTTATTCATTTGGTTGCACCATGGCTTTACAAATTGCTGCGTTTTTGGAAGCCGAGAAAAGATCGGGATCTTTAATATTACTCGACGGATCACCAGCCTTCTCAAAACAACTTCTTTTAGAACAGATGCCTGATTTAGTTGATGCTAAGATAGAAGCTTATGCGTGCTGTTTAATTTTGCAAACATCTATGCCATTACAAGAAGTTCTACTTCTGAAAGTAAAAATAGTTAAATTTTAAAGCTATTGTGGAATTTTATTACTTTTATGTTCCAGGAAGATTTTTTTAAATGTAAGACGTTTGAAGAAAGGATGGATTTGTTATGTGAAAAAAGGCCTGAGAATGCTGATTACAAAGGCTATGAAAGATCCTTTTGCTTAACTTTATATGGGCGCTTGAAAGCAGTCATTGATTATGAACCAACGTATCCAAAGATAAAATCGGAAGTGATTTTTTATAAAGCTCGATATAATGAATTGAAATGTTCAAATTT
The DNA here is from genome assembly GCA_036325965.1 of Sinopyrophorus schimmeli. NCBI lineage: Eukaryota > Metazoa > Arthropoda > Insecta > Coleoptera > Elateridae > Sinopyrophorus > Sinopyrophorus schimmeli. The sequence continues at coordinate 646,363 of JARFIZ010000089.1, read as the reverse complement.
TGATTATAACATTGAATATCTCTGTGAACACGTTGAAGAAATAGTTGTCGAAAATAATCATCAGACGATACTGAAGAATTCTGACATCATTAAGAAAATTAATGATGTTGTTAAATCTGTGTAAATATTGAATAAGGTATCATTTATGTACGCTAGGGTGGCCAATAAAGCGAATTCTTTTTAATTTTTGGTCCCGCATGAAAATATGTTAATTTAGCACGTTTTAAAATGCTCAACAAAAATCAGCTCGAGTAAAAAATTCAAAGAGGTCGTTCAAAATTTTTAAAAATGTTTTTTCTTTATGTTATTGTTGTCTACGTTGAAAAATATAAATATTGTAGAAATTCAAGTCGATATATCAATATATAGAGCTCACTCAAGATATTTTTAATGTAGTGTACTTTAGATGTTTTCAAAAGACCTGTAAATATAGATATTGAAAAAAAAATATATTCTAGAAGTTGACCTCTTTTAAAGAATAGAAATGAAGCACGAGACTCAAAAAAAAGTAGTATTATTACTAATGCACATTAAAATTTTTTGAATATATATTTATAAATATACATATTAGGGTGGAGCAAAAAAAAAATTTTTTACTCAACACCTTGAGGTGGCCCACTCATTTTTTAAATTAAATTAAAGTTAAAATTCTTTTGAAACAAAAAAAAAAGTGTTTCAGAAATTGCGAAGTGTCCTCTTTCTTGCCCATTAACAATTATTAACTTAAAAATTTTTTCTATCGCCATTATTGCAGTTTTCAAAAAAATTCCGAAACAATAACAGTTTTCTTAGGCATTAAAGTGAATTTTGGGTTAGAAACGATCAAACTTGTTCATTTTTAGATAAATTTGAAGATTACAAGCCAAAAAAGAATTTTAACTTGAATTTAATTTAAAAAATCAGTGGGCCACCTCAAGATGTTGAGTAAAAAAATGTTTTTTTAATTTTTATTTTTTATAACTACAAATTCTAGCCCCAGGCTAAGAAAAAAACAAAAATTTTTTTTTGCTCCACCTTAATACATATAGGTACAGTTTCGTCGAAGACATAAAGAATACTAGTTTAAAAATTTAAAAATCTGAGTGACCTTTATATATCAACTTGAAATTTATAGATTATTTGTAATTTTTAAGGTAGACAATAATAACATAACGAAAAAAAGAAATCAAAAAATGAATATTTACCATTTCAGAAATTTTGAAAAATCTTGAGCGACTTCCTAAATTTTTTTAATTAAGCTGATTTTTGATGAGAATTTAAAAACATGTGAACATATTTTGATGCAATATCAAAAAGTAAAAAAATATTTGTTTTTTTAGTCACCCTAATGTACTTGTATAAAATCTATGATTGTATCTAGACTTTAATTTTTCACTGTATGTGTCTAAATTTATAAAAAAAAAATTGTACTTTAGCAATACAGTAAAATTGTACAGTTTCATGAAAAAAAATTTTTATCACACCGGGATCGAAAGTTCACTTTCGGCTTCTATTTTGCAGGAAGAAAGTGCCACTTTCTGCCGCTGTTATAGTTTATTAGTTACAATGTTTTATTAATTGTAAATAAGTCGTTGTTAAGTAACGTGCAAAACTTTGACGTACGCGAAAAAAGGTTACATTTTAGGTTATTCTCATTTTTGGAGTCTGTGGTACTTTAAGATCTTGGGAATTCTGCAATCTCTGTGTAAAAGATGTTGAGTACACGAAAACGCAGTTTATTGTTACGATGAAAGACACAAAAAATTGTTACCCCCGTAGATTTGTAATTGGTCAAGAATTTTATATCACAGTAAAAAATTACATTTTACTAAGACCAACCGATATAGACACAAAGATTTTTTATTAACTACCATAAAGGAAAGTGTTTACTCCAAGTCATCGGAAAAAATAAAATAAGTGAAACACCTAAAATGATTGCTATCTATTTGCATCTAGAGAATCCTCAACATTTTACTGGTCATTATTTTCGTCGTACTGCTGCGACATTACTTGCCAATTCTGGAGCAATTTTGACTGCAATCAAACAACTTGTAGGATGGAGGTCAAGCACGATTGCGGAAATATATATAGAAAATTCTTTAGCAAACAAAACAAAAATTTAAAATCAAATTTTAATGTCAGAAGAACCATTACCTATCAAGTTCCATCTATCAAGTTCCATCTCCCCAGTCACACTGAATGGTAAACAGCTAACTCAAGCAGACGACACAAAGTATCTTGGAATGCACTTAGATAGGAGACTGACTTGGAGAAAGCACATATTTACAAAAAGAAAACAACTTGGTATAAAATTTCGACAAATGTACTGGATGATTGGAAGAAATTCACAGTTATCACTACAAAATAAACTCCTTTTGTACAAAACCATTCTGAAACCTGTCTGGACCTATGGCATCCAATTATGGGGAACAGCCAGCAATTCTAATCTTGCAATCCTACAGCGTTTTCAAAACAAAGTTTTAAGATCAATGGTTAATGCTCCGTGGTACGTTCCTAATAACCTAATCTGCAGCTAAGCATAATGAGCTTCCCAGGCCTGAAGCGAAACAAAACGTCTCAGTAACTGACTCAACAGACAAATCAATAACGATTGAAAACAATGAGCTCCCCTTACATAATATTTAAAAAGTGTAAAATAACACAATTAATTATTAACAACAATAAATAGAAAATTGTGAAAGAAAAAAGTTTAGTTAACTATTTAGTACTATTAATTGTTAATATTAACTGTAATTAATTGTTAAAATAATTCTTATTAAATAAAGTTTTAATTTGTTCAATTAATATGTACTTCTTAATAAACACATTCGATTGTGAATTAAGTAAACGTGTATTTTAGGTAATTTAATTATAAGAAACATTATTTTTAGACAATCATTTAAGGCGGATACCCTCAGACTCCTAACAGAGGCTTATCCCCTGGACTCCGAATGCGTTTTTAGACTTACAAACTAAACATAATGTATTAATTAATAATGAATTGATAAAACAATAATTCACATTAACCTAACCTAGAAATATTATATTTAATTACTTTAATTTCGACGGAACTTTCGATCCCGGTGTGATAAAAAATTGTATACTCACCATGGGACGTAAGTAATATACTATTTGATCCATCGTTATTCGAAAGCGAACTATCGTCAGACTAAAAAAAAACAACATAGCATAGTCCAAAATCGGACAAAGCCGTTTTTATATAAAAAAAGATAGTAGGGGTTATAATCTTTTCAAGCAGTTTCGAACAAAGTGTAAAATTTAATATATTGTAAACTTTTTAGCAGGCTACGCAACTTTACGTATATTTAAAATCGACAAACTCAATTGTTGAATTGTACTCTTCGTCAATGGCAAAATTTAATTTTTTAGTTCTTGAAATAACAAATAATTTAAAAATACAAAGTGTAATTATTAAAAGTAAAGCAAAATTAAAATACATCAAATTAAAAATAATCTAAACCAGGCGCCGGGGTAAACAAAGGTTACTACTAAAAATAATTAACAATTAAACTACAGTGTAAACTATATATATATATAAAGAAAAGGGAAGCTCGCAAGCCATCGTAAATGTAATTTATCGCCGCAACACAGGAAACACAACGAGAATTAGAGCAGCAGACCAAATAACAGAAGAAATACCCACCTCAAAAGGAATCAGACAGGGAGACAGCCTCAGCCCATTTCTCTTTAATCTTATTATGGATGAAATCATTAACAAGGTAAATACACTAGGACGGGGTATAAAATAAATAACAGGCCCATAAGCACCTTATGTTACGCGGATGATGCGGTGTTGATGGCGGAAACGGAGGAAGATCTACAAAGATTGCTACAAACTTTCTACCAGGCGGCTACATCTTTCAATATGCGGATCTCCACTACAAAAACGAAATGCATGACTTTCTCTAAAGAGCCATTAAGATGCAAGCCAGTCGTAAATGACGAGATTATAGAGCAGGTCATGACCTTTAAATACCTGGGAGCAGATATAGCCAGCAGTAATGACCCAGTAAAAGAGCTGAAAGGACAGATTAACAAAGCTTCCGTAGTGTCAGGATGTCTGAGAGACATCGTTTGGAACAACAAATATATGCACATCGATAGTAAAACACGTATATACAAAACATGCGTGAGACCAATTCTAACTTACGGCATAGAAACAAGGGCAGACACAAATAAAACAAAAAGTATGCTAAGAACAGCTGAAATGCGGACCCTAAGGATGATAGCAGGAAAGACGTTAAGGGATAGAGAAAGAAATGAAACAATCCGAAGAGAATGTAAAGTGGATGATATAGTTAGATGGGGAAGAAGCCGAAGGAGATACTGGAGAGAACATGTTGGAAGAATGAAAAACGACAGGATAGCATATACAGTGCAACACGGTACACCAGCAGGTCGACGTCCGTTAGGAAGACCACCGAAACGATGGAGGGACAGCTGGAACTCCACATCACAAGAAAACCAGAACTAAAATAGGCAACCCTGAAATAAACAGACCAGAAGGTCTAAAGGAAAGAAGAAGAAGAAGTAAACTATATAACGAAACTTCTAGAATCAGGTGTTTTCTTTCGTTATATGCAGATTTGAAAAAAGAATAGTGTAAGGACACAAATACACTTTAATTTTTATAACTGGGTATACAGCGCTCGTCAAAAGAGAATGGACATGCGAATTTAACATGGGAAGTTAAAGCTCTGAAAGTTAGAGGACCAATCTTACATGCTGCTTTTGGTCATCTATTTAAAGTTGAAACGATTTGGTCGGTGCTCGATTAACTCGCCCGAATAGTCCGGCAATATTGTTCGAATCCCAATAGAGTCTTCTTTTTTTCTAAACTTTTTTGATTATAAATTTTGTCAATAAATAAAAATACAATATTATCTTATTAAAGATACAATCGGTTCTTAAAAAATGGTAAGTATAACGACAATATAAAAATAAAATATTATAACTTTCAGATTATAATACAATATTTTATTATCATAATAAATTGGGCGTTCAATTTAATGTACGATTGGTCCTTTAACTTTCAGAGCTTTAACTTTCCATGTTAAATTTGCATGTCCAATTTTTTTTGACGAAGGCTGTACATCAATTTCTAAAATCTGTATTATTCTGTATATTCCGTTGTTTTGTCCTAACGGTTTTTACTAAGTCCATGCTTGGTTTGCATTTCGGTTTTTTGCGCCACCCTAAAGCCCATGTTTGGTTTGCATTTTTAGAGTGGATGAGCGCCATCTTTTGGTGGTATGTTGATAAATAGTTACTGTAATGTCCAGCTAACGCAAACTAGATATAGTTAGTTCTAACAAAAGAAACATATTATTTCCGTACCTAACGAGTTGTTACCTTTTGACATTCCACATTTTTAATTTTATTAATAAATAATTAACGAGCATAAATTAACAAGAAACAAGTATACTAGATACAACAAATTGGCGACGAGGATTAAAGTGTTACAATTCTGCAATGGACCCGGAACAATTTGCAAAATTAATGAAATCGCAAAAGGCGCTGATCGATGCATTGATGACTCGAGTGGACACAATACCTCAACAACAAGGACATCAATTAGTAAATACAGCAATACTTCCTAATTTCGACAATTTTGATAATAAAAAAGAATCATTACGAATGTATAAACAACGTTTTGAAAACTTTACCGAAATGAACAACATTACTGTAAATAAAAGATATTGTGCTAAATTACTGTGGGAACCTAGGGAGGAGGTTGTAACAACCACCCTCTCAGGGCAGTTAAAGAGTGACCAGAAGACGATAAAGACGTGAAGTGAACAAAGTGAATAGAATATTAAGATTTAGTGTAAAGCGGACTTAGTTTTATTAGTTATAGTTATTTTTAATCCTACAATTTGGGGGCTCATCCGGGATTTGAAAAAAAAACGTAATTAATAAATTAAGTAAAGATTAAAAAAAAATAAATAATACCACGAGGGCTAGCTAAAGACGGGGTACAGTTAGTTCTAACGGTAAACGACGCATCCGCTGGACAAAGGGACTGCACAGGCAAAGACGACAGCAGGTTCCAACAATAGAATTTAGAGAAGGACGGAAAAAAGCGAGGGTACCTAAAGAAAAGCGCGCCAAAGTTACGTTAAGAAATCCTATTTTAGTAGTGCAGCAGTGTTTTAATTTAAGTGATTATCAAAATGATTTCGTTAGGAGATATAAAACAAGTAGCCGAGTGTTTAAATGGATACCTCTGGGGCAGATGATCCGCAGGACGGCCGAGTTGTGGGAACCTAGGGAGGGAGGGTTGTAACAATCACGCTCTCAGGGCAGTTAAAGAGTGACCAGAAGACGATAAAGACGTGAAGTGAACAAAGTGAATAGAATATTAAGATTTAGTGTAAAGCGGATTTAGTTTTATTAGTTATAGTTATTTTTAATCCTACATTACTTCTCAATTCAATAGGCACAAAGAATTTCGATATCATTGCTGCTCTTGCTGCCCCGAAAGAACCAAAAGAACTAACATACGAAGCATTAATCAACTTATTAGAACAACACCTTGCTCCTAAGAAGAACATATTGGTTGCCCAAGATCAATTTTTATCTAAATACCAGAGTGAACATTAATCAATTCCAGAGTTTGTTGCTGCCTTAAAAACAGGAATGGGGGACTGAATTTACTTCACCATGCAACTGGAAAATTCCAATAGCAGATACTTTTTTGCGCGCTCAATTTATCCGGGGGTTAAAGGACAATAATATTTGTGAAAAACTTCTTCAATCAAAAGCCAAATTATTTAGTGAAATAGCTTCCGAAGCTATCGCACTCGAATCTTCAGAAACAGACTCGCAAGAATTGAGCCATAAACTTTCAACAACAAATCAATCCTATTTTTCTACCGCTATTCACACAGTAACAAATAAAAACGATAAACAGACAAAGAATCAGAATCAATCTCATCAACTTGATAACAAACACCGATCACAGCCTCGTGGGAATAACTTTCGTATCGATTATGCCAAACTTGGCATCGACAGTGTTGCCAGAATATTTTTCCAGAGACCACTAGTGTCGACTCTAAAACTACTAGAAAACTACTAGCGCTCACTCGAAGCTGAACTAATTCAAATAATGAAAAACAAAAAAAACTAAGAAAAGGAAAGCAAAAAAGTCAAAATATTGACTTGTTTTATTCTTAATAAAAAATAGATTTTAGTTTTACAAAACTAATAACAGAAATTATATTTTCTCTATAAATTATCTTTTAAATTAATAATTAAAATTGTTTTCTGCGTCCGATGAATTATCCATAATGTTGTCAGTTCCATGGTCTCTAGATCGGTAAACATCTTTGGTACCAATTTGCCTTATTATTTTGTCTGGTACATCGTACTCATTACAACATTTTCCAGCTAATGATAAGCCACCTCGCACCGTCAGAAGTGATCTTAACATTGGCAGGTCCATTTTATTACGCTTTTTATTTTTAATTATATTCATGTTGCTAAATAGCCTCTCAACGTCAGCATTGGAGTGAGGTAATATTAAAATTGACATAGCAAAAGAAGCTAGTTTTTTAAATCAAGATTGTCCTTGAGCATCCTTAAATTCCAAAACTTCATACCAAAACTTTTTAGTGTCTTTAGTTTCATTCCACTTTAATGTGTGAATTTGATACCATTGGTCATCTATTTGTCCTATATAATCTGGATTTTTATTGTGGAACAGAGACATTTACCTGGAAGATCTAAACTGTACAAAAAAATTAGAAATATTAATATAGATCCTGGAATTTCAACAACCCTTATAAAAAATATTTCAGAACAAATAATAAATAAATATTCAGCGCCCGTTGGAAAACTTTGTGTACTATTATTGGATGAAATTGCACTAAAAAAAGGACTACAATATGACAAAATAAACGATTGAATTGAAGGTTTTGAAGATTTAGGGGAAAATTCGAGACAACCATTCCATGCTTCACAAGCTTTAGTATTTATGCTTGCAGGATTGAAACAAAAATTTAAAATACTGTTGGGTTATCAACTTGTATCTAATAATATGAAAGGTGCTACTCTACAAGGGAAGGCTCTTTGACGTGTCTCGGATTTGGATGAAAATTTTACCAAATGTTCCACGAACTACTTATGAGTACATCTACAAAATATTTAGTCTTGAGTCGGGCGATTACGCGAGATACGGCATATTAACTTGCGAAACAAACTTAGTGATTGAATCACTTATGGTCAAAAAACTTTTGATTTTTTTAATTTGGGTGTCGGGTTCTTTCGAGGATACAAAGGAGTGATTCGTGAAAACAACGACAAGATGATGCAGGAGAGAATTGAAGACGTCCATTTGTTCTCACGAAAGTTCATCCTCAACGCACAGTCCTTTTTCTTCAATCAGGTGAAGGCCGAGATGTACAAGGACATGATCATGTATGCCTGGCATAAGGCCGGCTACTACGTAGAACAGAGTTCATGGTGACCGGGAAGATTCGTGAACCTGAGGGAGCACATTTTTGACCCTTCAAAGTGTATGATGCCCTGTTCGACTGGTGGCGGCAAATTCTATGCCCACTGTTCGTACAAAGAATGTCACGCTTTCTGCTTCAAGCGCTCCCATTAAAACGTTCACCTCCATTCTAATCCGTGAATTCTCCCATTAAAACTCTCAAAAACATAATCGCTGTTTTAATTAATTTACTCGAGTAATCGACCGATTCATGGCTAAATATTCCCTGGCTACCCAGTAAACGAAAACGAATTGAAAAGAATTGAAATATTCGTGTTTCAATTCGATCTATCCCGCATTTCGAATTGAAACTAAAATAAATGAATACCATTTAATGCTTTTCAATTCTTCAATTCGCCGCAGTTCTCTTCAATACGACAACTTTCAATTCGATGCAATTTGTTGCAATTAGTTCCTATACAACTCTAGCGGTAATTTGTTGAAATACTTTAAAAATCAATACGTTTTAATTCTGCTGAATGCAAAAACAGGTGATGTTTAACGGTCAATTCTTTTCAGTCCGATTGAATTCGTAGGAAGGCGTAGATACACAACTTTTTCAATATGTTTCAATGGGAAGCATTACGTCAATTCTTTTCTATTCCTATTTGAATTTTTATTTGTTTTACAAGTAAATTATTTTATACTAACTTTTTTTAAATTCCTTCTTGTTTAATGAAATTTTGAATACCAATTAAATCGTTTTAAATTCTTATAATTTTTTTAGAAATGCATCAATTTGTATTTAAGTAAATGACAACAAAATGATACTCATGTATTATATTTATTAAATCTAAAATACAAAAAAGCATCCGCAAGATTACAAAGGTACATGTTTTTTAATTCTTAAAAATTTGTAAAAGAATTGGCTAGTTTCGACTAGAATTTTTTCCTTATTTCCTTGAAGTGTCACAAGGACCTCATCAGGTGAAAATACGGTTAACCTCATTCGGGCAATCCTCATAGATTCCACATAAGGATCACATAAGGAAGACCCGAATATAAAAAAAATTACTTGTCATCGGGTTCTCCTGATCATGTCCATTTAGGGAACTTCTCAGAATTGCCGTGCTTAAAAAAAGAATATTTCTGGACAGGTTATCCTGACGGATTCCCTATGAGGATTGGATCAGGATGACCATAAAGAGCATCAATTTATTGTTCATCAGGCTTTCCTGATTGTGACCATCTAGGGAACCTCTCAGGATTACCTAACTAGAAAAATAACTCTTTCTCATCAGATTATCCTGACGTATTCCATATGAGGATTGGATCAGGATGACCATGTAAGGCAATCCTGATCAGGATCATGTAAAGAAATCTTGATAGGGACCATGTACGGTAATCCTGGTCAGGACCACGTAAGGCAATCGTGATCAAAACCACCCGGGAGAATTTTTTTTTATATAATCATATATATTCATATATAATCATGTATAACTTTATATAATTTTATATAATTATATAAAACTATATAAAATTATATTAGATTGAAATCGTAATCGAACTAGAAACGATTGGACATTGTTTTTTCATAAATGAAAAAGCTTTTTCAAACAAAAAATTCAAAAAATTATTTAAAAAAAATTTTTAAATTAAAAAAAATATTATTTTTTTTTCATTAATTTACATCTTTTTTGCAATAGAAATGTTTATTTTCCATTTTAATTATGATTATAAATTTTTTAGCGACAAGAAACGTGACCATTTAATTCTTTTCAAAAGTTTGATTGTGTAAAACAATAGGAAAGGTTTGGTAGATCGAATTGTAACTTCACAGAATTTTTTAGGGTATATTCAGCTATAAAAGTCATGCTCAACATTTGTCATTTCATAAATATTTGTTACTGAGCAGTTAATTTTCTAAAAATCCAAAAATACTCTTTTTTCATGTGTTTTCAAATTGATGTTAAAGATTGAATGAAAAAATTTTCCTAAAGGTCATAGCAGTTTCCTAAAGGGCGTTTATTCCAGTTTCCAAAACTTTTTTGCAATTTCCCATACGACTATTGGTTACTGATATATCAATGATGGAATACAAAAGATGATTTTCTATTTAACATCCTGTATCTCGGTAAAAAAAAATTGTATCAAGGTTTTAAAAAAATAAACTTGCAGCTGAATAAACAGGCTATCTGTTAAATATATAATGGTTTAGCTGAAAAAAAATTGTAAGTCAGTGGGGACTCAACGAAAAAGAGAAAAATTTGCAAAATTTTTCTTGCGCGCCATTGCTTATGATTGCATGATAACAGTGACTCCTAAAAATTTTTTAATAAAAGATCTGAAAACTAGAATCTTGGAGCTTCAAAATGATTTTTTTAAATTTCAGATACGATCATTTTTCACTGAAATACAGCCTGTTAAAAAACACCATAAAATATCGGAAATTTTTTTGACCCTTCAATTTTTCCCCTAGTGTGTTGTTTTCTTTGCCAAATATCCGGCAAAGTATTCAATAGCACATAACTCCATTGAACTAATTTCTGAACTTGATGAGTCGGGAGACGATTCACTACCATGACCCGAAACATTTGTTTTCAACATCGAATATGTAGAAATCAACGATGTGGAAGGTCCTTCTTCACATTGATTTAAAATTTGGAAATCTTTTCCTGCGGAGGACAATATGTCTAAATGTCTTTCTTCGTCGGCTTGGCAATTGCTTAAATCCGATGGTTTTAAAATCTGTTTACGGCAACAGAGCGAAATGTTGTCCGAAACACGCGTGTTGTAGGGTTTTTGTCATATCCTCCTTTCTGTCTAAATATCGAAAATAAATTTTCTAAAAAATCTTGATTCAGCTTTCTACTAATAATGAAGCAGTCTTTATTTGTTTTTTTCAGTTCTTTATACAAAAAAATGATACTTGTAATTGACCATGCGAGACCCGAAAAGCATGGTACAATTTTGAGTCGACGATTTGTAATTTTTCTTAAAGTATCAATTTTATTTAATGAATTTTCTAAAGTTTGTAATACAAGTGGATTTGTGTTAGATATTGCGCAACTATAAGGGTTTTTTGTATATAAATTATAGCTATTTAAGCAGTCAAATAGTGAGTTCATGTAATGAATAAAATCGGCAGTGTCTTTAGCTATTCCGGATTTCAGTTGCCCTGTAGCAACTGCAGTTTTAATTCCTGCCGAAACAGAGTGACTTAGGATCTGCAATGCTAATCGACAATTCATTTTGCGAAAATTTCCGGGATTTAAATGTTCCTCGGTTAATCGAGGCATTACTAATGCTGTGTTACTTTTTTGATCTACTTCAAAAGCTTTTCTGATATCATTAAACGATACCTGTTTATTTTCATACATAAAATCATTGTTCAACCAATTGTTTCGTATGTTTTTAAAAAGATGAGGAACATCATACAAACAAAAAATTTTTTGGTTATTAAAAAGAATAAATGGTTTTTTTCTATTTACACCAAGATTCCTGAAAGCAGCCTGATTATTTGACTCTTGATCACAACCAAATGCATAGGGCTTAAGATTGGAATCTACACATTTTTGTAATATCTCCATCAAAATTTGTTTTATCTTGATACCTTGAACCCTTTGGAACGATATATAATAGCATAAAGGTATTTTCCAGTTGGAAAAAAGGGCTCTGGCCGAGAACACTAACGCTTGAGTAGCTATAACTTTTTTACGTCCATGAACGCCTAAATCTTGATAGCCTTCGATAAAATCATAATTTTTGTTATATTCTAAAAATTTCTTTATTTTCATTTCATCAAAAGCTATCACACAATTTTTTTCTTGGTCATCCATATTTTCTATGTTCATTTTTATTTTCATAAAATGATTTTCATTTAAACCAGGTAAGCATTTTGACCTGCCGAGCCAATTGCGTACCGTACTTTCGGCAGGCAATATAATTCCCTGGTGCCTTAAAAACTTATATCCAGTAGGAGATTTAAGATAAAATGAAAGTGCCAGTTGTTTTTCATCTTTTCGCCATTCTCGTTTCTTCTGAAGTAATTGCAATTTTACAAATGTTTTAGATGTTGCTGACGGATATTGAAGACGTTCTATGTCTAACTTAGCAAAATTAAATTTTATTTTAGTTTTATTAGATTTTTTTAATTTGGTGATTGTAGATCGTTTAGTTTTTAAATTGTTTCGTTGGCGTTGAATAATTCGCAACATGCGTCGCTTCCGAGAAGTTGTTTCGGAATCATCTAAGTGTAAGTGTATTTTAGTAGATATTGTTTGGGTTGAAATGTGTGTCGTAAGAGGCATATTGGATACATTTTCTAGATAACGTTTTGACCGTGGAGTCGTTGTTGGTGAACGTGTTTTTTGTTGGGGCGAAGGTATTTTACCATGTGACGGAGATGGGCCAAGGTCTGCTTCTATTACATCCAAAGATTTCTTATTGGCTTTTTGGTACATTTTTGTTGGCGTTAGCACTTTGAATAAGTCTTCTTTAAATGGTTTAGGAATAGCGGTTTTTGATAATTTTATTAATGCGTGCATTGGTACTCATGTCTTCGTCTTTTTACACCATTTCCAAAAAATGTTTTCTTCTTTGCCTACACGTCTTTGCTATATGCCCTTTTTTCCCGCAATTATAACACTTTGCTTCTCTGAATCCCACTTATGACCAGTCTCGCCACAAGAAAAACACTTTGGAAAGTCCTTAACCTGGTTATGTTCTTCTCTTTTTGACACCATTTGCTTCTTGTTACTTATCTTATAACATATTTCTTCCTTTACTTGAAGATTTGCCTGTCTAGAATTTTGTATCGCTTGTTCTTTTCTTATTGCTATGTTATATATATCCTCCAATCCTGTTACTGTCGGGTCCACTTCACTTGGTCGATCGTACACTGCGCTATCTTTCAAACCCATCACAAACTTGTCTTTGAGGAAATCGTTCAAATAACAACCAAATTTGCAATGCACTGACAGTTTCTTTATTCGCGCATACCATTCCACTACATTTTCTTCTACTTCTTGTTTTGCCATATGAAACCTCGAACGTACGTTAAAAATCGAATCTTGGATGCAGAAGTGTGACTCTAGTATCTTACATAATTCCTCTAATGTTTGTGTTTCAGGAACCTTGGGCTGCATAAATTGCTTAAAGTTTCGTATACTTCCGAATCAACTGTAGTTAACAAAATTGCAATTTTCTTTGTGTCATTTACATCATTTGCAATAAAATATTGCGATAGTTTCGCTTTGAATGTCAAGAAATTATCTCCTTGTTTAAATTCTGGCAATTTCCCCAATAAAGCCGTGTATTGCACAACTTGTTCAGCCATTTTCAATCTTCCAATTTTCCTCGTCGCCAATTGATATGTATCCGATTTGCGCCGCAGTAATATTCAATTATTGGAATAATAATGATTTAATCAATTAACTCTTTTGCAATCTTACAGAACACTTTTTACACTCCGTAAAACCAAAAGTCTATTTATTTTGAAAGTATAAACAAGAACAAAAATATAAATATCATAATGTTTCTACCCACTGAAAAACAAATTAAAAGTACAGCCTATTTTTAAATATTACACTTGCGGCTTCCAGATCGTCTCCTAAAAGCGCTGCACAAAGTTCTCATGGGATTGACAATCGATGTTATGTATAATCAAAGATTTGGTGAAATTTTCATCCAAATCGAAGACACCCGTCAAAGCGCCTTCCCTTGTTAGTCACAATACTAAAAAACATCTTTCACATCCTCCAAGCAAAAAATATTGATGTAGTAGCTATGGTATGTGACCAATCATCAACCAATAGAGCAGCTATAAAAAAGCTAGGAGTATCGAAAGGCAAACCATGTTGTGTTTTTGGCGAAAAAGTGGTATATTGTATTTACGATTTTCCTCATCTAATAAAGAGCATCGGAAACCAATTGATGGTCCATGATTTTATTTTAAATGAAAAAAAAAACATATCTTAAAGGAGTAGGACAGGGATGTGTGTTATCCCCGCTTTTGTTCAATACATACTCTGAAACTATATTTTCAGCGAAGCACTGGCAAACAGAACAGAAGGCATAAAAGTAAATGGAGTATTGATAAATAATTTGAGGTACGCCGACGACGCAGTGCTTTTAGCACAAAGCGAAGAAGATCTACAGCAAATAACTAGTTATGTATATAGTGCAAGTAAGAAGTATGGACTAACAACCATCAATAAGAAAAAAACAAAGATCATGGTTATTAGTAAAAACCAACACATCCAAACAAATATTTCAAAAGGAAATGAACAGCTGGAACAAGTAACAAAATACAAATATCTGGGTTGTTTACTAAACGAAAACTGGAACCATAGCGTAGAAATTAAAGGCAGAGTCGACCAAGCAAGAACTGCCTTCACAAAAATGAAGAAACTTATATGCTTCAGAGATTTTGATTTACAACTACGCAAGAGAATAGTACGATGCTACGTCTTCCCCGCCCGTCTGTACGGAGCAGAGGCATGGACATTGACACAAACTTCTGCTGTTATATAGGTTCGCTTCCGCATCTTTTTCCAGAAGAGACCCGTCTCGTCACAATTAAAAACTTGTTGCGGCAGGTAACCCTCAGAATCTACGAGCTTCTTAAAGTCGGCGATGAAGTTCTTTGCTGCCTTTGTGTCGGAGCTTGCTGCTTCACCGTGCCTCACAACGCTGTGGATGCCTGTTCTTCTCTTAAACCACCCACAACTTGTCTGAAATTGAACTTCTTCTCCGGCCGTTGATGATCCAGGCGTCTTCTTAACGAGGTCGGCGAAAATCACTTTTGCCTTGTCACAAATTATGCTTTCGTTAATAGTGTCGCCTTGCAATTGTTTTTCGTTTATCCATATAAGCAGCAACCTTTCAACATCGTCGAGAATACGTAACCTTTGCGTAGATATTCTTGTTATTCCCTTTGAAGCATCAACCTCCTTAATCTTGTCTTTGTTCTTGAGGATAGTACAAATGGTTGATGTAGACCGATTGTATGTTCGTGCTAAATCAGCCACGCTCACACTTCGTTTTCGCTTTTCAATGAGTTCATGTTTAAAGTTATTTTTAGTCTCTTATACAATCTGCTCTCTTGCGGCTTTTTTTTCGGGGACATTTTTACAAGGGTTATTAATTTTTGCAAAAAAAAATCGCAAATGTCTGAACACAAGTTTGGAAAAATGTGTGATCACACGCGACATTAAGATACTACCGCAAAGAGTAGCAATGGCATGAAAAGTTCCGTCGCACAATTCGGGGATTCCCCTACCCACATTACTCGTTATGCGAAACGTCGCTCGTTAAGCAAGTATTTTTTACAATTTATATCGCTCGTTATGCGAGGTGTTCGTTATGCGAGGTTTCACTGTAATTTTATTAAGGTTGAGAGGCCAAAAGCTAGGGATATTAGGCTGATTTTCAAACGCGTTTTTAACAATGTTCCCATTATCCGATAAGAAAAATTATTTCACTAATCCACTTGATTTTTGAAGTTCTTTCATAAAAATTTAGTCACTAATTTTTCCATTAACATTTTGTCTAATTGGGCAGTTTTCTGATCAAACCGGCTTTCGTTCTTTGTTTCTTTTTCAATTTTTTGGGAATCAATTTTTTCATTGTGTCTTATAATACACTACTGGCCATATTAAATGGAACACACAAAATAAGTATGATATAATAAATATACGTTGAAAACTTTCTTCTATATGTATTTTATAAATAATTATCAATTGGGTTTTAAAAAATCATAAGTAAAACGCAACTAATAATAATGTTTTTTAAATTTATTACATAAAATGGTGTATTTGCGTTGGACAAATTTAATGGAACAAGTATAGATAGCAGAATTAATCACTAAATAATTTGACAATTGGGTGAAAATCAGACGTGTTTAGCTAACCCGAAACGTCTTTTTATTTACATGTGAATTTATTTATATTAATTATGCATCCTAAACAACTTATTAAAATTGTAAAAGACCTTTATGATCGACATCTGAATTACAGAAAAGTGTCAGAAATTAGTGGTGTATCGTTATCAACAGTGCATAGATTTATCAACAAGGATGAATCTAAGGTGAAAAAAGACTCCTAGACCAAAGCCTAAGCTCACTCAACGAGATGAACGACAGATTCAACGAGTTGTGCACAATTGCAGCGATGAGTTAAGGCGATGTACCAGTCGTGTATTCAAAATAAAGCTTATTTAAATCATGTCTCAACTAGGACAATTAAAAGGAAGCTTAATATATTCAATTTTAAATACAAAACCTTAACCAAACAGATTCAACGCACGCAAGGACATAAGTTAAAGCGATATAAGGCTTGTCGCACCTGGATTCAAGTTTGCATTGATTGGAAAACTGTTATATTCATCGATGAAAAGCGATTTTCCCTAGATGGTCCTGATAATTGGTCGACGTATGTTGATCCTGATTGCAAAAATGTGAGAGATAGAGTTTGATGTGGGGGAGGCGGATACATGATCTGGGGCATGATGAGTTCAACCGGACTATTTTGGATTAAATTTTTGAAAGACAAAGTTAATTCTACTCAATACATTGATGTTCTCAAGGAAGCCAAGGCTATTCTCGATAAACAATTTGGTGATGAAAATTATGTATTTCAACAAAATAATTGCTCAATTCATAAATCTCGACAAACAACAACATGGCTAAAAAATTCCAATATTGAAGTCTTAGAGTGGCCCGCGAAGAGTCCCGATTTAAATATTATTGAGAACATGTGGTCACACTAAAGTCAGAAAGTGTATGCTACAAAAGTTAGGTTTAATTCAAAAAATAAATTAAAATTTGCTATTGAAAAGGCAGTATCTGAAATAAATCATACAGGGTCAGAATATATTGATACTGTGTAGGGGGAAAGTGGCATGAAACAGCCAAGTTTTGAAACAGCCATTATCAATTACGCGGTAGTTTTCATACGAATCGTTTATGTATTATTATTGTAAGATAGCAACACTAGCCAGATATCCCCCACAAAAATTTGACCGTTCACCGTCAATAAACGGCGCCGATACGACGTATTGAAGATTTTGTCGTCAAAAAGTAAGGTTTTGAGTTCAGTTTATTTGTTTTCTAACGCCTATACGTACAAAACTAATAATAATATGATTACACTATAATTTTATAGATATATTAGGCCTTCTAATAACGTATATATTTTGTAGACTAATCTTTGATTTCATAGTAATTTTCGAGATTTTGTTTCTTGAGAGAATATGTTTTGAAATAGCCGGACTGCAGTGTAATGAAACAGCCACCTTTTAATTCCATAAAATGCAATAATAATTGTAGTAACAGCAATCAAGAGTGGTACCGATGCAAAATTGTAATGATTGGGCATATAAATCCTGTGGCATAAAAGGAAATTGCATTATTTTTGCTAAAACGTTTTAAGTTTTTGCAATGATTGATCTCAAACGTCAAATTTTTTGACAGTTTCTTAGATTTATGTAAGTAAATATTTTATCGAGAGTTTGCGTTATTTAAAACGTTTTATAATTATATAAGATCTAAAATTATAGCTTAAGATTATTATTAAATAATATCTTCGTTAATGTGCAGTTTTAATCTTGTAATAAGAACATGGCTTTTTCAAAAATTGGGTTGGCTGTTTCAATACCTATAGGTTATGAAAAAGCCAAATTTTATTTTTTTTATAAATGATTAGAAGTCGAAAAATATCGTTAATTTTGAAAAATGTTTTATGACATTACGTACATAAATGCATGAACAATTACAGATTTAAAAAAAAAATTGATTTATTTATGTCCTTCTATATTATTTATCCCTTTTTTTAAAACTGGCTGTTTCATGCCACTTTCCCCCTATATGTCTATTAACAAACGTCTACTTGACTGTTTTGAACGAAAAGGAGGTTTCATCAATTATTAAATAATAATGGTAGTGTAAAAATGTATTAAAAATAGGTTGTTCCAAAAAAATTGTCCACCTAAATTACATTAATTTCATCAATTTAAATTTAATTACTTATGTTAAATATTTGAAGATGTTGTATTTTGAATAACATAATATACGAATATTATATACCAAGTTTGGCCGGAATCTATTCATTAGTTTTTGAATTATAACATGTTCCATTTTATTTGGCCAGCAGTGTATGTCCCAGGTACCCAGTTTCTTTATCTTGATTCTTTCCATTAATTCAAGATTTTTACTCATTCTATCTAAAACGCTCTTGTTGGTAACATGTTCTACCCATGAAGTCCTCAGTATTCGTCGATATATCCACATCTCGAAGGCTTGTAACTCTTTGCTAGATGTGTCCTTTAGCGTTTACGACTCCATTCCATAAAGAAGCATAGAGAACACATAACATCTTACCAAACGCATCTTCATTTCTCTATTAAGGTGATGTTGTTTTAATATAGGTTCTAAATATTTTGTTGAACACTGCTCTAGCTTTCCCGATACGGCATTTGATTTCCACTAAATGACCACACTGTTCATTAACTGTAATGCCTAGGTCTGTGTATTTTTGTACTTGTTCTATTCTGCTTATTTGTATTATTAATTTTAATTATTTTACTGATAACCATGCATTTTGTCTTTTTTTTGTTTAGTTTAAGACCGTATCGGTCGCTAGCGGTTGTCACTCTGTTCATTATATGTTGTAGATCCTCAAGGCTGTCTGTAAGTATTACAGTGTCTTCTGCATAACGGATGTTATTTATACGTTCCCCATTAATCAATATTCCTTCCTTACCTACTTCTATTGCTGTATGAAACATCTTTTCCGAGTACACCCATATACCTCGCTTTACGGCCTAGATACGTTCCACGAAACTTGGCCGCAAAGCGAAAAGCCGTATAAGGAATCAATTATTGCGCTTGCGCAAGATTAGCAAAATGTAGATAAATCGACATCGAATAAAGTTTTTTTTGCCGTTATAGCGAAACATTTTAGGCCGTAAATCGAAAAAGTGCCTTAATTGAAGAGGGCCGTTATAGCAAATGCCGTATAAAGAGCGGCCGTATAGCGACGTGTTGTTGTATAAGCGGCCGTTCAAGTATTATGTAACACAATTTTTTGACCCCCTCCCCCATGTAACGCGCTCTAACAGTTTTCTCCCCCCCCCCGTCCAAAAAACCGTTACGTAACAACGAAGTGATCATTTTCACCTAAAAGTCACATTTATGTTGCACAAAGTATCGGAAAGTCGCTAAAATACCTTTGTTATTGTTTTAATCACATTTGCGGTAATAATAAATAAAACAACATATTTCTAACTGGCAATACATGCGTATGTTGTTTATTTTATTTATTCATATTTTTAAAATAAATAATCACACATAATGTAATAAACATTTGCTTAAGTTTAGAATAGGTTAAAATGGGCTAAAATTTGTCCTAATAAACTTTTACTACTAATCTTACATTTAATGACGCCGTATTCTTGACTTAGCCCTGTCCTTACATACATTTTTGGCTTCATCCATCATTGCTCCCCGTAAAACATAAACGAAAAGGGTTGTCAACTTGGGAAATTTTAATTCTCTAGCTTTTTATTTAAATAAAAAAAACAATGTTACGTAACGTGCTTGTCGAACCGCCCTTCCACCCCTGTAACGCATCGTAACGTTTTACAACCCCCCCCCCCCAATTGCATTACGTAATACTTGAACGCCCCCTAAATTAAACAGTATTGGCGATAATACGCAACCCTGACGTACTCCTTTTTGTATTAAAATCTTTTTCGACTTTTCCTCTTCTACCGCTATGTCGGCGGATCGATTCCAATATAAGTTTTTTATAATCCTGATGTCCATATTATATAGTCCAATTCTTTTTAGAATTGCGATACTCTTTTCATGCTTCACTGTGTCGAATGCCTTCTGGTAGTCTATGAAACATATGAATACTTCCTGATTAACGTCTCGGCATCTCCGAAGAGATTCTAGATGAAGGTTCGAACATTCATTCTGTGGAACATTTTTTCGGTAGTTTCCTTAAAATTTGAGTTATAATGACGCGCGTGAGGCAGATAATTAACATGGAGTTGCCGGGTAGCGAGGCGTCTTAAATGAGAAAAAGCTTGCGATCCCAGTTATCCAAGTTTCACTATACTTACACATGTAGGTACATAAATTTACAATAGACGAATAAAGTATAAAAAATGTAGGTATTTGGGAATGAATAATTAAACAAAAAACTAAAGTTAATTATTGTCGTTTGGTTGTGCATGATTGAGGAATAATTCAATAAATAAGCGGGTATACCCGACCTTTGCCTATTTCTAAAAAATACTTTTGTTAATTATGTACCATAATTTTAAAATATGTAAAAACTTAATTTATATTCTAAGATTACAACAATGTATTAAAAAGTATTGTTTGCAAATTCAAATTTTATGTAAATAATCCGCTGATATAAATACAACATTTTGTAAATTAAAAATTAGTTTTCGTTTTATAATGGCTCTCTTAAACGAATATGAATATTTACAATATCTAAATGCCGGAACTATTTTGGCTAACGCCGATCCTGGAGAAGAAGTGGTAATTACAGGTATTTAACTATATTATCTTTTAAATTAAAATAGCTGTATACAACTAATAATATTTTTGCATAGGTGTATCGGGACGCTTTCCCGAATCCGACAATGTATACCAATTCAGAGATAATCTGGCTAATAAGAAATCGATGTTGACTTCGGACAATAGACGCTGGAGACATGTCAATCCTGAAATTCCACATAAAATTGGAAAAATCAATCACATTGAAAAATTTGATACGGGATTTTTTGGTAAGTTTAGAAAGTTATTTAAGTAAGTATTTGAACTAACGTAAACATTCAGAATTAAGGTACCCCAATTATCACGCATTCGATTATTGTGTTTTCGATTAATCGCGATTTGTATTTTGATACCAACTTTCGATTATTGCGTTCCTAATTCGAATTATCACAGTTTTATCATGCAGTCCAGATGCATTTACGGGAAAAATTATAGTAAACATTAGCGCTTCCGCTTAGAAGTAAATCTCAGAAGCTTTTATTAGCCAATTTGTATCTGCTCAACTAAATGTTACACTGGGCTCTCAGTAGTACCAAAATGAGGAAGCACCAAATATACTTTCTTTTAAAAAAAATAATGAAATTTTTAGAATTTCTGAACTGTTAAAAGATGACATCATGAATAGCGATCCTAATATCGAGCAATCGATAAAAGTGCGACGTAGTCCATTGAAATGTTACAATTTTTAGGTCTTACCTTGCGTTTCTCAGAGGACGCAATTTTATTGTTGGGATGTGTAGGGAGGGTCACTAGAAGCTTAACTCCAAGTTTGTGGGGTTGCAACCCTTGTCCCGCGGCCGCCATATTAGAAAACGGGTGCAAACTCCTTTTTTGCTATATCTCAGAAACTATCAATCTCCCAGGAAATTTGTAAAAACATAATTTGTGGCAAATCGAATTGTCTACAATTTTGTTTATATAACTTTTTACCATAAAATGAAAATTAAAAAAGTTATTAACAAAAATAAGAGAAAATTTCTCAACAAATTCTCTTTTTTTGCTGTATAACTTTTTATTTTATTATTTTACAATAAAATGACCTCATACCAATCTTGTAGATGGTCTTTTAACAAACATTTTTAGCTATAATTTTTTAATTTTATGCATTTATGGCGGTTTTCGAGCGCTTCAAAGTAGACCGGATTTTTACTACTCGTAACAATCGCGTGAAAACGAAACGTTAGCCTCACTTTTATATAAACTTTTTTAGACAATGCGTTTGACATTTATTGAAACATTCCTATGTTATTACTTTCTTATTATTGACCCTTTTCCCCACCACCTATGAGGTAGAGTCTGGAGGCGCATTTTTCGTACGTGGTATCCCCAGTAGGCCTATTCCACGGAAAACTTCTAGGCGAGAAAATGTTGGGCATAATTATATATGTTAATAGTTATTTTCAGCTATTCTTTTCTAATTTTTTTGGATGGTCCAGGCTGCGGTTCAGGATCAAATTCAGTATCAAAAATGAAGTTTCGGGGAATGACGGATGTTGAAATTGGAGTCATCGTTGGTAATTCATCTTCGAATTCATGTTCTTCCATTAATTTAGACATTTCCATCACGTTGCTGCAGGTTTCTCCAGAACAATTAAGGCACACTACAGAGCATTTCAGACCTGCTTTTCTGCAACCGCACATGCTTCCACAATTTCCTTTGCATCTGCAGAAAATCAATTTCATTAGATCGGGGTGCTGGAGGCTTGGAAGTTTGGATTGGCATCAAAATGTTTCCATGCTTTTTCCAGCCCCAATCTTCAGGATCACAGTGTTTTCCGAGCCACGACTGGACCTGGTGATACACTCGGAGACTGTGGAAACAGGCTGCATCTTGTGTTGGAGGAAGCGATGATAGACTGAATGTATTTTGGTCACTGTCTTGGCGAATCGTTTATATCTCATTACATCTCAGTTGTCCAGAGTATCCTCTTTATTTCCACCGTATAAAGCTACGAAAAACGTTCGCCAATGACAGTGAGTAAAGATGGATCGACTTTGTCACTGAGAAATAGCGCTGTACCGCTAGCTAACTCAAGATGTTTCTCCATTATTTTTATGAATTTTAGTTTGCCTATGTTATAGGCTGCTGATGTTGTGTCACATCCTGAGAAAGCATGGAGAAACAGCAAATTCTCAGCAATGACATCTCCATATATAAAACCTGAAGGGCTATATAACTTCAGAAACAGTTTGTAAAAATTGTTCATTGTCCACATCGTTTTTGGATTTCGCTCTAGCAAGCAAAGCTTTTACTCCTTTAGCTTTCACAGTTTTTACTTTAATGTCCCCAAAAATTTTTTTACAAATGAAACAATCACTCATGATGCACACTTAAAGAAAGTCAAAATGCTTATCACTGAATTAAAAATTCTGCCCACAAAACTCTTAATTGTACCTATGAAATTGAAAATACTATTCACAATATTGAACACGTCTATACGTGTATAAACATGTAGCACAACTGATAAAATAAATAGAGGACGACGAAACAGCTGAAGTTTTCTGGTAAGAAAAGGATCAATAATAAATAAGTATTAACATAGGATTGTTGCAAGAAATGTCAAAAGCATTATATTAAAAAAAAAATTATCTAAAGGTAAGGCTGACGTTTCGTTTTCACGGGATTCTTACGAGTAGTAAAAATCCGGTCTAATTTGGAGCGCTCGAAAACCGCCATAAATGCATAAAATTAAAAAATTATAGCTAAAAATGTTTGTTAAAAGACCATCTACAAGATTGGTTTGAGGTCATTTTATTGTAAAATAATAAAATAAAAGTTATAGAGCAAAAAGAAAATTTGTTGAGAAATTTTCTCTTATTTTTGTTAATAACTTTTTAATTTTCATTTAATGATAAAAGTTATATAAACAAAATTGTAGACAATTCGATTTGCCACAAATTATGTCTTTACAAATTTCCTGGGAGATTGATAGTTTCTGAGATATAGCAAAAAGGAGTTTGCACCTTTTCTAATATGGCGGCGGGACAAGGGTTGCAACCCCACAAACTTGGAGTTAAGCTTCTAGTGACCCTCCCTACACATCCCAACAATAAAATTGCGTCCTCTGAGAAACGCAAGGTATAATGTAACTTTTGAATGGACTAACGGGAAATTTTACACAAAGCAAAAACAAAATAAGTATCAACAGGGAATACTACACAAATATATTTTTAAAAAAGATTAATTATAATTACTTAGGTATGTTGTGTGGTCTAAATATTTAAAAAGTTACTTTCTTTAAATTTATTTTTTACATGGCACGTATGTATTTTAAAAATGTTTTGGCAGCAATCACTTATTTTACATGCTTTAGTTATCCCGATTAGCGCGTATTTGATTATCGCGGTACTTTTTGTAGCAACAATAACCGTCGATAATCGAGGTATTACTGTGGTTCACACGTAAATGCCCTTTTCTTAGGAATTTGATGAAATCGAAATATGATATAAAGCTAAGTGTCATTTATTTTATAAAAAAAGTAAAATATTTTGACAACACTGAATTTCAAATATTTTATTATATTTATTACATAAACAAAAGTTTTTGATAATGATATTTTTATATCAGTATTTTCTATAAAATTTTAGCATAATTATTCAATTGAAAACTTAAGTAACATCTATGTATTTAAAAAAAAATTGTGACAGAAGTATAAGGAGCAGCTATCCAAAATGTTTTAGTTTAATTTAATTTAATTTTAGTACCTTCTTTATACATAACATAAATTAACGATCATAAAAACGTTTTTTGAACATAATATGTACAGTAATAGTCTGAAGCTACGCGTAAGGTGAGACCGGCCAAAGACCGCGAAACTTGAATTTGCATAGGCTGAGGTGAAATTTTGCATACAGATACATGTGAATTAGACTCAATCACGATCAAAAACTCATGAAAAACGCTGATATTAAAGATTTAAGTTTCTGTGTTATACCGGGTGTTTCATTTAAGGTGCCACAAGTTAAGATAACGAGGTTGACATAATTTCTCGATTAAACCGGAAGTACTATAAAATTTGTATTTATGACAAGTGCATAGATTATATAAATTAAATAAACTTTTGTACTTGTATTTTTTTTATTTTTATTACTTTAGGAGTTAGAAGCTCTTGGCACTTTAAACAAAACACCCGGTATACAGGGTGTAACCGATTAAGTGTCAGAGCCAAAAAGAGATAGTGGGGATGAATTCTTAAAAGAATTTCTATTGTTTAAATTTCTATTTTCATTTGTTGAAAAAAGTTATAGTAAAATCAAAACTGAATCCATTTTTTAATACCGCAGATTTTTTAACCTAGAAAACAACCGACAGCCTCAAACGATAAACATTTCATGTTATTTTACAACATAAAATAAATTGTTCATAAATTATTATTAATTAATAAATAAACGATCTTGAGTTAAAATATCGAGTTCCACTATTTAATAGATTAAACCCTTTTTTTTTAAAAAACAAACTTCCGATGCTTTACTTAATCAGACTTTTCTTTAGAAACATCTACTTTAAATTCTAATTTAACACTTTGAACACTTTTAGGAAAATAATATCATTTGCGTGATATATTTCGCACATGATGCAAACAAATCTTATAGTCTAGTACTAACTAATAAAACCGACAACACTTAAATTTTTTTCGATGTTTTTTTTCCATACATTTGAAAATAGCGAAGAGAAATTGGGACACCCTGTATATGTAGGAACCTATTTTTATATGTACAGAGTTTTATTTTAAATTACTCTTTCCTTATAATCATAAGCAATCATACTATCGGTGCATTGTTTTATTAAAGCACAACCCTTTGTACAACGGAAACCTGTGTAAACGGAAAAAAATAGCGCAACGATCGCGTTCCGTTTAGACAGGTTTCACTGTATCAAAAAATCATTTTTTAAATTAATTTGGTTTTCTTTAAACTAGATCCACTTTGAACTATCGTGTCATAAGTGTTTTTTTAGGAATAAATAGTTCAAAAATGCGAACAATGGACCCCATGTGTCGAATGTTAATGGAACATGCTATAGAAGCAGTACTGGATGCTGGCTACCATCCAGACGAGTTGGTAGAAAGTAAAACTGGTGTCTTCATAGCTACCGCATTTTCAGAAACACAACAAACTTGGTTTTTTGACAAACTAGAATCACCAACGTTCTGCATGACAGGGTATAAATTTCGCAAAGTTAACTTGTTGAAGTAATCATAAAAGGATTTAGATGTAACCGTTCGTCTCAAGCAGAATGGATTAGTTACGTTTTAAAGTTAAACGGGCCAACCCTAACGCTTGATACAGCGTGCAGCAGTTCACTTCATGCGATGGAACATGCATACAGGGCTATTCGTATGGGCAAATGCGAATCTGCTTTTGTTGCAGGAACCAATCTATGTTTACATCCTAATCTTTCACATCAATTTGCCAAGTAAAAAATTTTTACGTTTTTAATATGTGGTATAGTAAATGAGTTCTTTAGACTAGGAGTTTTAAGTGCAGAATGCGAAAGCAGACCATTCGACATAAAAGGATATGGATACGTTCGTTCAGAAACTATTTGTGTTATTTATCTTCAAAAGGCAAAAAATGCCCGAAGAATCTACGCTCAGGTTATAACTTACATTTTTATTAAACCAACCTGTTGATGTTTTCTTATCTTTTCATTTTGAAACCACGTGTATTTTAAATTTAGTTTAAATCAATTCACTTAAACGTTTAACCTAATTCAGTATAATTTACTCACAGATCGTACATGCAAAAACAAATTGTGATGGGTTTGTTGAACAAGGAATTACTTTTCCGTCTAAGGAAGCGCAAGAAGAGTTGATAGAAAATGTATTAACAGAAGCAAAGATTGATCCAACGTCCATCGACTATGTTGAAGCACATGCTACCGGTAATAACAGAAAATATTCAATTTTTTGGTTTAAATATAATTACACCAGTAACCCAGCATTTTCCTTGGTGTGGTTCGCGGCCCGGTGCCGGTCCACAGGAAAAAAATATTGTCCTCACAAAGTCTTAGATTAGGCACGTTTAATGTAAAAAATCGTTTCATGCTATGCAGAGGGGCATCCCCTACGTCCTCGAAGGTTTATAGAGTTTTCTTTAAGTCGTGAAAAATATTTAACTGAGACCATTAAAAGCCGTGACCGCGAGTTAAAACGATAAATCGCATCGACTAGCAAACATCTTGAAATACTAACCAACCATTTCGTTTTTGAAAAATCTAGTCTATTATACAGTGTTACCAAATTATGGAGGGCCCGCAACATTTATATTGCCCACATCAAAATTAGGTCTTGCCCCGCTGCAGTAGCTATCCCTTCTGTCTTCGATTGTCCATTAACCGATGACAAAGTTTGCCAAAATAACAATATAAAAAAAAAAACTTTGCCATTGCTTGACGGTCCCCAGTCAGATAAAAGACAAGGTCCATAAGAGGCCACAATCCCCGGATTTGCATCGCAATGTAATTGCAGATTATTGTAGTACGTAGAACGACGAGTGCAACGAGGGGTCGCAAAAAATTCTGCGACAACGGGAACATGGCCAAAATGTTGTTAGAAGTGAAATGTGGAAAGGTTGCAAAGCGTATTTTGAAAATCATTTGGACGACGAAGGTGACCACCAGATTAAGGTGTTGAAGTCCACCATTGCAATCAACTTCTCACCTTATGGATTCAACATCACTGCCACTGATACAATTTTGGCCCAAGTGCAGCTCTATTCTCGACTCAGCAAGAGCGTGAAGTACAATGCGTTCGTGTTGATGGATACCACTCCTGGTAAAGCATTTTGCGACGCTTTACTTGGATATTGCTGCAGATAAAAGAATGGGTTGCGAACAGTTGGCTGATGTACTCATGTGGTGTCTTTCGTTTGGTTTGCGAGCAACGGAAGATATATGGGTCCACAAATACCATCACATCACATGGCCCACTATTTTGAAGTCATTGCTGAAAGCTGTGGTGAAGAAGACCGCGAAGTAGAAGAATTGTAGTGACTTTTTTTATATACTGGATCTTTTCTTGAACAATTGTATCTTTTTTCTGACATTTTGACAGTTTGCACAATATCTTCTTAACATTGTTTCATTATGAGTATGAAACAGTATTACAATCGAAAAATGCAGATTTAAGATCGACATCGACAACACTTCCAATGTGATTTTGACCGTGTTCCCGTAACACTAGAAAATTTTATCAAGCGTGGTGAAACTCAGTGAACTGTGTACCATCATAATTTGCAATCAAATGCCGGTGCATATCCGGAGATTTTTGGCCTCTTATGGGCCTTCTCCTTTGGGAAACGCTGATGTAACCTATTTACTAACTTTTCACAATTCACAAATTTTGGATAAAATAAAAGAGTGACAGTACAAGATGGTTGTATGTGCGCTATTCTAGGTACGCCTGCCGGGGATCCTGAAGAAGTTTTGGCAATAAACAATATTTATTGTCAAAAACGCAGAGATCCCTTATTTATGGGTTCAATCAAATCCAACATAGGACATGCAGAAATGGCTTCCGGATTATGTGGAATTGTCAAAGTATCTATCATTTAAATATATAAAAGGGTGTTTCAAAATTCTCGCAAGAAATACTTTTGAAAGAAACACAGGTTTTTAATTATTATTAATTAATTCATAAAGTATACAGTATAAAGTATAAAGTATAAAGTATACAGTATACAGTATGGAATCGGATAAATGGCCCTCGTGGCTTAGCTGACACATAAGCCATGACCGTTTTGTATAAATGTGGCTGAATTGTGTTAATTCAATGTTCTATTGCCTCATTGAAAGCGTGGGTGGTCGTGGTCTTGTCAGAAACCTTCGATTTCGAAAAACCCCAAAGAAAAAAGTTCAACGGCGTGAAGGCGCATGGTCTGGTCGGCCAATTCTGATCACTAAAACGAGAAATTACACGAACATAACACGACTCATGCAGTAATTGAATTGTTCCGAGAACTGCAATGGCCTGTCACACGCCATGTGTCACACCGTCTTGTTGAAACCACATGTCGAGCACATCCATATCTCGCTATTTAAACACAAAAAACTGAACTATCTTGTCACGAGAGCGAGCACCATTAAATGTTATTGCCAGTCTTCTTTCTTCTTCTTCTTCTTTGTCTTCGCCTTTAATGCAATTGTTCAACTGCTCCTTTATCAGGCTAGGCGTATTCTTAACCTGTTCTGAACCTCGGATATGTTTATTACGTACATGATCTTTCTTCGTGACACCCACAGTCGTGCAACATTTTCAAAGAAGAATGGTGCCATAATGCATCCAGCCTAAAATCCGCACCAAACCGCGACACGTTGTAGATGTATCTGTTTTCAACAATCATACGTGGTTTTTCTGAATTTTAAATGCGCTAATGTTTACGTTTGATGAAGCGATCAAAATGAAAATGAGCCTCAGCGCTAAAAAATCAGCATCCACTTGCTGTTCCATGATCCATTCAACGAATTTTCTTCGCCGTGCGTGGTCACTATGTTGCAATTCCCCGAGTAAATTAATCTTTGTAAGCATGTAGATTAGGGTGGCGCAAAAAACCGACTATTTTTTTTTGAGTCTCGAGTGAAAAAATGTTAGTTTTTGATGTTTTAAGAGCTACCTTCAAAGACAGCTCAAAAAAAAAATTTTAAGAGGTCGCTCAAAATTTTTTAAAATTTCCAAATTCGTCAAAATTCAAATTTTTTTTTTAATTTTTTCCCGTTACAGTATAATTTTATAGACAAACAAAAAATAAGTTTCTGAAAGTTTCAATTTAAAATATGAGTTTAAAAAGGTCGCTCAGAATTTTTTTTTATTTATTAGTGCATCACTTTGAATTTTTTCGAGCGACCCTTTAATATTCACATTAAAATTTCATAGATTTTTTTTTTATTATTTAGTAAAATAATCAACAAAAATTCACCACGAGATGAACTAAAAATCAAACAAATGACAAAAAAACATAATTTTATTAAAACTCAATAATTTTATTTAATCAACTACAACATTTTAACAATATTTAAATAAACTTTGTTCATCTCGGGGTGAATTTTTGTTGATTATTGTACTAAATAATAGAAAAAAAATGTATAAAATTTTAATGTGATTATTAAAATGTCACTTGAAAAAATCCAGTGATGTACTAATAAATAAAAAAAAATTCTGAGCGACCTTTTAAAACTCAAATTTTAAATTGCAACTTTCAGAAACTTATTTTTTGTTTGTCTATAAAATTATACTGTAACGAGAAAAAAAATTAAAAATAAAAAAAAAACGATTTTTGACGGTTTTTGAAATTTTAAAAAATTTTGAGCGACCTCTTGAGCTGTCTAAAATTTTTCACTCGAGACTCAAAAAAAAAATAGTCGGTTTTTTGCGCCACCCTAATGTAGATGCAAATATTTCGTAACAATGCGCCATCTTAAGCTTCTCGAAATGCCCAATTCTTGACCACAGTGCTAAATTGTTCGTGGACTCTCACGCACTGCTTCAATGTTTTGTGTTGAACGAATTGTTGAAGGACTAAGATCACTAATTGATCTAGTCTACTAATTTTTTAATGAATGTCTACAGCTGATGAAGTTAAATCACTATTCCGACATTATTTTGTACGGAAATTGCGAACTGTAGCTGCAAGCCTCCATTATATTGCTCCCCAATAGAAACGCATCGTTCTTTCGTGTAGTTCTCCAATTTTAATAACCCTGAACTGTTAGCTGTCACGTTATCGTTTTTATTTGTTGGCAACACTTTACTGCACAAATGGCGCAAAATTCAATACTTGCGTGAATTTTGGGACGCCTTATAAAACTCATGAAACTTATTCTTCTGATTCTTTTACTTACAGATTTTGCTTAACATGGAAAATAATTATTTATTACCGAATATAAACTATGAAATGCCTCGTAAAGAATTTCAAAATGTTTTAAATAATTTTTTCAAAGTTGTCACCGAAACAACAAAACATAACATAAAATTTGCGGGTAAGTTTCATTATATTTACATATTTTTTGATATTGTTCATCGTGCATGTACTTTCTTTGACTTTATTTTATTTTTAGCTATTAATAACTTTGGTTTTGGTGGTGCCAATGGTCATGCCATACTTAAACCCTACCAAAAAGAGAAATTGAATATTAATTTGAATTTCGACTTGCCACTCCTTATTTGCATCAGTGGAAGAACATCAGACGCTGTATCTTTTATTTTTGACGCAATCCGAAAAGAACCATTGAATCTGGAGTATATAAAACTATTTCATACCATTTTCAGGCAAGTTAAATTTGCCATTTTAAAGATATAATTTAAACTAATTTGTTTTAATATTTTTTTCATAATTGCAGAAAATCCTTTCCACAGCATTCGCATCG
Source organism: Sinopyrophorus schimmeli (assembly GCA_036325965.1). Lineage (NCBI taxonomy): Eukaryota > Metazoa > Arthropoda > Insecta > Coleoptera > Elateridae > Sinopyrophorus > Sinopyrophorus schimmeli. Next base: position 614,995 of record JARFIZ010000089.1, on the reverse strand, counting down.
AGGATATTTAATTTTATCAAATAAAGGGGAACTTTATAGATCACAAACTGTGTATAATAAGCAACGCCCCAATGTTTGTTTAATTTTTAACGATTTTGACCAGAAATGGATAAAGTTCGGTAAACAGTTTTTTCGAGTACAATCGTTCAACTCCAATATAAACAGGTTAATATTGATTATTCTATATTTCAATCAGTTCCTGTCGAGAATAATTTATAAAAATAAAAACCTATATTTAAAAAGGCCCCAAATATTCAAAAGTGTTGCGCTGGGTTTTATTTAAATTCCCATCTGGAAAAAATTGAGTCCGAGGCAATCTAAAAAATACCTCTTTTGTAATACCCGCTGCCCAAGTTTGATCTTGTAGTAAAGTGGTCGACTTCCCGATGTCAGAATTTGGTTTAGTCGTTCCGTTCTGCACGTGTGTCGAAAGTATGTACTTTCGCTCTTTTCTCTTCTGCTTTTTCCCCTTTCGTATTCTAAAACACTATAGTTCGTTTCAGTATTTATGTAAATATTTATACATTTGAATAGAAGTAGTAATCAGCCTGTTAAATTGAAAATTTCTTCATTGAAATTTCTTCCTTGGGGCATTTCATTTATTTTTTGTATTTTGAAAAATTAAATTTTTTATTGTTATTTACCATAATGCGAGTGTTCCTCTCAAATCAAACTTCTTCAACTAGTTTTACTAAAAATATTTTTTGATACTTATGCGTAAAACGAAGGACCGGTTGGACTTCATTTGACAACACTCATCTAAGATTATGATACATTCGCAACATCACATCGTACTCATACTCGATCCCGAATTGAATGCGTCATAACCTTGGCTTCGGGTTGTAAAATTCAAACCTACAGAAATCGCTCACTTTACACATATGTATCGAAAATAACTATATCATATTTTAAGGGAAACTATAAAAGCAGTTGATAATGACAATAATAGGTATATGTTAAATTATGCCTTTATGCTCTTATCTCTTATTTACACTTGTTTTACATTCATTATTTACAAAAATTGTCTTATGCAATTTGACTTGAATTTATTGTTCATGAAATAAATAACCGTTACAAACACAGAGAGATTTTTAACAGAAAACGGGACAAGAGCCTTCTTTCAAGCCCTTTTATTACGCCCCTTTTTGGGGGTTTGCGGGGTGGGGGGGGGATGCGCCCTTAACACTTACAAACTTGTTTAACAATATATAACTCATTCCACGTCAAATCGAGATCGTGGACCCCATCATTCTTTAATTAGTCAATTCTTTTATAAGTCATAGTTCTTGTTGAAAACGCCCCATGACTTTTTCTAACTTATATCTCGATTTTCCAAAATGTTAGGAATTTTCGGAATCGGATCATCAGACTGGAGTTAAAATTGTTGTCTCGACATACACTATGTTTGACATTTTTTCTTTTGTTTTCAATTATTTATTTAATTTAGAATCTCCGATGTATTATCAAAAAAAGGAATCAAATTATTGGACATTTTAAACAAAACAGAAAATCTCCATGTGCAAGAGGAACTGATAGCAATAGCCAGTATTCAAATTTGCTTTCTTCAATTAATAAAAGAAATTAACTTACCAATAGATTACATCATAGGACACGATTTCGGCATCATAATAGCCGCTTTTGCAGACAACGTTATAACATTAGAAGAATGCCTTTTCGTAATTTTGGTTTCAATAGAGTCTTCCATCAATAAAAATAAAAATCAAGCAAACGAACTGGAAAGTAAGCTTCTAATTCAATCAATCAAACCATAACTAATCAAATTAATTTTTAGAAAACGAACTACTAAACAAATTAAAGAAAATCATTCCAACGCCCAGAAAATTTTCGAAATTTCCATTGATTACAAATAATAATAACAATCATGTTTCGTATCTGACTGCTGATAACGTTCTAAATCCATCTTTTAATTTTAATAACTTGAAAAATACTGTTTCGAATATACCAAACAATACGATAGTTCTAAACACAGGTCCCAATTTCAAAACGGACCATTTAATGTATGATTTACTAAAAGTTGCCGAAAACGAAAACCCTTTGTTTGGGTTCCTTAGTGTGCTTGGTCGGTAAGTCGAAAATAAACTAATCTACATTTTAAATATTATTCTATCGATTTAGAATATATGAAAATGGTATCAATTTTGAATTAGACAAGCTCTATCCAAAAATACAATGGCCTGTTAGCAGAGGAACTCCCATGATTTCGCCGCTGATTAAATGGGACCATTCGGCCGATTGGTTTGTTGCTCGTTTTGACAAAAATTCATCTTCACAAACAAAACAACGATATGTTACATTTAGTCTCAAAGATAATGGTTGGAGCTTTTTAGAAGGCCATATTTTGGACAACCGTAAGATGACTTAACATTTATATTTAGTAATTGGGTAACATTTGGATTTATAGATTATATTTTATTTCCGAGTACAGGGTACATGTTTCTGGCTTGGGAAACGGCAGCATTAGATCTTAAATTGCCCATAAACAAAACCAAAGTTGAATTTAAAGATTTGAAATTTCACAGAGCTGTTATGCTGTCCAAGAGCAATTTTGTTAATTTTTGTATTAGCATTCAAAAATTCACTAGGAAATTTGAGGTAATTCTATTTCTACTATTTTTTTTTTAATTAATAATTCCAAAGAAATTCCAAATGAAAACGTTTAATAATTTTTTGAATTTATACTTTTTTTGGCGCGTTAAAAGGAAAATTTTAGCAGGCAACGGAAGATGCGCGCGCACGTCTATTGAAAATTGGGTTGTTAAAGTTGGCCGTCTAAAAAAGTAAATTAATTATTGTGAATCGTATTTAAAACTGAGTGTGCGCATTCTAGCTCAAAGTGCAACATATGGAATTTAAACCTACATTTATAACCACATAACGCACCCAGAGCGATACGGGCCACTTCCATAAAAACAACGTATTTTCATTTTTCCCAATTTTAGCATGTGTCCCTGCTGTGGGTGCGCCGAGGGCTTCTCAAGTGCGTGTTTTCTGTTCGCCTGTAGTACTTTAAGTCGTATTCATATGGTTATATGCATGTTACCAAAACACGCATTTATATTACTTTTGTCCGTATGTCTGTTTATTTATTTGTTTGTCCGCGCTAATCTCCAAAAAGGCTAAAGCGATTTTGACAGAATTTTCGTTGGCCGGTAGAGAACTTTTTAGAAAGTAATGTAGGCTAGTTTTTATTTCGGAAATAGTTAGGATTTATGCGTAAAAATTGAAAAACTGTAGATCTTAAGGGTGATTAAACAAAGTCATGTTTATTTATAGTTATGTCACACGAACGAAGTCGGGGGTAATCGTTAGTTTTTGCTAGTCAAATTTCGGACATTTATTTCTAAACAGAGAGAGAGAGAGCAACATTTTTGTCGATTAGTAGCGAATTTAATTTATTTTTTTCAAATTAATAATTCTGTAGTTCTTCATCGTTTTACTTTAAATATTTTTTTATTATTAACAGTTTAATTTCTAAAACAAACACCATTAATATTATTGCAGATATTGGAATCAAATGAGGTGGTAGCAAGTGGTAGAATTTACATCAAAGAAAGCTTAAAATCAGAATCTACAGATATAATATCAAGCAATTTTACCTCTAAGTTTCCTTTAACATTTAACGATGTCTACACAATAATGAAACTAAGAGGCTACACCCACCAGTAAATAACGACTTCTATTAAAAACATTCTTATTAACTTGACTTTTCAGAAAAGAATTTGCCGCAATAAAAAAGTACGACGCAGAATCCCTACAAGCAATCGTCGAATGGACCGGAAACTGGATAACATTTTTAGATAATTTTATACAACTTCGCTTCCTCGAAGAAGGTACTCAACAGATGCACGTTCCTACAAATATCGAGCGTGTGACTATCGACGCTTTTCTTCACAATGAACAAGTGAAAAAGTTAACGAATAAGAATGAAATCTTTGTCAATGTTTGTGTTGAAACAAACAGTGTCAGGTATAAAATATTTACTTTGTGCAGTAGGGAAGACCGAGGTAAGTTGAAACAGTCACCAAATTTCAAAATCTGGGACTCTTAAAGAGTTGACAACAACGATTAATTATTGATCTTTCAATTCCCTTACGGTCCAGTTACTATCATTAGCGAGTGGGGAGGGGTTTTTTGTCTATGCCATCTATACTAAAATAAACTGCTAAAAGTATGTTTATATCAAATATTTTGGTAAGCCATTAATAGCTATTAATAAAGGCAGGTGGGGCAAGAGTGCGCATTTTTTTTTTCAAATTGTTATAAAATTGAATATGTCAAGTAAAATAAAATAAAACAAAGTAATTCATTTCAAGATTTTATTAATTGAAAATTTACAAAAATTCAAATTCAATTTATTAAGTTGTAATTCTAAAAAAAAATATATATCTTGTCAAAATGCGTTTACTTACACTAATATAGGGGCAAGTAGCGCAATAGTATGACTAAGAGTACTTAGTTGTTGTAACTAAAATTTTAGTTTATTTGTATATACTTTAACTATCTTTAATTACATAAATATTATTATTTATTCATATACCTATATTCAAAGTTGAAATCATGTAAAATTTACTTTTTTTTCGAGATTAATAGCAAAACTACTAAACTAATCAGAAAACATTAAATAAAACAAAATGTTCCAATTAAAATACGGATGCAAATATGCGCACTCTTAGCCGACGAGGTTCTCCGCACACTTAATTCTGACTGTCCAAACGGAATTTACTTAAAATTACTCATTATTGCGACATTCCATAAAGATTTTTAATGTTACACATCAAACTAGATAAAACAATGTGCATATTCGTATATAATAAGTAATAAATAAAAAGCCACTTACAAACGTTTTTTAAATCAATAATGAAAAAAATTTCTAAGTTTTTTAACAAAAAATTTCGTTTACCAATATTCGCTAAAGTACGTAAAAAAGCCTGACAAGACTCGAGTCAATTGTCGAATGTCGAATTAAATACGAAGAGAGTTATTTAGTGTCTTTTCACTAATTTCAACGGTTTTTGAAATAATTAGTCTGCGTACACTTGCCCCCTGCGCACTCTTGCCCGCTGCGCAGTCTTGCCCATCATGGCTTCACTGGAGGAGAACTTTCATGTGTTACAAATGTTTGTCAGAAAAGAAATATATTCTTTCTTGGTCCATTAGTATTCTTGTTTTGCCATATTTTAATAAATAATTAAGTATTCGTGTTGAAACTAATATAAATTTGTCAGACTGAGGTTAATTTTTCTAATTTGCAATTTAGTTTTCTATAGTTTCAACTGTTTCAACTCACCTCGTCACCCGTGTCAACTTACTTCGGTACTAATAGGCTCCCTCGCCCCTACTACATAAAAAACGTTCAGACATAATACATAATCTTTATATTCTTCCACAGATCAACAGGAATTGAACTTCAAGGTTTAAAAACGAAAGCGATGGGCAGAAATAAAACGAATAATGAGCCATGTTTGAATAACTACGATTTTGTACCTTTAATTGGAGATTTAACAACCGAACAAGCACTAATAACCAATGTACAAATTCTTTTAGAAAATAATTGCGCAACAAATTTTCGATCATTGGAAGTAATGGATGATAATACTACAGAATTTTTGTCTTTATCTACGCTACTTCATAAAGCTTTATTAAAGGAACTTTACGTTATTCCAAATGTCGTTGTTTTGACGAAGAAAGATATAGATTTAAATGACATAACTGTAAAAAATTCAACTTTAAGCCAGGAAACTGAAAAAGCTTCCATCATCATCATATCAGCAGTTTCGAAAACACCCAAGGTTAGTTATTTTATAGTTCTACCTTCCCTTTTTACGTTGGAAGACTATTAATAATTTTAATAATCACTAGTCTTAAGGATCAAAACTCAAAATGCAAATAAAACTTGGAGTTTAAAATTTTAATAACTTTATAATGTTTAGACGCAACCAAGTTAAAATGTACTTAAAAGAAATAGAACCTTTCTTAATAATTTTAATTTCTATTTTTTAGGTTATAAATCAGTTATTTGACACTTTAAAAGAAAATGGAGCTGTTCTTACTCGTGAATCAAAAAATTTCGATTGGAAGCAATTCAAAGAAGCAAATTCGAACGTTAATGTCTTAACCTGCTATAAAACCGAGACCGAAACGTTTGTAATGTTCAACAAAATTAAAGAACCAAATAAGTTCAAAGTAATAAACGTAAGCGGCAAAGAAGACAACTTTCGCTGGATCTTACAATTACAAACGGCACTTCGAAGTAATCAAAAACTATTGTTGTACTCCAATAAAGAGCAGTCAACTGGCTTATTAGGATTTATTAATTGCCTCAAAACTGAACCAGGTGGATTTAATGTTCGCTGCGTGATCACGACCGAAACCGAGCCAAGCTTTGACATAAACGATGAAATTTATTTGGGACAACTCAAAAAAGGATTAAGTGTAAATATTTTAAAAAATCAAACATGGGGCACTTATCGACATTTGCCTATAAAAGAAACAAATGGTTTAAGTCCACATGTCTTCGGAGATATCTCAGTGAATGGCGAAATTTCAAGTATTAACTGGTTTGAAGGAAAACTTTGCAAAGATTCGATTTTACCCAAAAGTGAAGCTTTAGTTATGTAAGTATTCAGATTAATTATTACGTTAAGAACGAGATGATATCAATGTTGAAAAAATATACTACGATGTCAGCGTTTTATTTTTAATCAATTGTTTTAGGGGTCTAATAAGGCGCTTCAAAGTTGTTCCTTATATTTTAAGGATTGTAATCTAGAAACCTATAGTAACCAGTAGGTTAATAATTTGCACTTGAACGCGTAAAAGGGGATTAGTCCGAAAAAGTAAAATACAGGTCAACTGTTTCTTTTTCCAAATATACCATTTCTTTGTTGCTGAACTCAACAATCTGTTAAGTGTTAGTAAACAAATTAAGTTTGTTCGTAAATTTGGTTTTATTTTACGCATTTCGTTCATTATAATAAAGTAATAATGTCTTTATTGATAATATTTGAAATGTGCTATTTAAAATTGGACTCTCCTTGTGCGCGCAAAGGCGACTCGTTGCCGAAGAAATTACCATATTATTTGTTAACAATGATTTCATTTTGTTCTTATCCCAAAAATTGTACAATTTTATATTTTCGAACGGAAACTAACTAAATAGTGCTTTTTTATAGATTTATTATGCTGCTTTGAATTTCAAAGACATCATGTTCGCCACTGGACGAATTAATAGTAATTTAGTGGAGTCCCACAACGATTCAGATTATTCCTTGGGCCATGAATTCACAGGTAGAGATACAAAGTGAGTTACTGCTTTCAATAAAAGAATGTCTGTTAATTTTTTTTACAAATAATAGGTTTGATGCAACAGACAATTTTAAGCAATTCAGAACTGTTTTGAATCCATGCTCCAACTTATAGTTCGTAAATCTTGTAACTAGTGTTAGAACGATTTCGAATCGTGTTAAATTTGGATTGTTTGTCCTAACCCGTAATCAACACAAATTTCTATTAAATTACCATATAAATATATTTAACTCAAGAAATATATAAAAGTTATAGGAAATTAATGCGACAGAAACGAAACAAATTATAAATAAAAATATTTTTCATTTTGTCTTATTTCAACAATAACGGCATAAAAACTTCTTCATCGTCGTCATTTTTGATTGAAAATTCTGACAAATCGAAAAGATCCCTAACTTTTTCTATTACTCACAAATAAAACAAATAAGTAAGGTTAGACAACACGTTAAGCTGATTTAAAATTAAAAATTCTTGTAAAATCCTGCGACTTTTAGAACGGTTCGGAATCCGTTCGAAACGCAATTTACTTGTACTATAATTTCTAAATTCTTAAATCGACTGTTGGAACGGTAAAATCGTTGTGCGCAAACTCAGTAATGTTCTGAACGGTTCTGAACTTTTGTTGGAACAAACCTGATAATAGCTGTTACTAAAAACTAACAAATTATTATTTCAATATTACTCTTTTAAATAACGATATTAAATGTAGTAGTCATATTGTTAAATTAATTATATTTAAAAAATTTCAAGAAATTCAAAGGACGTGATTAAGAAAGATAGGATTTTGAGGACATTGTTCTACTGGATTGAGTTTGGTATCAATAGAAAGATCTTAACGAGCGAATTATGAGTATTAAAATGATTTTGTGGGGAAATGTATAGTTTTCGAGTTATCAGGGTTTTTAGATAACCTAACCTCACCTTGATTTTCCTTATTTGGTTCTAGTTATCGATTATTATGATATATTTAGGTCATATTACATATATTTTTGGCAATATGGTATTAATTCGCAGATAAAAGAACAAAAAGAAGGAAAATCAAGGTTAGGTTAGGTTATCTAAAAACCCTGTTAACTCGAAAACTATACATAAAAATGTACCAGATACCTATAACGTGAAATAAACTACAAAAGGTGTAAAAACCTTTTTTTCTTAGCTGGTGCCACTTTCATAAACCTAAAATAAATTAATTCCAAAAATTCCGATTTTTTCGAATTTCTCCCTTGCCCGACATTTCCCCAACCCTGGTTGGGTATAAAAATAATCAGCATACAATAGGCTTTAAGAAAAGGTATGACCTGCTTATGTACTATAATGTCCTCATTTTCTGATAAAATTAATCACGTCCTTTTTGTATCTGTGTTTTACCGATGTTTAACGTTCATTATAATTTTTAACGTTATTTTTGTTGTTTCTTCCTACTGTCAAATTAAACCTTTCTACATGCATTACATCAAAACGTACAATCTACACGTTTTTAAAAATGTTTGTTGGAATGGATACAAAGTTCAATTTATCACAGTTTTTCTTAGTTTTATTGCTTTCAATTAATAATTAATTACTTTTATTTAAATTTTCAAAAAATGCCTAAAATACAATTTAAAAAAGCTCATCTTATTTTATCGTTAATAATTAAAATTTCCCTCTTAAAATTTTAAAACTTTTAGTAGATAACTTCTCAATTTTTCTAAATTAAATGTTTTCGTATTTTAATGTTATTTTTTGATATAGGTATTATTAAAATTATTAAGTTATTAAAATGTTAGAATTTTATATCATTTCTAATTTTCTTTTATGGGCTATCCATATATTACGTCGCACATTAAGGGGTAGGGGGTTATCCCAGGTTTATGACAAAATGTAACAGGGAGGACACGAATATTTTGAATATTATGATGTCACAAAGTCAAATCTTTAAAAAATCCATTGAACTGTCGTCAAATACTTTTTCTGTTGCCCTGATATTACTTTAATAAGTAATACATGATATATAAATATATCTATACATCTAATATAACTTCATTGTTAAAAAAAATGACTGCGCTTTATTAAATTATAGGGTAGGTGCCGCAGTGTAACGTCACTGGGTTTTATACAACACTTCCTCCATTTATTTTTATTTACAATCATTGTTCTCAGTATATCTATCATTATTTTTTTTATTGCAGTGGAAATCGTGTAATGGGCATTATTCTCGTAGGAGGACTTGCAAGCATGGTCGCCGCGCGTAAACAGATTCTATGGAACATTCCAAGCAATTGGTCGATGGAAGAAGCTGCCTCAGTTCCCTTAACATACATTACAGTCTTGTATTCTTTAATATACGTAATAAACCAGGATTATTTCACTTCTGAATTTGATCAAATTTTAATTGTTAGATTGGCAAAATTAGAGAAGGGCAAAGCATCCTAATCCATTCCGGTGCTGGAGGAGTTGGACAGTCGGCCATAAACGTCGCCTTACATTTCAAATGCAACATTTTCACAACAGTCGGAACTCAAGAAAAGAAAAACTTTATTCTAAATGAGTTTCCTCAAATACCTGGTAAAATACTAATTTTAGTTATCGTCCATTACACTACTTAAGTATGAATCATATTACGTTCTTATTCTTGCAGAAAATCATATTGGTTTATCGCGCGATTCGTCCTTTGAGCAATTAATTTTAAAGCAGACAAATTCTAAAGGCGTCGATGTAATTTTAAATTCCGTTGCCGAAGAAAAATTACAGGCAACTTTACGTTGCCTTGCAAAAGGTGGAAAATTTTTCGAAATAGGCAAATTCGATTTGATCAACGACAATCCATTACCTCTCAAATCTTTTCGTAAAACAAAAGTTATCACGGTGTTATGATAGACGAAATGATATCCGATAAAGTACAAAAAAAACAAATCGCATACGAATTGCTCGACGATGGCATTAAGAAGGGATATGTAAAGCCTCTTAAACGAACCATATTTCAAAAAGAAGATCTTTTATCGGCGTTTAAATTTATTTCGAGTGGGAAACACATAGGAAAGGTTATAATTCAAATGCGCGATGAGGAAGACGCAAAAGTAATTGTGCCCGATGTGAAATATTTCAATGCAGTTCCGAGGTGATCATGAATGTTTTATTTAATACCGGAAACAAATCGAAATTGTGTTTGTTTTTAGATTTTATTGTAATCCAAATGGTTCTTATATCATCGTCGGTGGTTTGGGTGGACTAGGTTTGGAAGTTGCTGAATGGTTGGTTTCACGTGGAGCAAGGAAACTCGTAATCGTTTCACGTACTGGCATCAGAACTGGTTATCAACATTTCAAAATAAAGTAATATAATTTTTTCTCTTATACTTTAGTTTAAGGGGTTATACGCAGTTAGAATTTTTTAAAAAATCAATTTTTTTTTTGCATTTTTGGAATGTATATTTAACCGACAATATTTCCTGAAAATTTCAAATTGATCAGATAAGTATTTTCCGAGATATACGCATATTTGTAAAGACGTCTGGGACTATTAGAAGGTAGATGTATTAGAGACCGGAGTAGCAGCTCTTTTCTTTCTTTGTATTCTTAGGTGTTAATTACCTTTTCTGAAATGTGCATTTTATTATTGAAGACTAAATCTAGTCATGTCTTGTACGAAATAAGTGAACATCATTTCAAATAGTTCTGTCACGTTGTACAGTCGTGTGTTCAGTTTTAACTTTCTGTTCTAAGTTTTTGCGTTTTTAATTCAGTTAAATTGACATATTACATGAATGCAATGGGCCTATCAATTGGGTCCAATGCTCATGCCTATGTCGAGAAAGAGGATGCAGAGCGCGTCACAATCTCTGAATTGAGAGCGCATGAGAGTACGCGAGAGGGAAGAATGGCTCGAAGACAACATCAAATCGAAGTATTAGAAGCTGCTGATGCTACAGAGGGCCCATCTTATGGCCCTGGAATAGATGACTCCATTTAAGTAAAAAATAAATAATTTATCTGTGTGTAAACTTCTTCCGAAACTTTAAACGCGTTTTTCTCAAAACTATGTTTTCCAAGTCGGTGACCAAGATTTCCAAAAAACGGCCCAACCGATCAGTTTGAAATTTTAACACAACCTTCTCAGATATATTCCTCAGGTATTAATCGAAGGAATAAGATATCGGATAATTATTTCTATTAAAAAAAAAATTTACGTAGCAATTTTGGACGAAAATTCAATTTTTTTTTTACAAAGCCGCCATTTAGTCAAAAATCAAAATTTCGATTATTCCTTCGATCAATACCTAGTTTTATCTATCCATTAAAAGAATTTTTTTGATTTTTTGACTTCAGATGAATTATACCGGAGAAATCGTGGTCACCGCCGAACACCTTTTTTTGTAAGACCTTCAGGAGATCGTTTGCAGGAGCACATCAGATCAATATTTTTACAAATCATTAGTGTCATTATAAACTTAGATGTTGCCACAAAATTTATCAATACTTTCGGTTTTTGTAAAGTCAAACACCTCTTCACAAAAAATTTATAAAAAAACGTCTTTTTTCGGCCTTCTAACTGCGTATAACCCCTTAAGAAGGTTAGTTACAAAGTTGAATGGGTTGCTATTTGGCTTTCAAAGCATAAACAAGTGCCTGAAAGTGCAAGTGTCAACGCTTATTGTTAGCGATAAACGCGAGATCGCCCGCTACAAATTTTTACGATAACATCTATTATTATTTACGTATACATAACTCAAGTAGGGAGACCGGGGTTGGAAGTCACAATTTTTTCTTTTGTATTTTTAGAGCCCATTGTCTTAATTTATCAATGACTTTTATATATCAATAGATAGTGTATTTATTCTAATTTAAGAAAAAATAAAGACTTTTTCTCTACCATTATCTAAAGAGAATATATTATAATTTTTATGAAAAAAAAAGTGCGACTTTTAACCCCGTGTCAGGTATGGTTGTCATAGTGTCTAGGTTAGGTAGTCACCCGCTAAATAAAAGGTAAAATACAAAACGGAAAAACAAATACCTATTCTATTCCTAACCTATTCTATTTAACGAACTTAGGTTATGATGACAAAAATGACAAATGTATAATTACAGTCAATCGTTTATGTAGTAAAACCCCTAGAAACCAATAAAAAAGGCCGAACATATTCATGGTTACTTTGCACAGGTGACAACTAGCCCCCGTTAACTTGAGCTAACTTTCCCCATAATAGTTTTGGACAATTAACTCCCAAAATAAATTTAAATCAATGGTCATTTAAGAAACCATATGAATGATATCATGAAGCATATCTTAAACATCATAAATACACGAATAGGTATATCACTATGCAAAATTTAAATATACTTACGAGACTCAAAACAGATTCACAAAAAATTACTTTCACTGTACAAAAAAAAACGAACGCATATAAGGTAAAAGTCCCTATTATGAGACGATGTCCCGATTTATGATACATTACGTGAATACATTAATTTATTCAAAAAGTACACAATAATCCTTTTAAAAAATACAAAGAATATATAACTTCATCAATTTTGAAAGGAATTTACTAAGTTTGCAATTATTCTTTTGTTATTGTTTAAAGAAAAAATATATAAGTATAAGCGCTTTGACATTTGCACTTGAATTCACGCCCTGAGCAAAGTTGGGCGACAACGACTATTCAATTTTTCAGTCGCGTTAAATTTAATTGCCACTTCTATTTATATATGTGCATTATATGATATTTGAAAGCTAATGAGTATTAGATTTCAATTCTATAAGCATTTATGCTATTTTATGACTATTTTATGACTATTTGCGACCGTATCATTAACACCTACATTTATAAACTTGGACGTACCGGTTATTTGAGACATTTAAGAGTGTATCGCGCAATAGGGACATACTATTTTGCTTGTCCGGACTTCAAGAGACAGTTTACATTTATAAGTTTTAAATAAACAACCAACGATATTAACTATTTAAAAGTTTAGTTCTGTAATATGAAGTATTGTTGATTAGTACAGCTTAAAATAATTATTTACGAGTAAGTATTTTTAATGAAATAACGTTATATTATAAACCTAACCTACAATCATAAAATGAAACTTTGTTGTACTTAAGCAATTTTTTTTAATAATTAAATAAGTTTTTAATATTTTTACATATATTATATGTATATTGATTTATAAAATGTTTTGGATTAAATAACAACAGTGTGCGAAACAAAAATTTTAATTAAAAACTGAGAGAATGGAGAATAAACAAAAATCAAAGAAGACAAGAAAGCATTCTAAATTAACAAAAAAAACAAGTTGTGCTCAAATGTGAAGAGTAAAATAACAAAGAAAAAGATTAAAAGGAATAACTATGATCCGTTAAGTATCGAAAAAGCTTTAAAGGCGATCTTTACGAAAGGCAGTAGCTGCCTTTGGAGTACCTGTAGCTACACTAGGTAGAAAGAAAAATATTGGTCCTGCTGAGAAGATAAAAAATAAGACAGGACCGAGCACAGTGTTATCATCGAAAGAAGAAGATGATATTTTCAAGTGGGTGCTGGATAGAGCTGCGATGGGAGCGCCTTAGGGTGACGCAAAAAAACCAACTATTTTTTTGTAGTCTCGAGGATAAAAATTTTTAAGAGGTCGCTCAAAATTTTTTAAAATTTCAAAATTCGTCAAAATACAATTTTTTTTTTTAATTTTTTTTTTCGTTACAGTATAATTTTATAGACACAAAAAATAAGTTTCTGAAAGTTTCATTTTAAAATTAAAATTTCATACATTTTTTTTACATTATTTATTAAAATAATAAACAAAAATTCAACACGAGATGAACTGAAAATGAAACACATGACAAAAAAAAACATAATTTTATTAAAAAGTGCGTATTAAATTTGCTTTATTAGCATTGAGATATAATCCAAAGTCATGTACCTACTAATAAATAAAAACAAATTTTGAGCGACCTTTTAAAACTCTAATTTTAAATTGAAACTTTCAGAAACTTATTTTTTGTTTGTCTATAAAATTATACTGTAACGAGAAAAAAAATTGCAAGAGAAAAAAAGAAAATTAATGGAACAGGTTAAAAAGCTGCAAAAAAAAATTAAAGAAGAAAAAGAAATTTGATCTTACGATAATTTTCGTTGATTAGTCGTTTAATTTACAAAAATTTAATGATTTGTTGTCCTAAATTGATTTTT